>CM065682.1:52049605-52074605 GCA_017654935.2 Phymorhynchus buccinoides
GATATTAAAAACAATGCAAAGTCAAGAGAAGGCTATCATTGTCATTCAACATTTATAAGGCAAAACTTTTGTAGTATTTCTCTTTTTTTTTTTTTTTTTTCAAAGCTAATTTGTTTGAGAAAGGATGTATTAAACCTATTTTTGACAAATTATTATAATTTTCTTTGGGTGACTCACTTGACTATAGTTTTTATTACTTGTTCGTTTGAACACTATACAATTTGTTGAAAAATCTCTTCAAGTGGTAATATTCACATTTCTTCCCCTTTACTCTTCAGTTTTAAAGACTCGGAAGTGTCCAGACTACCATTTTTTAAGGACTATAAGGCGCACCTGATTATAAGGCGCACCCCCCAAATTTAACACAAAATTCAGATTTTGTTACTTTATTTTCTTACTATATTATCTGTCACATTATTAGGCGCAGGGGTCTCAGTCTTGGAAAAAAGTATAGCGGTGTGCTTTCTTTTACAGAACCCCCCCCCCCACTTTGCGTCTTTAGGGTTGAAGAGTTCACTGTAAGAAATATGATTACGGTGGAATCCGCTTAATCGACCACTTTTGGGACCAGGAAAAATATGGCTGATAAAGCGAATCGGCCGATAAAACGAACATCGAGATACTGTATGACGCAATTATGCAAGTCAAAAGCAATGACGTCAAAATTAAATGTTGCAGTTCAAATTCAAATTCTTTCCCTTTTTGTGATGTATGTGTGTGTGTGTGTGTGTTTATTAATCCTACAACTTGACAGAAGCACGAGTAAAAGACAATGATTTTGTTTTGTTGAGTGATTTTAACGCCATGCATGGTCTTTCAATTGACAACAGCTCACCTTCCAACTTCACACTCAACCATGTAAACGTCAAAAGCGTGTTGTCAGTTTGTCTGCCTCTGTTGTTGGGGGGTAAAGAGGAAAAATTAGAGAGAAAAAGTGGCCAATAAAGCGAAATTGAAGATTTCAGCTTTGGCCGTAAAAACGAACAAAATAACACATGCTTAAGAAGAAAAAATTCCGTTCCAGAGGAAATTGGCCGATTAAGCGGCTTTGGCCGATTATCCGATGGCCAATTAAACGGATTCCACTGTATTACCCTTCACATTCTGTCATCCACAGCTGGACAAGAAGGCTTGTTCGGCAATTCATGCAGTCAATCTACATAGCTTGACATTTCTTTAACCAGGCATCAGAATTGTCAGAGGATCTGCAAATTTCATAGGATTAAGAATTTCTGACAGAGGATTGGCTTTTACTGTCAGAGGTTTTGGCTTTTTAATGAGTGTTATTTTTTCTGCTAAACAACATTTTAAAGTGGGTTTGTCAAGCGTTTTCGGTCATGTTATGAACTGATTTCAGTGTGTCCTTTCACAGTCTGGGGCCTTGGTGGCCCTTGTACCACAGTTTTCAGATGATTGGACTTCGGACAATTCTGATGCCTGTTTAGCATTTGTTTAAAGATAAAAGAAACCTATTTGTTGAATAATCCCTTCACATTCTGTCATCCACAGCTGGACAAGAAGGCGTGTTCAGCCGTTCGGTTCACATGGTCAGTTCACGTAACTTAACATTTCTTTCTTACAGTGGAACCTCCCTGTTAAGATCTTCCCTACTAAGAAGATGTGACCCAAAAACTTTTGGCCGATTCCCCCCCCCCCCCCTTCAAATCCGGACTACTGAGTGTCCACCTCCCATTAAAGCTCTGCTGTACTTGTTGGTTTTTTAATCACTAAAAACTATTTGTTGAATAATCCCTTCACATTCTGTTGTCCACAGCTGGACAAGAAGGCGTGTTCGGCAATTCACGCGGTCAGTTCACGTAACTTGACATTTCTTTCTTATTTCCCCCCCCCCCCCCTTCAAATCCGGACTACTGAGTGCCCACCTCCCATTAAAGACCCCTCCCTATTATGACCTTTTTGGGGTCTTGATAGGGAGGTTCTGCTGTACTTGTTAGTTTTTTAATCACTAAAAACACTATTTGTTGAATAATCCCTTCACATTCTGTCGTCCACAGCTGGACAAGAAGGCGTTTTCGGCAATTCACGCGGTCAATCTACGTAACTTGACATTTCTTTAACACTTGTTTGTTTAAAGACTAAAAACCTATTTGTTGAATAATCCCTTCACATTCTGTCTCCACAGTTGGACAAGAAGGCGTTTTCGGCAATTCACGCGGTCAATCTACGTAACTTGACATTTCTTTAACACTTGTTTGTTTAAAGACTAAAAACCTATTTGTTGAATAATCCCTTCACATTCTGTCATCCACAGCTGGACAAGAAGGCGTGTTCGGCAATTCACGTGGCCAATCTACGTAACTTGACATTTCTTTAACACTTGTTTGTTTAAAGACTAAAAACCTATTTGTTGAATAATCCCTTCACATTCTGTCGTCCACAGCTGGACAAGAAGGCGTGTTCGGCAATTCACGCGGTCAATCTACGTAACCTGCTGGGGGCCCACTGCCGCTCCATCCGGCAGGACATGAACGACGAAGATGAGGAGTTCCTTTCCCTCTTCGACAACGGCGTGTCCTACATTGAGGGGGGACGCACCTCCACTGGATTCTACACCGTGGAGGATCATGTGAGGCTGTGTGTGTGTGTGTTTTAAAAAGATCTTGTTGGAGTTTTAGAGCTGGTTGCGTCAATTTTGCATTAGTGTATTTTATTGCTGTTTACATTTACTTGATTATATTTTATCGATTTTCTTTCTTTTGCATTAAGTTGTCTTTGAAGAGAAATGTTTTTTGAAAATACCTAGAAAATCTATCATCTGCCGTAAAAACTGGACTATAAGGTGCACCTGTATATAAGCCGCATCCCTTAAATTGACAGAATATCAGGTATTTATTCACATATAAGCCGCATCAGTCCATAAATCTCAGAGGAAATGATATTCACAGAAAGATGTTAAAGTAAAAGCAAAAAGCAGTAGATTTTGCCTGCTTTATTACAGATAATGAACACATGTGCACAGTCACATGAGTATGTGATACTCTTAAAGGGATTTGAATCAATTACTTGTCAAAACCAAATTTTAGAGCTCAAAATAGACTCACCTGCCACTTGCTCCGATTTCAGAGGAGCAGCTCAGATATGTTGAGCATTGCTCCTAGCTCCTCTTGCAACCTCCCCAGCTCCTATATTTTAAAATCTGTCTTGTATACATTTTCCACTCAGTTTCACAACAAAGAGCATGCATTCAAAGCACCAGCTAATGGACATCTAAGGGTCAGCATGAGACAGTGAGGGGCTACACGAAGCATAGGCCTATCTCAGGCTAAATGACCAACAAATATTGTAGATTGGTCAATATTTCTTTCTCTAAAATGGATCTCAAATTGACAATGGTCAATATTTCTTACTCTAAAATGGATCTCAAACTGACAAAAACAACTGCATGTTTGAAGAACAAAAGAGAAGGCCGCACATTTCGAAGTGGCAATGGATTTTACTGGGGGGGCCAGTTCCAGCCCCTAGATTCTCGCTCCTCTTTTTTATTCTCAGAATGTGGCAGGTCTGTAGACTGGAGAATGTGTCTGGAAACAAATTTAATTATACTGATAAATATAGAATTGAAAAAATCCACAGATAAGCCGCATCAGTATGTAAGCCGCATGGGTCAAAGTTGAGGAAAAAAGTAGCGGCTTATAGTTCACATTTTACGGTAATTTAAAACTTTGGTGTTTGGAGGTCCATCCTTAGAATAAGGTGATAATATAATGCTTTATAAATCTCACATGATGAATGGTTTGAATGTGAGCAAATCGTCTAAAGGGCCAGCCACGCATCAGCTAACATCGTATGACTGTACAATACGATTTGATCACGTGATCTCGAAGCGCGAAGCGCATTTGTTCTTGGAGACCACGTGATCGAATCGTATCGCACAGTTGTACGATTTTAGTGGCAATGTGGCTGGCCCTTAAGGTTGGCATTATATTTCTGTCTTGAATCCATTTTTCGGTGCATTGAAGGAGTTGAGCACTGAACAGATTAATTCAGTACCATATTGTTTTTACTATGAGGCGCACCCCCCAAATTTTATACAAAATTCAGATGTTGTTATAAATTATATTTGCTGACTATTTTACTAATCATAATTATTATAAGGCGCAGGGGTTTCAATCTGGGAAAAAGTATCTCCTTATAGTCTGAAAAATGTAATTTATGCTGAACTAGTCCTTAGCCATAAAGGCTCCCACACTCTCACTCAAGAAATTGGTTGCTATGTCATTTGCTTGGTTCCAAAGTTTATCATGTCATTTCATAATTTTTTTTTGGGGTGTTATTTAGAGTTTGTTTTCGTTAACATGTTTCATACTATTGTGTATTTGATTTTTTCCCCCTCCAGGACTATGAGCTGAAGTTATATAGAGCAACAGGAACACAGTCTGTTCACATGGAGAGGGTAAGTGTACTCTTTTGAAAGCATGTATGCCACACACAAAGAGTAAACACAAGGAATGTTGTCACACACACACACGCACGCACGCACACGCGCACACACACACACACACACACACACACACACACACACACAAATATGACCATGTTATGCCCCAAGAACTTACATGGGTATTTGTGACCCAGTACCACAAAAGGAACATTAAGTCGAAAATCTAATTTTTGTCAATTTTGAGTTATTGGTATTTTTGTGTTCTCTAACATCTTATCTTTCATATTTATAAAGAATAATCTTTAATATGGTCTCTAAATGGTCTTATATGTGTTTCAAAACGAGTAGGTCAATGCATTTTCTTCAGTTAGTCTAGACTTTAGACTGTGTTTTCTCAAAATGGCCGACACTCGCCCTACTAACTTTAAATGCTCATAACTCTGGAAAGAAAAAGAATACAAGAATGGCCCTGGGCGGCCCTTGGATCCCTGCCTTTCAGTTTATTTTTATTTGGGGGGAGTTGCACCCATGTCTGAGTTTAGGACTTGGTATTGGAAGGTGATGCCCATTCCTTGCCTTCCACTGCCTTGACCTCCCCCTACTGAAGTCAGATGCCCGTTTACACTTGGGTGGAGTGTATAAAATAGGAGTAAAGTGTCTTTCCTAAGGACTTGATCCCACACAGTGGGATTCAAACACTCAACCTGCAGTCCTTTGGGTTACAAGGCAGCATTTGTTTTTCACAAACAGCCAAATCTGAATGCAGCGAGGAGACCAGTGAAATCCGGACACATATGTATTTCACCCATTGGGAACCAACCATGGTGTCTCCATTTCTGTGGTGTTAATCCCTTGACGGCCAGAGAAAATTAGAGACACGAAAAAGAGAAGTGATATAGCTCAGAGTTCATACAGTTTGGGAAAGTTTGGGGAAAATGAGGAACCATTTTCAAGTCCTGGAAAGTTTAGGAATTTTCCCAGAGGTTTGTGAAAGTTTGGGAATTTTGACAAGTCAGCAAAATAGATACAGTATAGCTTTACAATTTTAGTGGCCAGTATGTGTGAAGAGGTCTTTTAGCCCATTGGTTCTACCCTTAAAAACTTGAATGGAATAACAAAGCAAAACAACAAAAGGGGCGACTTTGCAATTATCGCTGTTTGTCTATTTTTGCTTTTCGTGCCGAAGTCGACGAGGAGTTGTCGTTCCTATGCTTGTACCTTTACATCTAGGTTTTGCGACCAACTTTAGCCCTTTCACCGCCAGCCATATTTCAGCTAAAAATGCCATCAACTTTACCTGGGCAGAAACAAAATCCATCTGCAGTATTGGGGATTCTTCTGTGAAATATATAAAATAAGGTCTATCCTTACCTCCCAAAACTAAGACAATAGGGTCTTTGGATGATAGACCCCAATTTGATGCCTTTTAGTGACATAGGTGTTAAATCACTGTGGTGCTAAAATGCGACTTTGGCAGTGAAAGGGTTAACTGCATTTCTGATAATGTGGTGTGTGTCAGGTGCCTGTGGTGGTGGACGCCCTGGACAAGCGGCACGTGTTCCTGCTGGACGCGGGCATGAAGCTGATCATCTGGGTGGGCAAGAAGTCCAACCTGGTCACCAGGACCAAGTCCAGGTCAGTGGCGACATACAGTTAGTCCGGGTTCACATTAGACGCGTAAGTTCCGTACGGAAAACCCTAAATAAGTGGAAGAAAGAAGGATAAAAGTTTACGCATATTGGCTACTGCAAAGAACACCTTTTGCAAGAGTGAATGCCCTTGGTGGGTGGGGGGAGATAGTTGCGCACTGACCAAACAAGGGCATAACTTTGCCAATAACCCTATTTGAGGCCACTAAATGGCTGCCTTTCGCAAGAGTGAATGCCCTTGGTCGCACTGACCAGCAAGGGTTTCACTCTCACTGTCAAGGGCGTTAATAACCCTAGTTGCAGAGGCCAATAGGGGAAATTCGGACACATGCGCAAATCTTTTCCCTTCTTTAATTTCAGTTATTTATGGATAGCGTACGGGTTTCCGCACGGAATATCCGCTTATATGTGTACACGGCCTTAGGTTTACCTTCAAAACTTGCTGTGCCCATGAATACTGGAGTGGATACTCATGCATTAAAAATCGGAGACAGATTGAAGAGTTGTTGCTTTGGAATGTGATTACTGAAAGGGCAGCAATAAGTCTGACGTTTCAGATAATGCAGCAAGAAAAAGAACTTTTCGATCTGTTTTATGTTTTCTTAAAATCTTATGCTTTTTGTAGGTCAGTACCCCAGAAGAACAAAGACTGTGCTAAAGAGCGTTTCGGCCAGTATGTGTGCCTCTTTCAGCCAAGTGTAATGCCTGTTGTTTTGAGGGCTGGGTGTAGGGGTTGACATTAAGAGGACAGTGAGTCATACGAAAATAATAAACATGTTCACAAATTTAGACAGTCTCCTCCGAAATCGGAATGTGTTGGCTGTACACAGCGGGGAGACCAGTGAAAACTAAAAAACGGACGCATACATGGCCTGGGAACGCAGAATAATAATAATTTAAACAGCGTATCACTGTTCATTCACATACGTAGTAGAAAGACAAGGGCATTTTGCTATTCACAATTGATGAGATGGAAATAATTGGTTAACCATAATTTTCATCCAACATTGCTATCCTCTATCATTTTGCTTGTTGATTCTTTGAAACATGTACTGGGTTTCTGAGTGGTGATGTTTTTTTGCCTGTGAGCTCTGCAGTCATTGAAAATGGGCTGGTACACCCATAGGACATTTTCACGAGGACTTCCTTGCATCTTATCTAAAAGATTAACGGGAGTTGAGAGCAGCTATGTACCCATGTTTAACTCTTCTAGCATATATTCGCCCAAGACATCACTCTGCACTCCCACTAAATGCAAAGACATTCACTGCCAAGCACCCTGCCACGTGTTTGTCTTTAGAGATTATGTCACTGTTTCTGCCGTTAACCCTTTCACCGCCAGCCATATTTCAGCCAAACATTTCCATTAAATGTACCTGGGTAGAGAACAAAATCCATCTGCAGTATTGGGGATTCTTCTGTGACAAATGTAAAATAAGTTCTATCCTTACTTCCCAAAACTAAGACAATAGGGTCTTTGGATTATAGACCCCAATTTGATGCCTTTTAGTGACATAGGTGTTTAATCACTGTGGTGCTAAAATGCAACTTTGGCGGTGAAAGGGTTAAAGCAATGCATACGTGCTAACAAAAATAGTTGCTTCCCTCTTGTCGGTTGAGATGCAACGGACAACCAGTAATGTTAAGAAATGCAGGACGCTGGAAGAGATAATGCTTGCGTACATCCTCTGAAAAATAACACAGGCTTCCAGGGTTGATGTAGGGGTGTTTTTGTGTTGGAAGGGCAGGTTGGAACCAGGGCGCCGTAAGGGCCCCATCAGCTATTTGGGGTGTTTCTTTTTAATCATGGGTGCAACTTTTCCTGGTATACAAGGATTTCCTGTTTTTGAATTTTCCCAGAAAAGGAATTTCCTTTTGTTTTTTAAATTTGTCAAACAAGATCTGTGTGTGTCTACTGTATTTTTCAAACACATTAAAATAAGCATTTGCATAAATTGTGCAAAAAGCAATCTAAAATACCTTCATAAATCATTTTTTTCCCTTCAGCTGTAGGGGGACGTTACCCCTAGACCCCGGCCTTTCAGAGTTTTTTCATTTTGTGTAGTTGCACCCATGTTTAATTAATTCGTGCTACGTATCTGACTTGTCCCAGGTTGATAGCGGAGAAGATCAACAAGAACGAGCGTAAGAGCAGCGCGGAGATCACGGTGATGGCCCAGGGCCAGGAGACGGCCGAGTTCTGGAAGATGACGGGCGGGCCGCCTGTCAACCTCGAGGTTCAGGTCAGGTCAAGGTCACAACCTTCACCCTGCGAGCGCTTTTCAGGGCTATGGGGATTTCCTCTCAGTTTGTTTTCAATACGTCTGTGTGTCTTTTTGTTTCTGTCTCTGTTTCTTTCAAACAGTGTGTTTCTCTCTCTTTTAAAAAAACCCACTTGTTCTCTCTCTGTCTCTCTCTCTCTCTCTCTCTCTCTCTCTCTCTCTCTCTCTCTCTCTCTCTCTCTCTCTCTCTCTCTCTCTCTCTTTCTCTCTCTCTCTGTCTCTCTCTCTCTCAGATATTACACATATCTGTATGTGTAATATTATGCCTTGCCTTGTTTGTATTCTATGTTCGTATATGTACCAAGGACAGATTGGAAGACTAGGCGTTGCCTAAAATCTTTATCCTTGAAAAATGAAGTTAAAGTTTTCAAAGCTCTCTCTCTCTCTCTCTCTCTCTCTCTCTCTCTCTCTCTCTCTCTCTCTCTCTCTCTCTCTCTCTCTCTCTCTCTCTCTCTCTCTCTCTCTGTTTCTCCCTCTCTCTCTCTCGCACTCTCTTTCTTAGTTTCTCTCTTGGCTTGGCCTAAAATCTTTATCCTTGTGTAATTTATAAAGATTTGAAATATTTTCTTCTCTCTCTCCTTTGCTCTCTCTGTCTGTATCTCTCCGTTTCCCTCTCTCCCATTTTCTTTCTATAATTATGATGACTGTGTATAACTTCATTCTTCTCATCTTATTCCCTATCTGTAATCTGTAACACATGCATTGTAGTTTTGTTTGGCAATTAAAAAAAAAGTATATACATGTATTTAATAGTTTTACTGAACTGAAAATATGCTTTTTAAAACTCTGTTTTAAGCTTTTTTGTATTCCTTGCCTTTCTGTATATTCGCATCCCTGGATATTGTTACATTATTCTTTTCTTTTTTATAAATACATTTTTTTAATTTAAAAAAAATATGTGACTACCATTTTTTTTAGTTTTTATTGGATAGGATTTTTTTTGTTTGGTTTTATTGATTTGCTATATTTAAAATCAGAATTGTTTTATGCATCTTTTAATAAAAGTAATTCTATATTTCTTCGAAAGCTTAAATCATATGGTGTTGGTGTGACCATTTTGAAGTCTTTGATTCTATATTTCTGTTTCCAGTCTGTTGCTCTGTCTATCTCATTCTGGGCTGTGGTCTTTTCATTACTTTATATCTTTTTTCTTCAGTCCTTCTTACTGTCTCTCCCTGTGTCTCTTATTTTATAGGCCTACTGCTCTTCTGTTTTTTGTTTTTTAATGTAAAGGCTAACTTTTTGAAGACATAATCTTATTTGATAATGTGAATGTTTATCTAAATGTTTATGTTTATTTAACCACAACATGGAATTAGGAGAAAACACAGAAAAGGCTCTTTAAAAGAAAAACGAGAAACAGTCTATGATAACTTAGATTACGAACTAATATATCTGGCCTCAATGCAGAGGGCTTACTCCCAAGCCAAAAAAGACACACATTTAGGTTTAGGAAGTTAAACAATGAAGAGTGCCTGTTGATTGCTTGGGTTGTTTTTAAGATAGGTTTGATAATCTATAATTTTCAGAATGCTTCAGTTCAATATATTTTTGTTCAAATAGTTTAGATAAGATTATGATTTATGTGTACAAAGAGAGTGTGTGAATCTTTTTTTCAATATATTATGAGTACATTTTTTATTTGTATCCTAATAATATTTTTTTTTCTGTTTCATTCTCATTTCTCTCTATCTCCCTCCCATTATCCATCTGTGTCAAAAATCTGCACTGCATGTTTCTTCTATGTTTCCACTGCCATTACTCACTTTTATTTTTTCATATTACCTTTGCTTTTACTGTTGTTACTATTACTACCTCTGTCATTACCTTCTTTTCACGGCTTTATTATAATTTTTCTGCATGATGCCTGTGATGTGTTTGCAACATTTTTGTTTTTACACCAAATTTTTTTTCAATCACTTTAATTTTGATAAGCGCTCACTCTTTGACTGAAACTGGCTTCCTATATTCCTTCCGTCTTTCTTCGTTGTTTTCTGGGCTGTTGTTCTTTTGGATTGCTTTCCTGGCTCCGTCCAAACTGCTTTGCTTTTGCTTGCATTTTATCCCCTTCCCTGTTTCTTTCTCCTTCCCTTTCGCTTCTTTTGTATCCTACCCCTACCCCTACCCCCACCCCCCTCCTATGTAAGGTGTATTGGTTGGTGGTGGTCCTGGGTCTACTGTTGACTGGAAAAGGCCAAGATGAGGGCTCATGGTGTGGCTATTAGAGAGGAGGAGGTGAGTGGTGGTGCAGTCGTAGTCGTCCCTTGTGATTACCCTATTTTTACGGACTACAAGGCGCACCTGATTATGAGGCGCGCCCCCCAAATTTTACGCAAAATTAGATGTTGTTATTATAGTTTCTTACTATCGATGATGATGAGATTAGCGTCCAATCGGTCAGAGACCCTTATGGACGGTATTCCTTTCTTACTATATTATCAGTCACATTATAAGGCGCAGGGGTCTCAGTCTAGGAAAAAAAATATCGCCTTATAGTCCGTAAAATGCGGTAGTCCTTCCGTTTCCTTATATAGAAATCATGAGTTGATGTAACATTATCAGCAAATGATAGTCCTTCAGTTTCTTTATAGAAGAGATGATGATTTGGTTAAGCATTTTCAGCCAATGATTGTTATGGGTTGTTCTAATTATTTTCTCTTCTGTCTAGTTTAAGTGTCCTATGCAAACCTGTTTACCATCCCGATTTTGCCGTAATTGCTATGGTAATTACGGCAAGGAAAACAAATACAGGAATTATTTTTCATAAATATAATTTAAAAACCCCACTACAGTTGCGTCGGTAAGCGAAGCTTTTGAAACGATGCGGTGAAAAGTCATTTCGCGCCATTTCCTTTTCTGTTTCAAAATGGCGTCCAGGCGAGTGCATTCCAAAGAAAAGACATAAAAAAAAGCACAGAAATTCTGGGAAAGTTACCTCAAAATTCCAGGAATACGTCGTTTAGCACTAGGTGACGAGCATGTGTTTTGTGTCTACTGCTCGACGGACATTAGTATTGCACACTCAGGTCAGTACGATATCGACGTTCATTGGTCACTCGTTGGATTACAGGTTTTTTTCTCAAAATTACGTTTATTTGTTTCAGAAATTACAACTTTGCAAAATAGGGGTAAACAGGTCTGCCTATGCCCGCAATTCAACCCACAAAAGAACAGTTTAATGTCAATTGAAATCAGTTAGTTTTCTGACTGAAAAGTGAACTTCCCCCCCCCCCCCCCCCCCCCCCCCCCCCCCCCCCCCCCCCCCCCCCCCCCCCCCCCCCCCCCCCCCCCCCCCCCCCCCCCCCCCCTCTGTCTTTCTGTCTTCTCTGTCTCTCTCTCTCTCTCTCTCTCTCTCTCTCTCTCTCTCTCTCTCTCTCTCTCTCTCTCTCTCTCTCTCTCTCTCTCTCTCTCTGTTTTTTTAAAATATGAATACAGTTTAAACTGAATTGATGGTGCTTTGGGGGAGGGGGTGGGGGGGCATTTATATTTATCATTTTGAAAAAAATCGTTTGAAACAGTGAAAAGATAGTATGAAGAAAATACCTTGGAAATGACATTTAATTGCACATGTGCACACATTGTATATGCATGTCAGCTTTGAAATGTACATAATGGTGTATTGGCTTCTTCAAATTACAATGTATATGGTACACTGTAGTCATATATCCAACTAGCTAACGAATGTATCTGGGAAATGGTCTGACTCTTTTGCCATGGATGCTGACAAAACCTGTTTTGGTACATTTATTAATATATTTATTTGTTTTACTTTACTTGTTTATTCATATATTTATTTCATTTAGTATGATAAATTTGTGATTAAATAAATCAGAATCATAGCCTCTTCTTCAGAAGGTGTTAACTCTTTCACCGCCAGTCACATTTTAGCACCACAGTGATTTAACACCTATGTCTCTAAAAGGCATCAAATTGGGGTCTATTATCCAAAGACCCTATTGTCTTAGTTTTGGGAAGTAAGGATAGACCTTATTTTATATATGTCACAGAAGAATCCCCAATACTGCAGATGGATTTTGTTCTCTACCCAGGTAAATCTAATGGCAATTTTTGGCTGAAAAATGGCTGGCATTGAAAGGGTTAATAAAGGAGGGAAATGAGGTCAGATTATGTGTGTAATCCTTTAGACATTGTAGTGTATTGTGCTGTTTAAAAAGAACCATTAGTCTCATGTTCCTGTACCCTTTAGGGTTAGTTGCGACCATTTTGCCTCCTTTCCCTGTAGAGGAAATGTAATAAATTGTGTTGTGTTTTTATTATAGGCGACCAGTTACAAAATTTAGAACATTAAACGAGGGGTGAATGCCAGAACTGCCCATCTGTGCTCTTTATTCCTTTTGATATAGACCGTTCTGGCAGGCACCCCTCGAATTTTAATGTGTGACCCTTGTATGAGGTTTGATGTTTGTTTTTGTGCCCATTGTTTTGGTATTTCTGCAGTTATTAGAACTGAATTTATGAGAAAGCTAACGTTTTTTTCTTCAGAATGGGTTCTTCAGTTTTCACTGAATAGAATGCTACATGCGAATCTGCAGCAGAATTTTGTTGACTCTTTTTTTTCTTTTCTACAGATTTGTTTGCTTGTTTTTAGAGTTTTGTTTGTTGTTCTTTTCTGTTGGTGGTGGTGGCGGTAGTGGCAGTTTTAAAGTATTACAAGCAATCATCTGAAAGGATATTGTTAAGAGCATTTTGGGAGGTTTTGATGTGCTTGAAGCTACTGTTTCATCTACTTTAAGGGGGGTAATTCTGAGAATGGTATTCAAAATGTTGCTCAGATTTTATGTGTTTCTCCCCCGAAGTCAGAGTGTGGCTGCCCATGTGGCGGGGTGATAAAAAACGGTCACACACGTTATGTTCTCAGCTGACGCACTTGTACCACAGTGTTCATGTGCTTCGGCTGTTGGGATGATCCCTGGAGTCTTTTAGCCAGGGTACGTCAACAACAACAACATGTGCTTATAACCAAATAATCCTGTCGACTCCTTCAAGCTATTTGATATTTGATGTTTTTTGTTGTTGTAGTTGCTGTATTTAAAAATAATTGTTTTTAGTAAGTCATCTTTTCTGAAATTCTTTTTATACAGTGAATGAGCAATCTCTAGGGCAGGGGGTCCCATGTTTGAAACCGTGTTGGTTGTGTTGATAGGAGTCTGATTACACCAATCCAGTGCTGCCTGTCCCCAAGGTGTACCGTGTGGGCCTGGGTAAAGGATACTTGGAGCTGCCTCAAGGTGGGTTATATGCTGCAACTAGGTTAACTGATAAAATGTGACAGAGTATAGGAAAACCAGGCTAAAGTCGGAAATTATCACTTTTGACATTTTTATATAATCTGAAAGTTTAACCTCTTCACTGCCCCGTCATGGATATTCCGTCAACTTCCGGTAGCCTATAAACTGCCCCGTCACGGAAATATCCGTCATAGGGTTATTCTAAGAGTTTCCCTTTTTCTATCCATATGCTCTCCGCAGTATGTTTGAATGCATGTGAGAGTGTTCTCAAATGATAGTATATTCAATTCCCTTTCAGAAAAGCATAGGTTATATGCACTTTTATTCAGAAAGTTTTGCGATAGACTCCGCAACCTAAAACGGCTTGGCAAATAGTTGCCCCGGAACTGGAAACGGGCTCGGCAGTGAAGGGGTTAAATTCTACAGACTGAAAAGCAAAAAAAGAATTGATCTATCTGGCATAGTCTTTTTTCTATAATTTTTTTTAAGTTGACAAAATACACAGAATCAAGTATAACTAAGCTACCTGTTTTTGTGCGTTGCTAAGAATGTCTCTCAGCGACTTTAGCCGGGTTTTCCCATACTCTGTCACAAATACCAAAGCCTGCTTCATTCCTCCTGTTGTACTGTTCACCCTCTGAAAAGGAGATCTTAACAAGTCTGACTGCTCTCTCGCGTAGGAACTGAAGTGATCAATTTTCGGTACCTTGTCATTTTGTTCAATCACCCTGAAAGTCATGTGTAAATGTAGAGTATTGTGGGGTTTGTAATTGGTTTGTTTGTGTCAAAGAAATGATCCCATAATGGGAATGATGTTTTGCAAACTTGTGTGCTTAATAAGTGTATAAGCATGAGTGTGTATATGTGTCTTGGTCCTTCCATTCTTTCCTTAGTCCTTTCATGTTTTGGCTCACTCATGTCAACGACACAAAGTGGGTCTATGTTCTCATGTTTCTTCGGTTTTCCGGGTGTATGGATGACTGTCTGTCTGTGTGTGTCTGTCTGTGCTAACTTTAACATTGGCTTTTTTGGGGGGAACTACAACAGGGTTCCCATGTGCCTTTTAAGTCATTGTGAATTGGTTTTTGGTCAACAGGCCTATTAAGTGCTTTTATTTCAGCAAGTAGATCCTTTTAATTCATCAAGAGGTCCTTTTACCTTTTGAAAGGTAATGTTAAGTCCTGTTTTATCAAGAAAAAAGTGATAAAGAAACCTAACATCTAAATGGTGGTTCTCACAAAAAGGTGGCAGTATGCAAAGTTGTCGGTGTCACAGATCGGAGCAGACAATTCATTACAAGCTGTGTGAATCTTTCCGCATCAAGACGTAGTGATTCATTCCATGCGTATTGGAATTGTGCTTTTGGTCAACAATTGGCATTCTGGCATTCTTTCTATCATGAACATGTCATACAATCAGGTTGGCGAAGGTCCTTTTACAATCTTCACCTTGTCCTTATAAGTCCTTTAAAGGTCCTTTTTTCGTTTCATGTTCCAAACCTGGGAACCCTGTAACAAGGCGTACATTGTTTAAACTTTGCATGCACATAGATGTTTAGATGCTAGCTTTCAAGAAAGATCTTTGCATAAAAAAATTAGCCAATGACCTTGACCTTTGACCTTTAACATTTATTTTTTCTCTTGGCCATATCTTTCACAGTTTCAGAGTTATTCCCCAAATTTGGCATGGTGGTGCATGTTGCCTAAGGTGATATGGTATCTACTCTCTATTACTAATCTTGACCTTTGACCTTGAACATCGTCATTTGTTTTGGCCATATCTTTTATAACCTGGCAGTTACAGTCCCGACATTTGGCAAGCAGATAGACTAGCTTAAGATCAAATGGAATGCAAAGTGTTGTTGACCTCGGTGACCATGATCACCTTGACCTTTGACCTTGAATTTTTTACTATCACAATATTACATGAACAGGCTGATGAGTCCATCAAAATTTTGGTATGGAGTTTATTTGAAAGTAAACGATTTGGCATTTAGATCTATCTCTGGCTTTTAGATCTATCTATAAAAAACACACAGCGAGTGAGCCTTGAAGACTTTGCCTCTTGTTTTTTTAACGAAGCCGTGGGCCCTTAAAAGAAGAAGAAGTATTCCTCTCTTTCCTTTTTTGTTGTTGTTGTCTCAACGATCTGTCTTCTTCTCTCTATCCCTAATCTTCTTTTTCTCTTTCTCTTTTGCATGTCTTCTTGCCTTTTTCTTTGTTCTCACCCCCAGCTCCTTTCTCCCAAAGCCAAACACTTTGAAGTGATGGGTGGTTTTTAACAGTCTTTTTTTTTTCTCCTTGACAGTTCCGATTCCTGAAAAGCGCCTGCGCAGCAAATTACTGGACACCAAGTGTGTCTACATTCTGGACTGTATATCGGACGTTTTTGTCTGGTGAGTTTTACAACTTTATGATCTGTATCGTTCAACTTTTATTTGCAATGGCCTTTAACCCTTTCGCCACCAGTTTGATTTTCAGCAAAGAGGGTTATTAAACTTACCTGGGTAGGAACAAAAAATATGTCTTTGATATTGGGGATTCTTCTGTGACATATTTAAAGTAAGGCCTATCCTTACCTCCCAAAATTAAGAGAATATGGTCTTTGGATAACAGACCCTGATTTGATGCCTTTTAGTGACATGGGTGTTAAATCATTGTGGTGCATAAATGCAACATTGGCGGTGAAAGGGTTAAACTTGACTGTGTGTTGAATGTTTGTATTTTTCAAGTTTATTTTTGTTCCAGTTCTGTTCACTCTGATATGCGTACTGATGATTTTGTTGCACAAGCTTTCTGTTCTTGATTGAATATTTTTTATTCATGTTCTTATAGTTTCGTGTTTTGTTACGTTTTGTTAGATATTTTGCCTTTTAAGACTAACATGATTTGCTTTTTGGAAGAGATTTTGTTGTTAGTCTTGAATAAGATAAGTTTTTTGTTCTTGACTCCTAGTCCTAAATTGTGTGTGTGTGTGTTTCATTTTTTCCACTAATAACTATATAAACACATAAGCACTATTATAGAAGTACAGTGGAACCTCCCTTATAAGACCTTCAAAAACCATCCAAAATGAGGTCTTATAAGGGAGGGGTCTTATATGGGAGGGAGTCTGATAATGAATGGGAGGTCTTATAAGGGAGGTTCCACTGTAATTTATTTTTTGATTTTCTCAAAAAGCATGAATTGCTTGGTTAGACTTTAATTCTTTTTGTTCCGGAACAGGATTGGCAAGAAGTCTACTCGCTTAATCAGAGCAGCGGCGCTGAAGCTGTCCCAGGAGCTACATGCCATGATTCAGCGTCCAGAGTACGCCACCATCAGTCGATGTCTGGAAGGGTGAGTGTTGTTCACTTTCACTGTCGATGTGATAGAATGCAGTCTTGGTAAAAATGTGGTAAAAGAAAATATAGTTTAAAATAAATGAATCCGCAAATCTGATAGTTCTAAAGAATAGATTAAGATTAAAATTATAGCCCCGTCGACAACTAAGGCCATGTCAGGGCTGTCACCACGTTAAAATACAGTGTGTTATAAAGTATGGCAGTTTAAATCCTTTACATTTTTTTTAAGACAATAAATATTTGATTTATTGATTGATTGATTGATAAAATCCAATTCATGAAGTCATGTCTGTTTGGAAATGTATCAGGAAGCTTGCGATATTACTTATGCATATCGTGTTTGACGAACAACAAAAAGATTTAGTTTTGTCGTCATCTGATGTCTGAAGTAACTATTACTCTGAACAATATTATTGAAGTTGGGGCAGACATGTCGCCTCTGTTTTCATTCTGAAGTATTGCTACCTTTCCACTGAATTAAAAAGACAAACTAAAATCTTTTTTTTGGTGTGGTGTGATTGTGTGTGCGTGTGCGTGCATGCCTGCATTTGATAAAATTGTGCATATCAAAAAGCTTAACCATTGCAAGCAAAATTGCCCAATCATGTGCCCAACAGCACAGAGCCCCAGATCTTCAAGACCAAGTTCATCGGGTGGGACGACGTGATCCCCGTGGACTACACGAGGACGGCGGAGTCGGTGACCCGTCGCGGGGCCGACATGAAGGTCATCATGGAGCGCGACAAGATGCAGACCGACCTCTCCGCCCTCTTCATGCCCCGACAGCCCACCATGCCTGCCGAGGAAGCTGTGAGTAGAAATTTTGTTGTTTTATTCATTTATTTTATAGAGAACATTTATTTAATGAAGAAAATTTAAACTTATTCTCTCAAACCATACATTTTCTACTCGTAGCTTTCGCCAAGCGTCCGCCTGGCTTCCTCAGCACTTGCACACCGAAGGTGGAGACTTGGAGTTCAGTCAACACGCCGGTGAGATGAACTCACGACGTGTGACTGAATAAGGGAGTTGTAGACTGCTGGCAAGACGTGTCTGCCCCTGTCTCTGTTCATTTATTTATTTTTATTTATTTTGTACCTCTCTGCCCTCTTCATGCCCTAACAGCCTACCATGCCTGCTGAGGAAGCTGTGAGTAGAACATTTTGTTGTTGTTTTATTCATTTATTTATAGAGAACATTTATTTATTTTTATTTATTTTGTACCTCTGCCCTGCTGAGGAAGCTGTGAGCATAAGTATTTTGTTTGTTTCTATTTTGGTCAAAGTTTTATTTTAGACACCCCCCTCCTTCTCATGTTTATGACCCTCAATCTCAAAGTCTAGTGTTTCTTTCAGTTTTATGAACAAATAATCCTTGACTGATCCTAACCCTATTCCTTTCCCGGGAATGGCAGAATGTTGCTTCTCCGTGAACATTTTTAATACAAACATTTTGAGTTACATGTCCCCCCCGTGTGAATACCGGGGGGTCTTTCGTACAGATAGCTCCCCCACCTTCTGGAATTTCTGTGCTTGTAACTTCCTCTAATCTGTCACCCTCTTTGACTCTGCCTTTTCCCTTTGCTTACTGTCATCTGCTATCTTTCTATCTTACTGGTCCATTCTCCTGCCTTTTTTCTATAAATTCTTACAAAGATTTCTTGAGCCGAAGTCGGACATGCTGGGCCTAACTATTTCTTAGTTAGGCGCATAACGGCAGCATGGCGCATCTATGCTCATGTGACAGGAAACTGTCTGAGCGAACGAAGAAGAAGAAGAAGAAAGAAGAAGAGTTACATGTACTTCTAAAGTACAAGGTAGCCGAGATTTGTGTCTCACTGACTTGTGTCAACAAAGTGAGTCTATTAGTCATAATCTTTTGGTTCTCTGTATGTCTGTCTGTTTGTCTGTCTTGTGTCTGAGTCTGTGTCTGACTGAGATGACGTTAACGTTGGCTTTATCTCAGGATCTGCATTTTATTTTATTTTATTCTATGCCCCTTTGTGTCCCAGCACGGGGCAGTGGGTGGATGCCTTGTGCCTCCATACGGGGAGCTGGACGACCCCGCCCCCTCCACGAGTCTCTCCCCGTGGGGATACTGGGGGGTGTTTTGTAAAAATAGTTCCCCCACCTTCTAGAAGTTCTGTGCTTGTAACTTCCTCTAATCTGCCACTCTTTTTGACTCTGCCTTTTCCCTTTGCTTTCTATCATCTACTATTTTTCTGACTTAATGGCCCATTCTCCTGCCTTTTAAAAAAAAAATCTTCCAAATCATTTTTCTCCTTTGAGCTCCTGAAATTGGAATGTGTCAGCTGTACGCAGAGGGGAAACCAATGAAAACTGAAAACCGGACACGTATGTACCTTACCCATTATGGCCATATGGCCTGGGAACGCAGAAGAAGAAGTCTCCCAGCAACCCACCCAACTACTGATGAAGTTGTAAGAATAGGTTTTAAACAAATTTCTTTGTTTGTTTTTGTTACATATCTGTGCTCTTCATGTCCTGACAGCCCAGTATACCCGCTGAAGAGGCTGTGAGAATAGATTTTTACTTTTATTTATCAAATTGTTTTGTACCTCTCAGCCATCTTCATTCCCCTATAAATAACCCAGTGATTTTTTAAAAAGGAACTTTGGGATGGCTGTAATGCATTGAAAAGGAGGATTATGTACTATGTATGATTGTTTATTTGCTTGTTTTTCTCCTAGCAAAAACAGGCCTGACCAACTAATTCACTCTGGGTGTTACAGGAACAACTATCCGCTGACTGGAACGAAGATCTGGACGGCATGGAGTCCTTTGTGCTGGAAGGGAAGAAGTTTGTGCGTCTGCCTGATGAGGAGCTGGGTCAGTCACATCATCAATTCTCGCCGTATAGTTGTTGATTTTAACCCTTTCAACGCCAACCATTTTTCAGCCCAAGCTTTCCACTAAGCTTACCTGGGTAGATGAAAGATTTTGTCTGCAATATTGGGGATTCCTCTGTGACATGCACAGAACAGGGCCTATCATTACCTTGCAAAATTAACCCTTTTACCGCCAATGTCGCATTTTAACACCACAGTAATTTAACACCTATGTTACTAAAAGGCATCAAATTGGGATCTATTATGCAAAGACCCTATTGTCTCAGTTTTAGGAAGAACCAGAAAGGGTAGACCTTATTTTATATATGTCACATAAGAATCCCCAATACTGCAGACAGATTTTGTTCTCTACCCAAATAAATTTAATGGAAATTTGTTGCTGAAATATGGCTGGCGGTGAAAGGGTTAAGAACATAAGGTAATTGGATAACAGATCCTCATTTGATGCCGTTTAGTGACATGGGTGTTGAATGAATGTGGTGCCAAGAGGCTACAGTGGCGATGAAAGGGTTAAACCTTTGTATTCCGACATCAGACAGTTCTTCCGTGCCTCATACTTGCATAGGTGCTGGCAGGTTAGTAACGCAAGCAACTCCAACTCTGACTGGTGTATTAAGAGTTATCCTTTGTTGATTACATATAAAAGAGAGAGTGCGTACTTGCTTCTATGCATTGGTTGTGCAATTTTTTTTATATGAGCAGACTCATAGTTGTAACTCATTAACCATTTTACTGCCAAAGAAAATTTCAGAATCTGATGCTGATCTGACGCCATCTGAAGCAGTTTGTTTCAGACCAGTACATCGCTCAAAATTTCACCTGACGTAATGGTTTTTTTTATATAAATATGTGAAAAATTATGATAGACCCCCCCCTCTCCCCAACTATGCAGGTGAGCTCCGAAAAATCAAGACATATTTCACGCGCTGATTCTGACTGATTTTGAAGATAGAACTAACACTGTGGCTGGTATTGAGTTTAATTTGTATTTGATTGGAATGAAGAAAGTGATTATATATATGGATGAACAATTGTAAGTTCAATTTATCTGGGATGAGATGGGGAAGAAAAATGGTGGTATGATGAAGATGACATGTTGCTTTGAATTCTATTTTGCAGGGCTCTTTAGAAAAGTATGTCCCGAGGCCCCGGTCATAGTCCATTGACCTATTAAAATGGAAAAAATGTCCTGTTGTGTTCTCCCCTGTCAGGACAAACGTCTGATTGATTAAATTTTTAACACTGGCACACTTTGTCTTATTGATTTCTGCAAGAGCCGGGACATTGTCTTATTGATCTCTCTTGTCTCAGGACAGTTTGTCCTATCACTTTTCAATCCTCGGTACATCACTGTGTGTTAGCTTAAACTTTGTATGCAGCAAGGAGGAAAATATCTTGGTGGAGAAAGGGGAAACGAGCACTTTGATGACCAATGAAGTAAAGAGATGTGTTGCTTGCAGGCATGTTTTTCTCTGAGGACTGCTACGTGTTCCTGTGCCGGTACTGGGTGCCGGTGGAGCTGCCCGAGGGGGAGGAGGAGGAGGTGGACGAGGATGACCTGCCGGAGGACGAGTACAAGTGCATCGTCTACTTCTGGCAGGGCCGACACGCCTCCAACATGGGATGGCTCACTTTCACCTTCAGGTACACTCTCAGCTCTGTGATATCAAAGATATTCTAAAGGGGAAGATAAGCATCCGGTCTCTTTTCCCTATATGAGTAGTGAGGACAGAAACACTGGTTATGTCCCTTTTAAACAGGACACATTTTACGCGTCGATAGGCCAGTTGAATTCTCCGTTCAAATTCCAGTCTGAGTTTTTGGATAGCCTCCACTGTGAAGAGTGTACTGTCCCCACTAACGATAACTCTATCAGCCCGGTTCGCCGAGCTCTTAAGTAATCCATCTTACCCTTTTAAAATATCTTTGATGATATCGTCTTCCTGGGTGTAAAAAGAGCACTAATGCTTATCTCATTACCCTGTTTAAATACAATTTCAATCATTCACTCATTCCTACCAAAAAAAATGGATCATAAAGATGGATGGAAATTTGTTTTGGGGGTTTTGGGAAATAAACTTACTTTGACTTTGTTAAGTGCTTTTCCTTCGCTGAAATTAGAAACTGAGGTTTTAGCAAAATGTAAAATTGTTAAGTGAGCAAAATCTGTAGTTTCTTTTGTTGTCTTTAAAAGTAAAGAAATGAATTGCTTGGCATACACATAAAAACACAAAACTGATAAGACATAATTAAGTAACATTAAGAAAGACATTTCTTTTACATGACTAAGTTACCCTTCAACCTTCTTTCTCCCCTTGCAGTTTGCAGAAGAAGTTTGAGTCGCTGTTTGGAGATAAGCTGGAGGTGGTTCGGCAGCAGCAGCAGCAGGAAAACCTCAAGTTCCTGTCACACTTCAAGCGCAAGTTCGTCATCCGCATGGGCAAGCGGCTTTCACGGGCGGGGTCCCCAGGCCTCACAGCCCCCGTCAAGCCCTCCACAGAGTTCTACCAGTTGAGGGCTAACGGCAGCCCCATTGCCACCAGATGTGTCCAGGTGTGAATAAAGTTGTGTGGAATCTGGTAGCAAATTTAAGTAATGTCCTTTGAACATAATTGTAAACAGAGGTTTGCAAGTGTGAACTTGATTGTTCTTCTAGCTCGTCAGAGGTTTTTAAGATAAAGTGCGCATATTCTGTGCGTTAAGTGTCATGGCGTTCTCTACTTTTTAAAAGTTTTAAATGATAGTTATGGCTTTGTGTGATTTACTTTTAAATGTTGCAATGGATTGGTTGAATCCTTGTGCTGATGAGTTTTTGCTCTTTGATATTCCTATGATGAGGCTTTATACTGAAAAATCCCTGCCCCTGACTCATGTACTGAATTGCATGCACCACCTACGTAAAATGATTGCCCTTGCGCATCGCCAAGAAGTAGTATATATCCCCATTCTAAAACCTCCCCAGTGTAAACATAGTCATAGTTTCTGTTGTCATATACTAGACCAGGCAATGAATAGAACTTCATTATGTGTTACCATTTCCATCTTCCATTGCCATGGATGGTGGTTGATGTTTTCTGAATATATTGTGTTGTCTTTGAACAAGATCATACTGCACTTTTTATGAAGTCACCAGTGCCTGATACGATAGAAGTGTTTATCATTCATATTTTGGTGTGGTTGTTTCCAGTTGTTGAAACCAGACTCGTCTCTGCTGAATTCTTGCTTCAAGTAAGTGAAAAACTGACATGCAGTCACTGCAGAATAGATACCCCTAGTTTACAACTGAGATACAGCAGAATAGAATTATCCAGTTTATGAATAAACAGATGAACATAAAATTGTCGTAAGTAAATGCTCACTTACTCACAAGCTCACATGAGTGCACAGGCACCACCACAAGCACAAACATGGTAAAGACATATTGTATGTAAATGAAGTTAATTTTTAATATGACTAGAACATAATTGCATTGAATGTAAAAGAGCTGTGAAAGCTTATTTCTTAATGCTCAATAAAGATCATTTTGACGACCTGACTTTCAGTTGCAAAATGTGAACATAGCTACCGTTTACCATAATTTACGGACTATAAGGCGCACCTGATTATAATGTGCACCCCCCAAATTTTACACAAAATTAAGATTTTGTTATTATAGTTTCTTACTATATTATTAGTCACATTATAAGGCGCAGGGGTCTCAATGTGGGGGAAAAGTATCGCCGTATAGTCTGTAAAATATGATAACTGATTTCACTGTATGTCAGACAGAAATACATGTGCGCACACGCATTCGTAGATACAGACACATGCAAGAGCACACACTGGCACGTGTATTGCCACTGTTTCACTCATTTTGAAACACTTTCACAAAGTGATGTGAAAGGATACATTCAAAGACTGTACAGGGGAAGATAAACATCCGGTCTCTTTTCCCTATATGAGTAGTGAGGACAGAAACACTGGTTATGTCCCTTTGAAACGTGACACATTTTACACATCGAAAGGCCAGTTGAATTCTCCGTTCAAGTTCCAGTCCGAGTTTTTGGATAGCCTCCACTGTGAATAGTGTACACGTCCGCACTAACGATAACTCTATCAGCCCGGTTCGCCGAGCTTTTAAGTAATCCATCTTACCCTTTTAGAATACCTTTGATACATTGTCTCTATTTGTGCAGCTACATAATGATGGTGCCTTTCGATAGCGAGGAGATCAAGGGCATAGTGTACGTGTGGGTGGGCAGCAAAGCCGACCACTCAGAAGCCCAGATTGCTGAGGAAATTGCCTACAAGATGTACAAGGTAGCCCTTCCAGTACAATCTTTCTTCTTTTCCCTTCTCTGTCTCTTTCAGTATTCAAGTTATGTTTTAAAGTGTATTACATTTAAGTTATTTTGCAATCGTTCAATTTGCTATGTAATGATTTCCTTTCTTTAGTTTTTTTTGGGGTTTTCCTTGCTGTTTAGCTTTTTCATTTCTTGATAGAAATGAGGCATTTTTCCCAATGATTTTTATTTTATTTTAAAGATTTGTTCAGATGGAAATGCATTTTTTTTACATGTGACATGGTGACCAGATTGATGCTTCCTTAATAAATCCCCTTTTCCCCCTCCATCCTACCACCCACCCACCTCAAGAAACAAATATGTTTGTCACATGTCTTAACAGTTGCACCACTGTCAACACAAAGGAGGGTTGAAGTAAGCAAGTGTAAGCATCCCCCCCCCCCCCCCCCCCCCACCTCACCATTTCCCCTTCTCAACTTCTGTTCTTTTACCAATTTCAGGACAACTACACCATTCAGATGATCAACGAGGGCGAGGAGCCGGAGAACTTCTTCTGGGTGGGCATCGGGGGGAAGAAGCCCTACGACACCGATTGTGACTTCATGAATTTCGCCCGCCTCTTCCGCTGCTCCAACGAGAAGGGCTACTTCTCTGTGTCTGAGAAGTGTGCCGACTTCTGCCAGGTAAGACGACTATACTGGTGTGTGTGTGTGTGTGTAACAAAGTCAAAATTACTTTATTTTCTCAACAAGAGAAATTACATTGTGTGCGTGTGTGTGTGTGTGTACAGGCATGAGATACGACAAGTACTTTGCGGGGGTTGCAATTTTAGTACCATGACGAGTGTTGTGCCGTGAAGGGGTAGTATATCTATAGGGAAGGATTTTGGGTTGACAATGATGGTGATGATATGATTTGCAGGA
>CM065682.1:52075105-52077605 GCA_017654935.2 Phymorhynchus buccinoides
TGGTAGTTTACCTCAAACAATAGAATTATTCAATAAAGAAAGGAGTGGTATCTCTAGACTCTACCTGACAGGAGATGGATCGTGTGGGAGCCCTGAAGGGGGGTTGCTGATACTGGGGGAACACAGGGATGTACATGGGGTGGTAGCTTACCTCAAAGTGTGGAATTACTTACATAAAGAAAGGAAAGTCGTCTATATACCTGACAGGTGATGGATTGCGTAGGTGCCCTGAAGGGGGGTTGCTGATGCTGGGGGAACACAGGGATGTACATGGGGTGGTAGTTTACCTCAAACAATAGAATTATTCAATAAAGAAAGGAGTGGTATCTCTAGACTCTACCTGACAGGAGATGGATTGTGTGGGAGCCCTGAAGGGGGGTTGCTGATACTGGGGGAACACAGGGATGTACATGGGGTGGTAGTTTACCTCAAACAGTAGAAATGAATTATTTCATAAAGGAAAGGTATCCCTATACCTGGCAGGAGATGGATCGTGTGGGAGCCCTGAAGGGGGGCTGTTGGTGTGATGGGGGAACACAGGGATGTACATGGGGTGGTAGTTTACCTCAAAGTGTGGAATTAACTTACATAAAGAAAGGAAAGTCGTCTATATACCTGACAGGAGAAGGATTGTGTAGGTGCCCTGAAAAGGGGCTGCTGGTGTGATGGGGGAACACAGGGATGTACATGGGGTGGTAGTTTACCTCAAACAGTAGAATCGTTCAATAAAGAAAGGAAAGGCGTCTCTATACCTGGCAGGAGATGGATCGTGTGGGAGCCCTGAAGGGGGGTTGCTGATGCTGGAGGAACACAGGGATGTACATGGGGTGGTAGTTTACCTCAAACAGTAGAATCATTCAATAAAGAAAGGAAAGTCGTCGATATACCTGACAGGAGATGGATCGTGTGGGAGCCCTGAAGGGAGGCTGTTGGTGTGCTGGGGGAACACAGGGATGTACATGGGGTGGTAGATTACCTCAAACAGTAGAAATGAATTATTTCATAAAGGAAAGGTATCCCTATACCTGGCAGGAGATGGATCGTGTGGGAGCCCTGAAGGGGGGTTGCTGATGCTGGGGGAACACAGGGATGTACATGGGGTGGTAGCTTACCTCAAACAGTAGAATTATTCAATAAAGAAAGGAGTGGTATCTCTAGACTACCTGACAGGAGATGGATCGTGTGGGAGCCCTGAAGGGGGGTCTCCTGGTGTGCTGGGGGAACACAGGGATGTACATGGGGTGGTAGTTTACCTCAAAGTGTGGAATTACTTACATAAAGAAAGGAAAGTCGTCTATATACCTGGCAGGAGATGGATTGTGTAGGTGCCCTGAAGGGGGGTTGCTGATGCTGGGGGAACACAGGGATGTACATGGGGTGGTAGTTTACCTCAAACAGTAGAAATGAATTATTTCATAAAGGAAAGGTATCACTATACCTGGCAGGAGATGGATCGTGTGGGAGCCCTGAAGGGGGGCTGTTGGTGTGCTGGGGGAACACAGGGATGTACATGGGGTGGTAGTTTACCTCAAAGTGTGGAATTAACTTACATAAAGAAAGGAAAGTCGTCTATATACCTGACAGGAGAAGGATTGTGTAGGTGCCCTGAAGAGGGGCTGCTGGTGTGATGGGGGAACACAGGGATGTACATGGGGTGGTAGTTTACCTCAAACAGTAGAATCGTTCAATACAGAAAGGAAAGGCGTCTCTATACCTGGCAGGAGATGGATCGTGTGGGAGCCCTGAAGGGGGGTTGCTGATGCTGGAGGAACACAGGGATGTACATGGGGTGGTAGTTTACCTCAAACAGTAGAATCGTTCAATAAAGAAAGGAAAGTCGTCGATATACCTGACAGGAGATGGATCGTGTGGGAGCCCTGAAGGGAGGCTGTTGGTGTGCTGGGGGAACACAGGGATGTACATGGGGTGGTAGATTACCTCAAACAGTAGAAATGAATTATTTCATAAAGGAAAGGTATCCCTATACCTGGCAGGAGATGGATCGTGTGGGAGCCCTGAAGGGGGGTTGCTGATGCTGGGGGAACACAGGGATGTACATGGGGTGGTAGCTTACCTCAAACAGTAGAATTATTCAATAAAGAAAGGAGTGGTATCTCTAGACTACCTGACAGGAGATGGATCGTGTGGGAGCCCTGAAGGGGGGTCTGCTGGTGTGCTGGGGGAACACAGGGATGTACATGGGGTGGTAGTTTACCTCAAAGTGTGGAATTACTTACATAAAGAAAGGAAAGTCGTCTATATACCTGGCAGGAGATGGATTGTGTAGGTGCCCTGAAGGGGGGTTGCTGATGCTGGGGGAACACAGGGATGTACATGGGGTGGTAGTTTACCTCAAACAGTAGAAATGAATTATTTCATAAAGGAAAGGTATCCCTATACCTGGCAGGAGATGGATCGTGTGGGAGCCCTGAAGGGGGGCTGTTGGTGTGATGGGGGAACACAGGGATGTACATGGGGTGGTAGTTTACCTCAAAGTGTG
>CM065682.1:52082605-52085105 GCA_017654935.2 Phymorhynchus buccinoides
CCCTCCCTCCCTCTGCGTGCAAGCGCGCGTGCGCAGCGTGTGTGTGTGCGTGTGTGTGTGGTGATGGGGTGTGTAGAGGCCGACTGATGAATTCATGATACAAACAGGGAGAGCAGGGCAGGAGGTGGGTGAACTATCTATCCCTTTTCCACCTCCATTCTCCTCCTCCTCTCTCTCGCTCTCCTCTTCCCTCCCTCTCTCTCTCTCCCAACTCATTCACTTTGGAATATTTGATGATGATGATGATGATGATTATTATTATTATTATTATTATTATTATTATGTGTTGCGTGTTGGTGCGGTAAAGTGTAATGAAACGCAAAGCTTGGGTGTGTGTTGGGGGGGAGTGGCAGGCGGCAGGGATGAAAAGAAAGAGGGGGGTGGGAGGGTGAACATACAACAAGAAACAAAGCATATTCGATATTTACAGGAAAATAGAAGCCAAAGGCAAAAAGACGGAGTAATCGATAGAGAAGGTAGGCAGACAGAGAGCACGGGCATGTGGGAGAGAAAGGAGTGTGAGCTCAGATGGGGGTGGGAGGTAGCCATGGCGAAAATATAGACAATCAACAGTTACATGAAGTTATCACTACAGTGAAGAAAATGGGGATCACGATATGGAAAGTAACTGAGTTAAAGTGGACAAAAATAGTTTAATTGGGGGAGGGGGAAAGGGTTTATGAGGAACGAAAAACGAGTAAAATTGGAATGACTCTCTCTCTCTCTCTCTCTCTCTCTCTCTCTCTCTCTCTCTCTCTCTCTCTCTCTCTCTCTCTCTCTCTCTCTCTCTCTCTCTCTCTCTCTCTCTCTCTCTCTCTCTCTCTCTCTCTCTCTCTCTCTCTCTCTCTCTCTCTCTCTCTCTCTCTCTCTCTCTCTCTCTCTCTCTCTCTCTCTCTCTCTCTCTCTCTCTCTCTCTCTCTCTCTCTCTCTCTCTCTCTCTCTCTCTCTCTCTCTCTCTCTCTCTCTCTCTCTCTCTCTCTCTCTCTCTCTCTCTCTCTCTCTCTTATCGTTTGCATGTCTGTAAACGTCTCACTTATCGCACATACTTTTCATTCTCACAGCATGCGCTTGTCGCATAAATTTAAAAAAAGACTGCAGTTACAGTACACTTATCTCTGGCTTCTTTCCAAGGGACCCTCATGTTTTTTCTCAGTCGATCTATAAAATCATGTAACTTATAATTAAATACTTGCTCCTGAGAAAGAAAAAACAAACAACTAATGAATACATTTGTATCAGATATAAGAAAAATAATGTCATGAGAGTATCGGTTAGAGGAGTGGGGTTAGAAATAAATTCATATGATGAAGAAAATTGAAACACGCAAAAATTAACGATTTGTGGGTCAATGCAACAAAGTCAGGGGGGGGGGTGGGGGGGGTGAAGAAGAGGGGGGAAGGAAGGTGCAGGCGCATTATTATCCCACTCGGTTTTAACCTACTATCTTTTAGTAGCTGGGCTACACATAAAAGGCAGACAAGCTGACAAGTGGGAAGAGGGTAGAAATCAGGGACCTTACGGTATTTCGAACACATGTACAGCAAACAAAATGTATAGTGTTTAAAATCTCATCTCTGAACAAGTGCGTGGACATGAATGTTATAATGTTGAGGGGGTCTCCTCTTTCCATTTATAAAGAAACAAACAGACAAGCTTCTTCAGCTGGCAGCACACACAACAACATGCTGCCGGGTACATTATGCTCGGTGTCCATCTGTGTTCTACCGAGGACCCAGCATGTTCGACAATCGTGTGAAAGGTAGCACACGCCTTGTTGCTTTTGACTTGCTGACAGGTTATGCACACAAGCAGGTCTGCTTCTTTTGGTCCCCAAGACCTAAAGAACATGGACGACAGCGGACCAAATACGTACACAACGCACGCCAGTCGGTGTGAATGACATGGCAGCAGGTGTGAGAAAAAACACTGACTGAAACAAAACAGATGCTTTGTATTAGCCAGCACACGAGATGTACACCGAGCCTTACACCTGCATCCCCCTCCCCACCCCTAACCCCCACCCCCCAGAGTAACCTAGAACCCAGTAATGCAATAATGACAGACTACATTATCCCCCCCTTTCCTATCAACAATTACCGCCCCCTGACATGAAATAAGTACCGACAAGCGTTTCGATTTTGCACCCGCTCAAAATTGCGGGAGGGAGAGGAGGGGGAGATAGAGAGAGAGAGGAGAGAGAGAGAGAGAGAGAGAGAGAGAGAGAGAGAGAGAGAGAGAGAGAGAGAGAGAGAGAGAGAGAGAGAGAGAGAGAGAGAGAGAGACAGAGAGAGAGAGAGAGAGAGAGAGAGAGAGAGAGAGAGAGAGAGAGAGAGAGAGAGAGAGAGAGAGAGAGAGAGAGCGCAAACAGCTGTTTGAAAACAGTTGGAGGTTAACGCTATTTTACTTACACTACACCTGCGTGTGTTTCTGGTCTGACGCTTTCGCTGTTTGGCTTTCTGCGTTTGGGCAAACAATACAAAGAGATTTTCCTGGTACTACA
>CM065682.1:52087605-52090105 GCA_017654935.2 Phymorhynchus buccinoides
CCTTATGCATGACACACACATGCGCGCGCGCAAGCACGCGCGCATATGACACACACACGCACGCACGCACACGGACACACAAACACACAATGTCCGTGTGCGCACGTGTGTGTGTATGTGAGAGTGAGCACGCACGCATGCACGCACGTACATGACACACACACGTGCGCTTACAGACACATACACACACACGTGCGCCTACGGACACACAAACACGTGCGCACGTGTTTGTGTGCGCGTGTGTGTTTGTGTGCGAGTGAGTGTGTGTCTGTGCGTGTGCGCGTGCGTTTGTGTGTGCGCATGAGGATGCTGATAGACAGTGAGTGAATGAGAGAGAGGGGTGGGGATGAGGAAGGAGGAACAGAAACATCAAGCAATCAAACTCTCTCTCTCTCTCTCTCTCTCTCTCTCTCTCTCTCTCTCTCTCTCTTCCGCTCTCTCTCTCTCTGTGACCAATCTGGCAGTAGTACTAGTAGCAGTGTTTCACAGTACATTTCCCTCCAGAGAGCCAATCAGTCACACGCCCCGTGACAGTCCCCTGGGGAGAAAGGGAGTTCAGAGGAGGGCCTAAAGGGTAATCTGCTCTGATGCGATGGCACCGACGGAAACGACACAGTGAGTGAGTGAATGAATGAGAGAGAGAGAGAGAGAGAGAGAGAGAGAGAGAGAGAGAGAGAGAGAGAGAGAGAGAGAGAGAGAGAGAGAGAGAGAGAGAGAGAGAGAGAGAGAGAGAGAGAGAGAGAGAGAGAGATTCACAATTCACACATTTCACAAGAGAGACAGACAGAGACGGAGACAGACAGAGAGGGACACACAGAGAGGACAGAGACAGACACATTTATACAGAAGCACTCTTAAAAGAGACATCGTCATAGAAGGACAAAGGCAGACTGAAACTGGAGACAGAAATAAAAACGGGGTGAAAGGAAGTTAAAGAAACAGACAGACACACAGACAGAGAATGACATGGAAACGTACAGACGGAGACAGACAGCAACAGGTATAATAGGGCAAACAGAGTGACACGGAGAGACAAAAAACAACAGAGACAGTAAAAAACAGATGTAGACATACACATAGAGAGAAACAGAGACAGACAGCCAAAGAAGTAGAGGGGGTGGGGGCAAGCTGGGTCCCCAGACTGGTGTCCAATCTGCCGTTCAATCAGCGGAATGCGCGGGGCTTACAAGGGTGATGAGCAGGCTATCACCGACCCAGGCCTTGTCCCCCCAGCCCCCCCTCCCATCTCTGTTCTACCCCTCCTCCTCATTCTCCCCCCCCCCTCTCTCTCTCTCTCTCTCTCATTAACGGCCCCACTGGGCGAGGAAGACTGGTTGGGGGTCGGGGGATGTGCAAGGGTGGGCGTGGAGGGAGTTGGATGGGGTCAAAGTAAAACAATGCCCCCATCTCTCTTCATACCCTCTGCCATTATTTCAATCATAAGGTGTCCATATTATTACTTTCTTACGAATTTCTCGCAACAACCCCCCTCCCCCCCAAATTTTTTTTTTTTAAACCCCAAAAACATAAATGCTGGACGCAATGACTAATGTGAGGTTTCAGTATTAGGCCTACCAAATAAAATATGCCTTCAAATTTAAAGATGATCGAACTGCCACCTACAAAACACATCTATAAGATACCATACAATACGTACGAGAAGAAGAAGATATTAACATATAAATTTAAAAAAGACTGAAAAGTAAAGGACAGTCATAATATAACGAGAAGCTTAGGGACGACCGTTTCTTTTAAATTAAGATTCACATGTTAGAAAATAACCTGCAAAACAAGAAAACACAGATGAGAAGATAAGACAGAGAGAGGTGGGGGGAGAGGCATGGGGGGGGGGTGGGGGGCACGAATAGCAAACACTTCCCACCTTTCCTTCTACAACCTCTATCCTCCAAAAAGGCAAGGGGCGAAAGACAGGAAAGGAAGAAGAATTTAAACCGGTGTTGCATAAAATACCTAACCCATAAAATAAATGCTCTTTCCTCATTCGAATAGTTTGCTGTTTAGGAAAGAGTCACCCCTAAATACATTCAGATATGTCTTCTGGCATGCAGGAAGATTACATAGTGAGAAGTCGGATATTTTTTCTAATATTTATTATTATTTATTTTTGTTTGCATGGGTGGTTATTTATATTGTCCGCCATTTTGAAAAATACGAAACTAAGTGGCATGGCTTTGCACATCGATTTCTCGGCAAAGATGTAGATTTAGACCCTCCCGCTCTATTTCTGGGATCTTTCCGTGTAGACTGAGCACATAAATCTCAATATTTTAAATAATAGTTAGCTTATTTCTCACCACACGAAAAAATAATGGTTCTAGTGTGCATGCGAAGGGTACTTATTTCACGGGGGGGAGGGAGTACTTATTTCTCACGACACCGGAGCAGGGAAAAGCCAGGAGGTGAGAAGAAAACTGGCGATCTGTCAGGTCTGACAAAGAACGAGTGGTAATATGTCTCCGAGGCCCCTCCTGACACGTCC
>CM065682.1:52097605-52107605 GCA_017654935.2 Phymorhynchus buccinoides
AGAGAGAGAGAGAGAGAGAGAGAGAGAGAGAGAGAGAGAGAGAGAGAGAGAGAGAGAGGAGAGAGAGAGAGAGAGAGAGAAGAGAGAGAGAGAGAGAGAGAGAGAGAGAGAGAGAGAGAGAGAGAGACTGAGTTTGAGAGAGAGAGAGAGAGAGAGAGAGAGAGAGAGAGAGAGAGAGAGAGAGAGAGAGGGCAACGTTGAACGATCACAAAGCAGTACAGGTAGGTCATGACGACCTGGCCGCCAATACAACAAGCAGACAGGCAGGCAGACGGACGGACGTAGGAACATAGGGTGAGATAAACACCAGGTGAAGACGCTTAAAGATCGACAGACACCTCCTGAATCAATAAACCACGTACAATGGAGGAAAAGGGATAAGAATGTAAGAAAGAGAGAGGCACACATAATGAAACACCAGAACTAGAGCTCTCTCTCTCTCTATATATATATATATCTCTCCCTCCCTCCCTCTCTCTCACACAGAGAGAGAGAGAGAGAGAGAGAGAGAGAGAGAGAGAGAGAGAGAGAGAGAGAGAGAGAGAGAGAGAGAGAGAGACTCACACACACCTCTCTCTCCCACTCTCTCTCACACATACATACACACGCGCGCGCACGCGCGCGCACGCACACGCACACACACACTGCGTGCAAGATAAAGGAAAGCAATAGCGTGCGTGTATCTCGATGTGCGTGCGAAACACACGTGCCAAGAGAACATTCACAATCCGATCGTTATTACTGCCCTACCCGTACCTGCCAATGTTCATAATAGATATCATCAAATGAATATTTATCATTTTCAAAAGGAGATAACAGAGAATTCTTCCAGTTGTTCGCCCAATTTCCTGCCAGCTTTTATCGAGGAAAACATCAAAAGAAAGCAGATAATGATATTGAATAAATTGTAAAGAGAAAATAACATTATTGCTGCCATATTACACGCGCTAGATATTGACAACGCCATGCCATCAGTGCATAAATCAGGCGTGAGAATCAGGAATCGTGAGAGAAAAAAGAGACTGAAAACCATGTGTTGGGCATAAATGGGTTCATTCGTTTTTGCCCATGTGACAAAGCCCTCTGAAACTGAAGCTTTTTTGTTGTTGCAATTAAAGCCTTAAAAACAGCATTATAAATAGAACTGATATATTTAGTTACATTTGCATTCATTCATATGAAGCAACGGACATTCCGCTTGACAGACTCGCTTCAAATTTTGTGTGGTTGTGTGGTGGTGTGTCACCAAGAGAGGAAGGCATCCGCGCATAAATTATCGCCATCGTGACCTTGTTCTTAGTTGGTTTATTCCTTCTTCTTTTTAATCTAAAAATGTCCTCTTGGGCCATCACAAAAACTGAATTTTGCTTAAAAGCTGAAAAATTCCCTTGCCTAAAAAAAAAAATGCTTTGAGAGAGAGAGAGAGAGAGAGAGAGAGAGAGAGAGAGAGAGAGAGAGAGGAGAGAGAGAGAGAGAGAGAGAGAGAGAGAGGAGAGAGAGAGAGAGAGAGAGAGAGAGAGAGAGAGAGAGAGAGAGAGAGAGAGAGAGAGAGAGAGAGAGAGAGAGAGAGAGAGAGAGAGAGAGAGAGAGAGAGAGGAGAGAGAGAGAGAGAGAGAGGAGAGAGAGAGAGAGAGAGAGAGAGAGAGAGACGAGAGAGAGAGAGAGAGAGAGAGAGAGAGAGAGAGAGAGAGAGAGAGAGAGAGAGATGGAGGAACGGAGGAGAGAGAGAGAGAGAGAGAGAGAGAGAGAGAGAGAGAGAGAGAGAGAGAGAGAGAGAGAGAGAGAGAGAGAGAGAGAGAGAGAGAGAGAGAGAGAGAGAGAGAGAGAGTAAAAACATTCTGAACAAATCGGATTCTTCTCGGTGTGCCTTAAATCCTCTTTCTCCTCCCCCACTTTCATTTTACACAGTTCAGATCTATGTTTACCGCAAATACCCCGCAATTTTGTTTTGTTTTGCCCAACCCACTCTTATTTATACATTTCAGATCCTTGACTTCTCTGGTCTGTCTCTCCATACCCACCGCCTTCAGCCCTTTCGCTCTACCCTATCGATGGCTTGGGGTCAAAACGGACTATCTTTAGATAGTCCATTGAAGTATTATGGAACTTATTGAGAAAAGTAATAATTTGTATTAAAAAAAAAGACTGCACAAATATAAAAAGCATAATCCCCATTTTGCATTATTTGCAGACTTTTTAATACAAGTTCTTAGTTTTCGCAATAACTTCAATAATAAGTCTATGGACTATCTAAAGATAGTCCGTTTTGACACAAAGCTATCGCTATGCTTTTGCTCGTAGGAACTTTTCGTCCCATCTTTCTTTAGTATACATACCCATTCTGTACGACCGAGGACAATTCCTGGAGGGCTACACTATCAGTTATGATTTTGCAGTGGGATATTGATTTTATCCTATCTCAAGAGACTTGGTGACATCAAGATCTCGAGAGATAGGATAAAAGCAATATCCCATTGCAAAGTCATAATAATAACGATTATATACCGATATTTTATCTCTTTCAGATAAAATCAGCTGACAATCAAACACGCAACGAAGAAGTGAGACGCCATGCATGCAGACCTAAATAATACTAACCACTTCACCGTAGCAAGCAAATCCCACTCATCCACAAAGAATATAGTTCTCCAAGTTAGAAAGTCGTGAACTTAACATTGATTTGTTGAATACTATCTCGTTTTCACTGTCAAAATACAAATGTATACAATAATTACTAGCGAGGTAGAGCAACAAGAAAATGTATTTATTTTGCATCAAATACTAATTACACAGAATCTCTAACAATCCAGTTTCCCAAAATACCAACCCCAGATTTGTGCAACTCGTTCCATGACTGGTTATCAAGGACGCGGGATTTGTCACAGGTAGCTGGTAAAATGTGTGTGTGTGTGTGTGTGTGTGTGTGTGTGTGTGTGTGTGTGTGTGTGTGTGTGTGAGAGAGAGAGAGAGAGAGAGAGAGAGAGAGAGAGAGAGAGAGAGAGAGGGAGGGAGGGAGGGAGAGGGGAGAGAGGAGAGAGAGAGAGAGAGAGAGGGAGGGAGGGAGGGAGAGGAGAGAGAGAGAACAATGAACAATGAACGGTTTATTTTCTTTAGGCCACTAGCCCTAGAAACGGGGTCAAGGAACAAAACAATATCATACAATATTTACTACACATCTCAATTAGATAACAACATCATTATGAAGACATACTATCATGTTGGTGAGCGAAAAATGATACCACCAAACGTATACTAGGCAAGCCAACATCTGTTAACAACATTATATAAACATCTTTTCTTTTCTTCTTTGCATAAGAACATTCTCACAACTTATTATTTGTCTAAACTCTCAATCACATTTCTCTGTCGAATTGCATGGAAAATAAACATGGCTAATTTACGAGTTAGTGTCATGTACCCATTCAGAAGAATATTAGTATAATGCTTTTCAATTCCACTTAAATATTTGTTTCTAATATCGTTATATATGGGACAAACATGTATAAAGTGATTTTCGTCTTCAACTACCTTACATGTGGGACAAAGAAAATTTTAATTGTCACTGAAAGTTGTTCTGAAGGACGAACCATTTATTGGAAGCACACCAGTTCTCAATTTGACCAACCCATCACGGAAACACCTAATATCGAGAAATTCTAAATAATGTTCACTTTCAAATGATTGTTTAAAAAGCCGATAGGTACTATACATGTCTTTGTTCATTACTGAGCTATTCCATTCTTGTAGGTAGTTATCTTTTAATCGTTGTTTGAGTAAAGATAAGAAAGCTATGTCACATCCAACACCCTGGTTTAGCCATGCATAACAGAATCCTAAGCTAAACAAAGTATGTCTAACCAAGCTAACCCAGCACGTTTTACCTTTATCATCCAAGTTTTTCAACATAATATACGCTTGTCTTGGTAGTCTAAACACGTCCATCTTTAACATTTTAAGCCAGTACTTTATGCATCGTACAGAACTGTTAACATATAGAGGATACCGACCCAGTTCGCCCAAAACAAACTTATTTGGTAGTTTTGATGGTACTTTCAGAAAACGTTTGCATGCAAATGAATGTATTTTTTCAATGTTTTCTAACCTGTTCAGACCCCACAATTCTGCTGAGTACATAATGACAGGTTGTACCTGGGTGTAAAAAAATGTTTAAAAGCAAGATTTAGAAATATCATGCAAACTGCTAACGTGTTTCACATAACTGATGCATGCTCTTCTGCCCTTTACCGCCAAGGCATCAACACATTTACGTATACTCATTTTGGTAGTGAAAACAAATCCTAAATAGTTGTACTCGTTTACCACTTCCAAGAAATTTCCGTTTAGAATCCATTTATCATTTTTCCGAAAAACCATTACCTTAGTGTTATCTTCATTAATATTCAAATACAATCTCTTACAGGCTTCATTAAATAAATCAATTTGGTTTTGGAGGCCCCTGGCAGTATCAGACAGAAGAACAATATCATCACAGAGAGAGAGAGAGAGACAGACAGACAAGCAGACCGATAAAACCGCCAGACGAAACACTCAGGCAAACAGGCTGACAAACGGACGCATATGCGGTCGCATGCACTATAGGAGCATTAACGGTCGTAAAAGAGAGCATGGATGAACTATCAGTGCCAAGGGGAGCCCCCGGGCCACGCGTTGAAGCGTTTTATGGGCCACTACAGGATTAAGGCCCCAAATAGCCCTCTTTATCTGCATGGACCAGTTCTGATGAGGACATGGTTGCCAGCCATCTCCCCTCCTCTCACTCCCCTTTTCCCTACTCACTCCCCCTCTGCTCTCTCTCCTTGTGAATTAAAAAAACCACCCAAGGCTCCAGGAGAAAATAGTAAAACACCCTCTCAAGCACCGTGCTTTGACAATTTAAAGACTGTATCGACCTGGCCAGCCAGTTTGTACAACAACACACCTGCACGTGACCACACAAATCTCGGGTTTCCATTATCAATGGCAGATCCTTCGGTTGATAGATCAATCAGCTAAGCCTTGAGAGTCTCAAGCTTCACAGAATAAGATACCACAGTTTATGGATGGGATCAAATATCGATCCAACGTTTGGATAACAGGCCATAAACAGCCGAAAGACGGCCTATTAATGGTCACACTGATGCAGATGGCCATCCACGTTTTATGGAGGGGTTGGACAGGAATACAATCATATACGTGTACGCTTTCCTTCACATCTCATGTTGAACTTAGCCCAATTTCACGACCTGAATCACAAAGTGCTGTAACTTGTCAACTGCAATGTGATTAACAGAGGATTTCGCTTTGTTTTGTTTTGATTTGTCTTCACTATTATTATGCGGAGTCCAATGAACGCAGTCAGTAAAAACAAATCTTAGTTTTCACAGGCTGAGTTACGTTTTATTACACACGCTCTACTAACAAAGTGCTATAACAAAAACAAAATTAACCACTTCCCAAACCCCTAACATTTTATTTTTTTAAACCAGATTTTGAACAATATATCAAACACTACACCATTATATTGATTGGAAATATGACTATGTTAGGGTCATCACTCATTACATTCTACCGTTATAAAGAGTCGTTACTTCTACGCTCTTTCCCGCCTCCATAGAGTAACAATCAGACAGGCGTTACATGGCTGTAATTTAACTTTTCCACTTAACGTTGATCGAATGAAACTAGTTCTGGCTGTAAATTTCACCTTCTATTTATTGGCCGTCCTCAATAAACAAGATCGATGCGCCGTTGCGCTGTCGTACGCTGGTTTAAAGACTCCAGGGATCATCTCTCTCTCTCTCTCTCTCTCTCTCTCTTGAACTCTATCTCAAATGCTCCAGCTAGGGATGAGAACTTACGTGCGTGACCGGTTTTCTGATTACCCTCGCCACGTGGGCAGCCACACTCCGACTTCTGGAGGATTTCTCTCTCTGATGATGTTATGCTAGGAGCTTGCCACGGCTAAAGACAATCCCCGCATCTCTATGCAGAACATCTCAACTCTTTTGATGTAGCTCTTCTGTTCTAGCTTATGTCTCTCTGGTCTGACACAGCCTTCTGCCAAGGCGGGGTCCCCTTATATTACCTCAGACGAGCTTGTTGCAGCACCAGAAGGGTACCACTTTCTACGCTCTTTCCCGCCTCCATAGAGTAACAATCAGACAGGCGTGTACATGGCTGTGATTGATTTTGATCTACTTTTTTGTTTATTCGTTGATTTGTTCATTTTTTTTAACCCCTAGTGGACCAGATGAAAAGAAGCATGACATACTATTCATTGGCCGTAAACACACACTCAATAAAAACAAGATCGATGCGCGCGCTCTCTCTCTCTCTCTCTCTCTCTCTCTCTCTCTCTCTCTCTCTCTCTCTCTCTCTCTCTCTCTCTCTCTCTCTCTCTCTCTCTCTCTCTCTCTCTCTCTCTCTCTCTCTCTCTCTCTCTCTCTCTCTCTCTCTCTCTCTCTCTCTCTCTCTCTCTCTCTCTCTCTCTCTCTCTCTCTCACACACCACAACACACGTGCGCGCGCGCGCGCACCAGGAGTACCCTTACTGGTCCCATTGTGTGTGTTTCATTTCCTGGAGTTGTATGGGTCCTAGTATTTTATAGCTTTGTACTGGGCACACAAAACTCGCCACAATACGGCTCTGCTGGGACTAAGAAGCTTTTGCTCTCTTTATGACTGTTGTCGGAATGGGTTTTTTTCTTTTAGAAATAAACTAGAAGTTCGTGTCTTTTTTTATGAGGGCTTTCCACACTACTGGATTGAACTAGATTGAATAATGTGTGTGTGTGTGTGTGTGTGTGTGTGTGTGTGTGTGTGTGTGTGTGTGTGTGTGTGTGTGTGTGTGTGTGTGTGTGTGTGTGTGTGTGTGTGTGTGTGTGTGTGTGTGTGGTGTGTGCTGTGTGTCTGTGTGCGTGCACGAGCGTGCATGCATGCACGATCGGGCGTGTGTGTGTGAGAGGTCTCATTCATTGTGTGTGTATGCGTGTGTCTGGAAGCGCGCTCGCGCAAGTGATCGCGCGCGTGTGTGTTTCTCTCAAACAGTCGAATATGATTTTGAAATATATCATGTGTCTTCTATACTAGGCAAGTGATTGTTCTGTTTTTTACTTACGATTAGACTAGAAATGTAGTCCAGTAACAGAGACGCGTTTCCCTTTCCACTTCAAATCGGCGAATTGTTTGTACTGCTTGCAAGGATTATTATACCTACACTGTTTTTTGGGGGGGTTTTCAAAGAAAAACAAAGTAGGAGGTATTGACTTTGCAAGAATATCGAAATTTTACAAGTTTCATTCCATTTCAAAACAAAAGTAGTTTGTTCTTCTATTATAAGAGAGAGAGAGAGAGAGAGAGAGAGAGAGAGAGAGAGAGAGAGAGAGAGAGAGAGAGAGAGAGAGAGAGAGAGAGAGAGAGAGAGAGAGAGAGAGAGAGAGAGAGAGAGAGAGAGAGAGAGAGAGAGAGAGAGAGAGAGAGAGAGAGAGAGAGAGAGAGAGAGAGAGAGAGAGAGAGAGAGAGAGAGAGAGAGAGAGAGAGAGAGAGAGAGAGAGAGAGAGAGAGAGAGAGAGAGAGAGAGAGAGAGAGAGAGAGAGAGAGAGAGAGAGAGAGAGAGAGAGAGGAGAGAGAGAGAGAGAGAGAGAGAGAGAGAGAGAGAGAGAGAGAGAGAGAGAGAGAGAGAGAGAGAGAGAGAGAGAGAGAGAGAGAGAGAGAGAGAGAGAGAGAGAGAGAGAGAGAGAGAGAGAGAGAGAGAGAGAGAGAGAGAGAGAGAGAGAGAGAGAGAGAGAGAGAGGAGAGAGAGAGAGAGAGAGAGAGAGAGAGAGAGAGAGAGAGAGAGAGAGAGAGAGAGAGAGAGACAAGACAGAGACAGAGAGAACTTCCTGTGCCAATTAACTTACACACTTCTGAGTTAGTCACGAGCCTGTTACGAAACCAAAAGCGTCATTGCATTGCGGATCTATAACCTCTTCACATAAGAGTTCTGTCATCCTCACCCTATCAATTACAGTTATTTTCTGCGAACAACTGATCTTGTTACTGGTCGCCAGCTTATCTCCAGTTATGAATTACATATCGTTCAGGTGCCTTGACAAGATCAGGGTAAAACGTGGAATGGAGGCGTGGCTTTTCAGTGCAAAAACATCGATGTAGTACGATGGACTCTGTTGATAGGATTACACCAAAGGAAAGAAAGGAAGGAAGGAAAGTTTTTATCTACTCTCTGTTAAGTGCACGGAAGAGAGCTTCTGATAATGGTATAACTGTATGCGATAAAGCGACGCACACAATGCAAAAGCCTCACTCCGTAATGTGAAAGCTGAGTGAAACTATTATTCCTGCGTATTACTGTTTACGGGACGTCCTTAAACAGACATTTTCACACTATTATTATGTGCTTTAGGATTGAAAAATAAAATCCGCAATAAATGTATATAATGGTGCCAAGGATCAGACATTATCTTGTATGAAACGTTTGCTACATCATGAGTTGATATTTTCAGTCTGCAGTGAATGTAGGTTAGTACAGTGTGTGTGCGCATTCTTTTTTTTTTTCTCGTGAAAAACAAAAAGTCCATCAGCAACAACAACAGAATGGCAGAAAACGGTGCTTCGTTGTTGATGTGGTTAAGTAGTTTTGCTCTGTTTCTTTTGCTGGTTCAAGGTGCCCCTCATTTGGCTGATTCTGACAAGTCTATACCAATGACATCAACTTTCGTACCTGACACTTCTGTTTCGAGTTATTCAGTGGACATATCACCATCAAGCTATTTAACGGACACATCTACACCAAATTTCTCAACAGACATATCGGCATCAAGTTATGCAATGGACACGCCACCATTAGTTTCATCAATAGACACGTTAGCATTAAGTTTCTCATTGGATACAACTCCTCTAAAATCTTCGATGAGCGTATCAGCCACAATTTCAGTGGACACAATTTCTCCCAGTTATTATATCGACATATCTATTCCAAACTATTCAACAGATATACCAGCATCAAACCATGTAATGGACATACCCATACTAAATTTCCCAATGGACAAATCAGCATTAAGTTACTCGTTGAAGACACCTACACCGAAAGTATCAATGGAAATATCGGCATCAAAATCCTTCTCAGCAGACAATTTTGCGCTAGACTCAACTTTATCGACACCAATTTCCTCAGCATACATGTCAAGCTTCTTCGAAGACACATCTGCATTGCAGTCCTCTGCCGAAATATCTACATCAAGTTCTTCGACAGATGTATCATGTGGGGATGGGCTTTGTCTCTGTTCTAATGATTTTGCAAACTGCTCTGGTCGATTGAGCCAATTATCTTACATTCCTAAATTTCCTGACCATATCACCGATTTGGATTTATCCATGAATGATTTTTCTTCCCGTATCCTAACCCGAGACATTTTCCACAATCTCACGAACATTAAAAATTTGCTTCTGTCATCGAACAACTTTACGTGGGTCCCATGGGGCATTTTTGACGGGATGACAAAAATGGTTTCCTTGACTCTGGACAACAACACAATGTTAGAAGTCAGATCTGTACAGGCAATTATGTCCAGAGATTTGTTCTCTTTAGAGGACATTAATTTTAGAAACTGCAATCTGCCACCACTTCCAAAACATATTTTCCAAAACTCAACGTCTTATGCTCTCCGTCTGTATCTTGATTCTAACCCACATGGAGGGCCGTACAGCGTAGATGCCTTCTGTGATCTGACACATTTGTCCACCCTTTCCCTTAAAGATTGTGACTTTAATGACGTCATCACATCATGTCCTCTGTTCTTGGCTTATCTTGACCTGAAAGGCAACACTCTGCGGAAGTTTCCTACCACATGCATGGCAGACTTATCCATCTTTCCCTGGATGCAGAGCCTCTTTCTGGCACACAACCGAATTCATGCAATAACTGCGTCACAGATCTGTCTGCCATCTTTGGAATACCTTGATCTGTCCTATAACCAAATCAAGGTCTATCCTTCTGGAGCATT
>CM065682.1:52120105-52122605 GCA_017654935.2 Phymorhynchus buccinoides
CATCATCCGCGCGTGTGTGTGTGTATTATCCGCACGTGGTTATGTATGTATGTATGTATGTATGTATGTGCGTGCGCACGCAAGTACACGCTATATTTTTTCCTATCCCTTTCATTCTGTCTCTGCCTCTAGCTTTTTGCATCCATCATGATCAAAGCAATCGGCGAGGGCCAATACAAGGGGAACACAGCGCACATGCCTGTGTACAGACACAGATTAATGGATTAGTGCAGACCCAGGTTATTAAGGTAGAGGGGGCGAAAACAATATTATAAAAGAGGATGGCAAAGCCATATAAACGTACTCCCAGTTCATCAAATCAAAGAAAACAAAAACAAGAATCGAAACAAAGTAGGAAAAAAAATCCGTTGGAGTTGATGGACTATGGCCTGCATCATAAAAAAAAGAATGAGTGATTTACTGTGACTGTCCCATATGGTTCTTTGTAACCGAGAGGACGTAAAACATAAACATTCATTCATTCATTTACTGTGATTCCGTTTGCATGGATTGGCATTGGAGTAAACTGGCGTCAAGGACCTTATCATCAGAACATGGGGGGGGGGGGGGGGGGGGGGGGGGGGGGGGGAGAGAGAGAGAGAGAGAGAGAGAGAGAGAGAGAGAGAGAGAGAGAGAGAGAGAGAGAGAGAGAGAGAGAGAGAGAGAGAGAGAGAGAGAGAGAGAGAGAGTTCTGACAATTTTCATTCAAATCAGTTCAGTATCTTTTTGACAATATTCGTTGTTATAAAAGAAAATGAGACTCACTGATAGTACCTGCATATGTCTTGCATAATGTGCATCATGGTCAAAACATAGCCTTAGGCCACCATTCTACCAAGTGTCGCTACATTAGTCCCAGTAATTTAGCCGTTATGGTGCGCCACAGTACTCTGCTTCTTCTTCTCTCCTTCTCTCCACAAAACACATAGGCGCGCTCGCACGCAAGTACGACACACAGAGAGAGAGAGAGAGAGTGTGAGAGAGAGAGAGAGAGAGAGAGAGAGAGAGAGAGAGAGAGAGAGAGAGAGAGAGAGAGAGAGAGAGAGAGAGAGAGAGAGAGAGAGAGAGAGAGGGGGGGGGGCAGAGAGAAAGAGAGAGAGAGAGAGAGAGGGGGGGGGGGGAGAGACAGAGAGAGAGAGAGAGAGACAGACAGACAGAGAGAGACAAAGAGAGAGAGAGAGAGGAAGAGAGGGGGGGGCAGAGAAAGAGAGAGAGAGAGAGAGAGGGGGGGGGGGCAGAGAAAGAGAGAGAGAGAGAGAGAGAGAGAGAGGGGGGGGGGGAGACAGAGAGAAAGAGAGAGAGACAGACAGACAGAGAGAGACAAAGAGAGAGAGAGAGAGAGGAAGAGAGGGGGGGGGGCAGAGAAAGAGAGAGAGAGAGAGAGAGAGGGGGGGGGGCAGAGAGAGAGAGAGAGAGAGAGACAGAGAGAGAGAGGGGGGGGAGAGAGACAGAGAAAGAGAGACAGACAGACAGACAGACAGACAGACAGAGAGAAAAAAAAAGAGACAGAGACAGACAGACAGAGAGAGGCAGAGAGAGAGAGAAACAGACAGAGAGACAGACAGACAGACAAAGTGAGAAAAGGAGACACATCGAGAAACCTAAACACGCACAGGCCTTGGTTCCCATTCCAATGTACTCCCGTAATCAATACCAAAAAAAAAATGCATCATAATCTTCTTCTTCTTCGATCGCTCAGTTTCCTGTCATATGAGCGCAGATACGTCATGCTGCCGTTATGCGCCTAACTAAAGAAATAGTTAGGCCCAGCTAAGTCCGACTTCGGCTGGAGGAAACATCTTTGAAAGTGTTGCGTGGGAAAAAAGGCAGGAGAATGGACAGGTAAGGCAAAAAGATAGTAGACGACGGTAAGCAATGGGGAAAAGGCAGAGGAAAAGGCAGAGTCAAAGAGAGTGACAGATTAGAAGAAAATACAAGTACATAACTTCCAGAAGGTGGGGGAACTATTTATACAAAAGACCCCCACCCCCCGGTATCCCCACGGGGGGGCATCATATTACACGCCAAGGTAAAAGACAGAAGAGTGACGGCATGCATGCATCATGCCCCACAGCGTAATAGCGTGTGTATTGATGACAATGACAGAGTAGAGAGAGTAGAGAGAGGCTGAGAGGGAGACAGACACCGAGGCAGACACAGACAGCATGCAGGGCTGTTGCTGTGACAGGGACATGGAAAGCGAACAATATTACTTTGCTTATGCGGTATATGTGATTTATTGCACTCCGTGGGTGAGCGGGGGAGGAGAGGGAGAAACTTACAGAGAGAGATAGAAAAAACACAGTGAGAGAGAGAGAGAGAGAGAGAGAGAGAGAGAGAGAGAGAGAGAGAGAGAGAGAGAGAGAGAGAGAGAGAGAGAGAGAGAGAGAGAGAGAGAGAGAGAGAGATCAAAATGAGATGAGCAAGAGGAGAGCTGCGGTTCTAATTCAGAGTGCATACTTGACTTCAAAAGACTTTCCATTAACAGAATACCCTTGTG
>CM065682.1:52130105-52133177 GCA_017654935.2 Phymorhynchus buccinoides
ATCAACCCAAATGAGGTCTTAAAAGGGAGGGGTCTTATAAGGGAGGTAATTTTAATACTTACAAAGAAGGGCAAAGTATCAGAGAAGTAAGTCTTATGTATATAAAAAATTAAAATCAATAGTAATTTAGCAAGTGTCGTTGTGTGTGTGTGTGTGTGTGTGTGTGTCTGAAACCACACAAAACGGGCCTTATAACTCCGCCGTTTTTTTTTTTTTTTCGAACGAATCGCTTCAAATTTGCTGTAGGCTTGCTGTGGTCGGGGCAAAGCCTGTCAGCAAATTTGAAGAGAATAAGTCGCCAACGGGAAACGGGGCCTTATGTAATCGCTTCAAATTTGCTGTAATAAGGCGTTACCAAAGGCGTTACCGGTAAGTCTTATGCGCTAGTAAAAATAAAGTCTTATGTGGGAGGGGGTCTTATAAGGGAGGTTCCACTGTACTTCTTTCAGGCTTCCAACTCCATGCTACTAGAATGAGAAAGAAAAGAGCTCAATCCAAAATTCGCCAATAAATCTCTTATCACCGATGTATATAATTTGTGTGCTCGAAATGAATGATTGATTCTGTTCCAAAAGGGGTTACACGCAATTAAGGGTTCCTGATGTTGTTGGTGCACATGTAGGCAGAGCGTCAGATTGATTACAGAAAATGATGGGTCAATTAATATGGTCATTGACAGAGAGTGTGTGTGTGTGTGTGTGTGTGCGTGTGTGTGTGTGCGTGTGTGTGTGCGTGTGCGTGTGCGTGTGTGTGCGTGCGTGCGTGTGCGTGCGTTGCGTGTGCGTGTGCGTGCGTGTATGTGTGTGTGTGTGTGTGTGTGTGTGTGTGTGTGTGTGTGTGAGTGCCTGTTTATTCAACGTTCCATCTAAAATCAAACAATATACATGAACGCGCGCACGCGCGCACACACATACACACGCATTCGCGCACGCACGCACACGCACACACAGGGGCGGACACAGAGACAGGCAGAACAAGAGACAGGGGGGGAAACAGAGACAGAGCAACATAGAAAGAGATAGAGAAACAAACAGCCGAGTTAGTTCGTCTTTACGACTACCCCTACTTTGCTCCAAGCTCCTTTGCCATGCATTCACACAGCCACAGACAGACATGGACTTCTTTTGCTTTGCCTGTCTGTCGTTTTCGACAATGACTACCAGTATAGCAGCTGCTATTCCAGCGGGCTGGGCTATAATTTGTTTATAATGGAGAAGCCTTGCCCAAGGGACATCCCCACTCTCTCGACCAAAGGGATTTCAGGACAAGAGTTGGCGTTGGGGAAGGTCCCCAAAAGCCAACCAATCCCAGTGGCTGCAGCACCAAAGCCGGTGCAAATGCCCCCCTAGTTAGAGAGTCATAGTCATCCACGAAAGACTAAGCTGTACCATGATATTCCAATACTGTAAAAAAAAAACAAGTGTAGTACAGCTCTCATTTACTTTTGGCCCTTACTACAGGCTAATGTCAACCAGTGATATAACATAAGCCATTTGAGTGAAAGGCCATAGACATGGACATATAGACAGACTAATTAAATAGTAATAGACAGACAAAGAGACACAAAAACGAGACAAGCAATTAAAAGGGAAAGTAAACAAACAGAGAGAGAGACAGAGCGAAGCAGACAGATAGAGACAAACACTGGAGCCTTGTTTACGACGACTACTCCCACGCCAAGCATCCACGTGATACATCCTCTGGCACCAGTAATAATTCCGTCAAAAGTCTGCTCTGTCAAAACGACTGCAACATATGCACACGGCTGTACAACAAGGCCCACGTGTCGTTTGGTTTTAGCAGCAGAACGACGAACATCAGTCTTTCTAGTTTACTTCGATATTAATTCAGTGATTTAATGCTCCCAAAAAATAGATGATTTTGACCCAAAAAACAGATGCTTGTGGCAAAAGAAAAGACCATCTAACCCTAACCCTATCCCTAACCCTAATGCTATCCCTAACCACGGAAAGAACCAAGAAATAGAGCAGGAGGGTGTAAATCTACATATTTGCCGAGAAATCGATGTACAAAGCCATGCACTTATACTATTTGTTTGCTGGAACCATTCCTTTTTTTGGTTGATAAATTTTAAGTCTTATATAATAATCATTCGATAATTCCTTTATAGTCCATGGTTGTTTTTTCTCAGAAGAAGAATTATTAATACTCGAAATATTATTGCTACTACGTAAAATGCTGTGTGTGTGTTTTTGTTTTTATTTTTCAAGAATCATTCCATAATTGGAAGAAGAAGAATTTTCATCAAAAAGAAGAGAGAATGAAGTTTGTTTTGTTGTTGTTGTTGGTGGTGGTGGTGTTGTTAATTTAAAATTGGAGAAAAATAAGAGAGAGAGAGAGAGAGGAGAGAGAGAGAGAGAGAGAGAGAGAGAGAGAGAGAGAGAGAGAGAGAGAGAGAGAGAGAGAGAGAGAGAGAGAGAGAGAGAGAGAGAGAGAGAGAGAGAGAGAGAGAGAGAGAGAGAGAGAGAGAGAGAGAGAGAGAGAGAGAGAGAGAGAGAGAGAGAGAGAGAGAGAGAGAGAGAGAGAGAGAGAGAGGAGAGGAGAGAGAGAGAGAGAGAGAGAGAGAGAGAGAGAGAGAGAGAGAGAGAGAGAGAGAGAGAGAGAGAGGGAGAGAGAGAGAGAGAGAGAGAGAGAGAGAGAGAGAGAGAGAGAGAGAGAGAGAGAGAGAGAGAGAGAGAGAGAGAGAGAGAGAGAGAGAGAGAGAGAGAGAGAGAGAGAGAGAGAGAGAGAGAGAGAGAGAGAGAGAGAGAGAGAGAGAGAGAGAGAGAGAGAGCAAGGAGACTACAGGTCAGGAAATTCCCATTTTCAAAACTGAAATAAATGCAGAAATCAACACGGAACAGACTTCCGTGCCAAAAAACACGAAACAAGTGTAAGCAAAACCAACATAAACAGTTCATTTAAAATCAATTTTCTCGGTTCTAGAATGCCTGCAGTGTCATCAAGATAAAATGGAAAGAAAGAAAGAAAGAAAGCGATAGAGAAAGAAAGAAAGAAAAAAACAAAAAGGAGGAAGAAGAAAACAGGGTGGTGGTGGGGGAGGGGTTTACA
>CM065682.1:52133677-52208677 GCA_017654935.2 Phymorhynchus buccinoides
TGTCTCAAGAGAAGTAGGTCTTATATGGGAGGGAGTCTTATAATGGGAGATCTTATAAGGGAGGTTCCACTGTACATGTATTGCTTAACTTTATGAAGCTCCTATAATAGTATGAACTTAGAAAAATTCTTCCTTGATGCACCCTGATTGAAATTGTTTGACACCACTTTATTCAAGATGCATTTAATTAAGAACAGATCTTTTAGTGCTGATATTAATTGATGTGGCTCAAACATGCCTGTAGTTCAATTAAGAAATGGTTGGTAAATTAGGTTCAAGTCCTAAGTTTTTAAATTGGACACAAAATTTTGTGAGAAAAAACGGGTGGAAAAATAATAAATCCTAGGGGGAAAACCCTGTTCTTTCGCTATTCCCAACAGAATTGTCTTTCTCCATATAAGCTGTGAAATGCCACTTTACTAAAGTTATCAGTAGCATTGGTATATATTATATATAAAGTTAATGTTTTATGTCCTCCCGGTTCCAAAGTAAGCATTGGTATGTTCAGATATCAAGTGTAATACTTTATCACAAAGTGAGTTACTGAGCCAGCCAGACGACGAAAATGGTGTTTTACATCCTCTTGATCTGAATCGGACACATATGGGACATTTGTAAATACAAATATGGTGGGAACAATACTGGAGGCAATGCCCGGAGGCAGTACAAAACCAGTAAAGTCCCGATTTTTTTATTAATACAGATAGCTGTAGCAGTGACCACGCCTCGGTTAAACCTCATCAGCTATGGCACCGCTACAAGTATTTAATATTGACTTTAAAACTGAGACAGCCAGACTCATAGAAATTTATTACATAGAAAAACTGGATTGTTGTTACTAACATTCATATATCCTTTTGTACTGTCATTGCCTCTTTTTTGCATTATCTTTACATACAAGGGGTTAAAATGCTGACATTTGCTGTCACGTTTTGGGGACTATTTTATTGTTTTAATTGTAAATGTATAAAAGGCTTCAGTGTGTGAAAGAAGGATGTATTTGACTGTTAATAAAATGTCTATTTGTTCAGAGTGAGACCAAGCAATGGAAATACAGTGGCCCAGCAGAATGGCGGGAAGAGAGGTGCTATCTTTGGGTCAAATTATCCTGATGAACAGCAGGTGTTTGTGGGTAATTTGCCCCATAAAATGACAAAGGAGGAGTTGCGGTCCTTCTTTGAAGGTAGGTACCTCTTGGAAATTCATAGCTATTCCAAAAGCGATTCTTTGTGCTTGACCATATAAGACTGAAATAGATTGCCTGTGTATCGCAATCAATGAGCAACTTAGGACGCGTATTTGACCGCCAGGGGGCAGTCAAACTGTTATCGCGCGATATTCTTAGTTAGGCGTAGTGAGAGAGGGAGGGGGGAATATTGCGCGATAAGCCCCTACTGGTTTGACTGCCCCCTGGTGGTCAAATCATCGCCATAAGTTGACCATTGACTAGTAAATACTTGTACGTTTTTTTCTTTCTTTGTCTTTTGTTGGTTTCGGCTCAAGCAATTTTAACTGTGTTTAGATCGAAATATTCACATATGTGAACTGCCATGCAATTGTGGACTTGTGAATGCTTCAGAGTGTCAGTTTAATCAATTGAAATACGTACAGCCTCTTTGTCCTGAAAATGTATACAATGATTGTAGTGTAGAGTGGCACAGTGGTAACGAGTTCGCTTCGTGTCAAGTAAACCCGAGTTCGAACCTGAGTACAGGGGATATTTTTTCTCACTTTGCACTAGGCCTTACGGTCTGAACGTGGAGTCTTTCGGATGAGACGATAAACCGAGGTTCCGTGTGTCCATGCACTTAGCACACGTTAAACCTAGTGGCAACGAAAAAGTTGTCATTTGGTCAAAGTTTACCCCCCCTTCCTTCCTCATCAGTCACACAAAAATCGCATGCCCCCAAAAAAGAATTGGGTGGCACGTCTCTGGCTGTGATGTGCTCTCCAGGTGTGAGCAATGCGAATTTCACAGAGACGCCTCTGTGACTATAAAGTACCTAATACCTAATAATAGTGTCTGATTTGGCTATCACTGACAGAGAGTATAGACTCTTTCAGCTTTTACTCTTTTCGTTTTACCGATACCTTCAAATACAGGCGTCATTTTTTCCCTTCAAGAACACAGGAATAAGAAAAGTTATTCTTCAGTACTCCAGAATATCTTCATTTCCTTAATTCGTCCATAACGAGTCATAACATGCCCTTCTATATGTTCATTTTGCATTCAAATCACACATATATTAATTTTTGTTGGTATGCTAAAACATGTATCTTCATCTTATGGCATGCATCACAATATTTGTAAAGTGACCAGTACTTTAAAAATGTTTTTTTTTATTTTTTATTTAATTTCATTGCTTATGTATATTTCTTATTCTTACAGGTTTTGGTCCAGTATTCGATTTAAAAATGATCTTCCCCAAAAAAGGAGGCGATCTGCCAGTAAGTGTTAGATATACAATGGAAAGAATGATTAAAAATTATATAGAATCTGTGTTAATTTGTAAATTGGACAAGTGATTGCAATTATTTCAGTCTTTCACTTTCAATTTGTCTTAAATTGTGAGCGTTTTGTTAACGCGATACATGGGTGGTGTGCCTCTGGCTGCAACATGTTCTCCAGGTGGGAGCATCAGAGTGGCACAGTGGTAACGCGTTCGCTTCGGGTCAAGTAAACCTGAGTTCGAACCTGGGTACAGGGGATTTTTCCTCTCAGTTTGCACTAGGCCTTATAGTCTGAATATTGAGTCTTTCGGATAAGATGATAAACCGAGGTCCCATGTGCCCATGCACATAGCACACGTTTAACCCAGTGGCAACGAAAAAGTTGTCATTAAATTTTGGTCAAAATTCCCATTCCTTCCTCATCAATCACACACAGAAAATTGCATGCAATTGTTTTTTTAAATGGGTGGCACGCCTCTGGCTGCAGCACGCTCTCTAGGTGGGAGCAACCTGATTTTAACAGAGATGCCTCTGTGACTATAAAGTACCTAATAAATAAATAAATCTCATAAACCCGAATTTCACAGAGACTATAAATTACCAAATACCAACTTTTAAAAAATTGCAATATATTATCTAACATGCAAATAGATAAACTGATTTAAGTGAAATAGAAACCTGGAAAGGCTTGTCAGAATTGTTATGTCTTGTTTGTAGTATTTGACTTTGCTATGTTGAATGTTTTGTGCTTGTTATGTTTTATCTTACTATTTTTATTTAATGTGGCAGCAAACAAAATTTCCTTATGTTTAATGGGGATAATAAAGATGATTGATGTTATGATCGTCTGTTAGTATTTGTCATTATTGTTGTTAATGTTCCATCATGAGTTCTTGTTGAGTTTATTTTTAATAGAGGCAAAAAGACATGTTTTGTAAGCTTATTAGTTGAGTTTGATTTGTGTGGGTTCAGGTAGTTGTTAAGCTGTAAAAAAAAAAGTTATTAATTTCTAGCAACAAAATTGGTTGGTTGCTGTGAGAGTTCTTTCATTAGTTACTTTTAGACATTAACCCCTTCACTGCCAAGCCCGTTTCTGGTTCCGGGGTAACTATTTGCCAAACCGTTTTAGCTTGCAGAGTCTGTCGCAAAAAATTCTGAATAAAAGTGCATATAACCTATGTTTTTCTGAAAGGGAATTGAATATACTATCATTTGACAACACTCTCGCATGCATTCAAACATACTGCGGAAAGCATATGGATAGAAAAAGGGAAACTCTTAGAATAACCTTATGACGGATATTTCCGTGACGGGGCAGTTTATAGGTTACCGGAAGTTGACGGAAATATCCGTGACGGGGCAGTGAAGAGGTTAATACAACACCAGCATTTTGTATTCACTCTACATAATGAAGGAAGCTCATTCAGTCATTGCAGTGGTAGATTTTGCTTGTTAAATAGACGATAACACATTTCTGTTGCAGAACTATGGATTCGTAATCTTTGAAAACAGTGAAACAGCACAGCTGGTGCTAAAGGAAGAGGTAAGCTAGTGTCAGTGCATGTGCAAGGCCTTGTTCTTTAAAGGGGCACCCTGACGGATGAGTTTTTGCAAGAAACATGTCGAGATTCCCCAGAAAGACAGCCTTTTCAAGGATCGGAGCACTCACTTTGCTCTGGTTTCCTAGAAATCAAAACGGCGATTCCTCCTTGGCGGAGTTGCCAGAGAGAGAAGCCGTTTTGGGCAGGGTAGGTGGAGGCCACTCGAGTGGTTGAACTTTTTCTTCTTTGTAGTGCAGTAAAAAAACAAAACGAGCTATTTCCTTTGTTGTGAGCGAAACTCCTTTTGGTAAACTGTAAATAAAAAGGCTTGTACTGTGGAAATTTCGTGATTTGGTCTAAGCGACTCAGGCGGCCATTAGAAAATTCACTGAAAGAATTTGACTTCCAGCACCTCCGCCAAGGAGGAATCACTGATTTGACAGTTTGATTTCTAGGAAACCAGAACAAAGTGAGTGTTGCGATCTCTGTAAAGGGTATTTTCCTGGTGATCAGGATGTGTTTCTTGTATAATGTCATCCCTCAGGGTGTCCCTTTAAAAATAAGATGTTTAAAAGTTGATTACTGTTAAGGTCGTTGATTATGTAAAATCACATAAGATGGGCAATTAAAATAATGTTGCTTTTTAGAAGAATGATTCGCCTTGGCGTAAGGCTGTGTAAGACCAATTGATATAAGCTAGAACACCAAGGCTACATCAAAACGTTATGTTCTGCATAGTTATGCAGGGATTGTCTTTAGCCATGGCAAGCTCCTAGAATAACATACTCAGTCCAAAATCCTCCGAAGTTGGATTGTGGCTGCCCACATGGCGGGGTAATCAAAAACGGTCACACACGTAATATTTTCATCCCTAGTTGGTGCATTTGTACCATAGTGTTCAATTGCTTCGGCTATTGGGATGATCCCTGGAGTCTTTAAGCCAGGGAACAACAACAAGTCAACAGAAGAATGATTTGAAGAACGCACTAACTGAACCTGGAAAATTTCAGAAGCAGTACATGTAGGTATTTTTTAAATTTTCAATTGTTGCATGTATAACTTTTTTATTATGACCGTCTTGATTATCCTTGAGGGCCAATGAAAAAAGATGATACGTTAACGCTTGCTCTGAAATTGCATCCAATGAAAACCTCAGTTGTAATAGAAAACGCCAAAAAGGATTTTTTTGTTTTTGATTCATGAGTAAGAATACAAAAGAAACATGTCAGAAAGGAATCAACTCAAGTCAAGGTACAGATCAGATTAATAATCAGCAAACTGATTACTTGTTTCCTTTGCAGCGAATAACATGCAACGGACGCCGAATTAATGTGGAGGCTAAGAAATCACGAAGTGAGCAGAAGCCTTCCTACAATGGAAATAGGTTTCCCCGCTCAGAGCCAGCACAACGCAAATACGATTCTCGTAACGGCTACAGGAATGGAAGAACCTACCACCGCTATAGTGGAGGGAACGGAAGCGGAGACTCCAGCCGTTCCAGCGAAGATGGGCAGAACGGAAGCAGAGATTCGTTTCGCGACAGCGAAGATCTTCAGTTCGGTAATGGTGAATCCTACCAGCACAATGGCCAACAAAATGGGTGCGGAAACCCTCGGCGCTATGACAGGGAGCATCACAATGGCGGCAGAGAATTTCGCCGCTACAACAGAGAGCGTCAGAGGGAGGTGGAGGGAGGGTTTCCCAAAGAGGAGGCCAATGCGAAAAGTAAAGGACCAGAGTGAAAAGGTAGTTATAAGACAAACCCAGGCTGTCACTCAAATTAACGGGTACCATCATTCGGTTGTGCTAAGGCATTCAGTGCATATTTCCCTCCCTTATATATTCATATTATATTCATCTGCTAAAATCATTAATATGAAAAGTCCTAATGGTTAAAAAATAACACCTTTATTATTCAACTTGGGTAAAGGTAAAGATGTGCCACTCCCCCCTGCATTTCTCGGTTAATTCTATTTTTCCGTTTTTGCCTTTCTTACCATACATAAAGCTGTATTTTAGGAACATTTTTAGTTAATAACCTTTTTGGAATACTAACCCTATCCCTAACCCTAGCCCTAGACCTAACCCTACCCCCCACTATGTACTGCAGTACAACGCGATTTGTCACAGTTGTGGTTCGTTGCGTTTTTCCGTCTTATAGGGTGGGGGGTAGGGTTAGGTTTAGGGCTAGGGTTAGTATTCCAAAAAGGTTATTAGCTAAAAATGTTCCTAAAATACAGCTGTATGTATGGTAAGAAAGGCAATAACGGAAAAATAGAATTAACCGAGATAGGTAGGGGGGGTGGCACATCTTGACCTTTACCTAAACTTGTTATATTATTTACCAGAAACGATTTCAGGTAAAACAAAAATTGCACAATACACTGATGTTATAGCAATATGGATGGGCTATAAAATTAATAAGACGACTTGCAAAGTTTCAACTAAATGTATCAGAAAAGTCTACCGAAGAGAAATTAATGTTTTATGTCAATATTTGAGGTTAAATACCGGTAGTCTAGAATTTTCGACTTAAAAGATAAACTTGGTGCTTTGTAATTTTGGAGCTCAACTGTCAGCTTTATCACAATTTAGTGTGCGTGCGCGTACGTACGTACGTACGTACGTACGTACGTACGTACGTACGTACGTGTGTGTGTGTGAGAGTGAGTGTGTGCGTGTCAACTCTGTGTTTGTGTGTGTGCGCGTACGTGTGTGTGTGTGTGCGCGTACGTGCGTGTGAGTGAGTGTGTGCGTGTCAACTGTGTGTGTGTGTGTGTGTGTGAGTGAGTGTTCGTGTCAACTGTGTGTGTGTGTGCGCGTGTCAACTCTGTGTGTGTGTGCGTGTGCGCATACATGCATGTGTGTGCGTGCGTGCGTGTCAACTGTGTGCGTGTGCGTGTCAACTGTGTGTGTGTGCATGTGCGCATACGTGCATGTGTGTGTGAGTGAGTGTGTGCGTGTCAACTGTGTTTGTGTGTGAGTGAGTGTGTGCATGTCAAGTGTGTGTGTGTATGCACGCACGTGCATGCATGTAATGATGCGCATGTATGTATGAGTCTTTGTGCATAATTCTTTGTTTTAAATCTTATTTTCTTTTGTATGTGTGTGTTTTTTTGAAGGCTGGTGTATTGTACACATACAACTTTGTATAATACATGTATTGCATGTGTATGTGCACGTGTTTAGTAATTCTCTTCATCCCCATCATGGCATAATTGCTTTGGTCAGACTTGAATGAATGCAACAAAACCTCATTAATACACTTTGCTACATCTGTATTAAGAAGTAAATTGACATCGCCAGGAGATATTGTTTTTGGCACATAAGTCGTACTTGGATAAACTTCAAAGTTTAGGTATTATTATTAAAGTGGCACTTAGACTTAGAGTGCCTGGTTATGCATCTACTGATAAGACGTACAGTCTACAAAGAAGCTTGAAATGTATCTTTAAATGATTACAGAAAACTTGCCTGTGCTAAATATATCATTATACTTGAAAATAAATAGATGACCACTAGGACCAATCGTAGACACATAAAAGACACAGGGCGTTCAGGTAGTATTTGGTCCTTTAATGAAAGTCAATAACCAAAAGCATATGGTACATACGTTTTCGATGTAAAAAGAAAGACTGACAGACAGCAAGCAAAAAGTAAGAGTTCAAAATAGAAAGAGAAGACTGAGTTAAAATTCAGATATAAAAGGAAAACTGAGTAGATATCAAGGGAGTAAGGCAAAGTTGAGAGAAAGATACCGAGTAAGTGTTAACTCTAAAATAATAAATGCGTACAAAAAGTTAGAAAATGTTGCTTGTGAAAGAAGCTCACACACACACACGCACGCACACGCGCACACACACACACACACACAACTACTATGCATAAGCACTGCACATTTCCAAACAGCAGGGGGGGGGGGGGGGGGGCATGAAGGAGTAGACACACCAAGGGAAGCAAGGCACCACCGGGGTGCACAAAGCACCTCATATGATGCAGGGAAAAGTCCCAAACGTCACTGATGATGTAGGAATTATTCCTTGGTATTCAGGCCGGCAGGAGAGATTGTTCCCAGACGCTTAATCAGCCATGATTCACGGAATTTCCGGTTGGTCATCCCCCCTTTGATTTGCCATGCTGCGGCGACTTTAGCATTGTCAAGGGAATGCCCAGGGCTGTTAAAATGGGCACCGATTGGATCGTTGTATGCCAGTCGCATCGATCGCAAATGTTCAGTAAATCTGTCATTGAGTGTTCGATATGTTTCCCCGACGTACAGTTTGTGACACTTGAGGCATGATATGATATAAACCAGATTAGACGACTGGCAGGTGAAATTCCGTGAATCATGGCTGATTAAGCGTCTGGGAACAATCTCTCCTGCCGGCCTGAATACCAAGGAATAATTCCTACATCATCAGTGACGTTTGGGACTTTTCCCTGCATCATACGAGGTGCTTTGTGCACCCCGGTGGTGCCTTGCTTTCCTTGGTGTGTCTACTCCTTCATGCCCCCCCCCCCCCCACCCCCCCCCCCCCCCCCCCCCCCCCCCCCCCCCCCCTGCTTTACAAGCCCCCCTCCCCGGTCCGCCCCTCGTGGGATGCATGATGACCCATACAATGCAGTAACTAGGTTTTCTGTGACTGCCCAAAATGTTATGAGGACAAGAAAGAAAGTGGCCCTTCGTTTGCCCCTCTTGCCCCATCGTTCCTATTGCAATCGTATCCCCCCCCCCCCCTCTTTTTGCTTTAAGGAATTGCTTATGGTGCTTTTGCTGGTAGCATTGTGTTTAAATCATATGCTAATATTCTTGTTTGGAAATGTGCAGTGCTTATGCATAGTAGTTGTGTGTGCGTGTGTGCGCGTGTGTGTGCGTGAGCTTCTTTCACAAGCAACATTTTCTAACTTTTTGTACGCATTTATTATTTTAGAATTAACACTTACTCGGTATCTTTCTCTCAACTTTGCCTTACTCCCTTGATATCTACTCAGTTTTCCTTTTATATCTGAATTTCAACTCAGTCTTCTCTTTCTATTTTGAACTCTTACTTTTTGCTTGCTGTCTGTCAGTCTTTCTTTTTACATCGAAAACGTATGTACCATACGAAACGTCTGGTTATTGACTTTCATTAAAGGACCAAATACTACCTGAACACCTTGTGTCTTTTATGTGTCTATATCATTATAGCTTCTGCTGTTCAAAATTACACAAATACAGAACTAAAATTAACATCAAAGTTACATTACTCAAAGTGCAGCAGGAACGTTTCCTCATTTCAAGCAATGGCTATATACATACCAGATGTGAATAAAAGTTTAACATGATCATCTTTTCCTACATGGGAATTAAATAGGGCAAATTCACATATCCAGTTCTCACGCCAGTCGTTATCAGTTGGTTTTTAAATTAATTTTCGATTAAGCTGGTAATTCACATGTTTATGAGATCAGGCATGGGAATTGTCAGTCTTTTGGCTGATTTCACCTTTTTTCATGGTCCTCTTCAGTCTTTTTTTGAAAGTTTCAGCTTTTTTGATGTTCCAAGAGGACATTTTGAGATATAAAAAAAAAAAGCCCAATGAGTAAAGTTATTGGTTGTAAATGAATGCAAAATGAACTAAATATATCAGTCTTATCTCTAATACTGTTTTTAAGGCTTAGATAACGGAATAAGCTTCATTTTCTGGGGGCTGTATCCCAACACACACAGTTTTCATTCCTTGTTCTTATGCCTGCTTCCAGGCCCCAATTTTCAGTCTATACCAGTCTTATTTCTAATAACGTTTTTAAAGCTTAGATAACAGAAGAAGCTTCATTTTCTGGGGGCTGTATCCCAACACACACGGTCTTCAGTTGTTTTATTCCTTGTTGAAGTTGTTCCTATGCCTGCTTCCAGACCCCAATTTTCAGTCTTTTTTGTCTTCTCTAATTCCCATGCCTGTGAGATACATTTGAATGATCTTAAAATCACTATTGATAGTTCTGTAATGGAAGAAGATAAAGCTGGGGCTGATTTTGTTATGGCATGTTTTAAATTATTATGAATACTCCAGTAGAGAATTAAAAAATTAATCTGAAGAGCGAAATCCCTCAGTTCAGTGCAGTTGCCTTCTCTTAAGAATAATAATACCTGACTCCTGTCTGAACTTGTCCAAAAGGGCCAGAGTTATATTATAGGAGTCAGAAACTCATACTGGCCTCATCTGATTTATCTCGAAGCCTTTGGGTTTCTTCTTGATGCTTTCGTTCTCCACTCTATTTCATGAACCATGCTCGCGCTCACATTTACAACTATTCCAGGACTTACTCTAAACATGGAACAATCTGGTTCTCTTGTTCTCGCTTTGGCACTGGAAGTGCCAGTGTGGTATCTTTTTTTGTGGCACTGGGAGGGGGTGGGAAGTTACCTGCGTGCTTTCAAATGCAGTGTTGTGAGAGAACGCGCCAGTGTGATGTGTCTTATAGCTTTACAGGCTCACTTGAGTCACTTTGTTTCGAGCCATATTGAACACTTTTTTTCCCCAAGTGAAGTAAGGCAAGGTAACTCTCTGTAATTACCTTTCCTTGCTTCACTAGTATTATCTTCTGTCCTTGCCTCACTATTTTTAACTTTTTCTTTTCATTTTGCAAATCTTTTGTATGGTCCAATATGAACATTGATAATATGCGTATGCTTGAATGAGTGATCTTAATCTTTAGCAAGTAATGTTCTTTTGACCCTTTTCCCCCTTTCGCTTTGTGTTAAGATTTTTATCTCAGGCTGCAAGGATAGTCGTTCAAGTGTTTCTTACGTATGTAATTATGTAAACAATAATAGAATGTATCATTTAATGGTGCACGCACGTGTGTGTGTGGTGTATGTGTGCGTTCGCATGTTTGTGTTGTGTGTATGTGTGCGTGTGATGCATTCATGTCGGCCCCTATATGAGTGTATGTACAGCTGCTCGTCTTGTCCTTAGGAAGAAAAAGTTTGATCATGTTAGCCCTCTTCTGCGTTCTTTGCACTGGCTTCCTGTCGCAGACAGAATTGAGTATAAATTAAACACACTTTGCTATAAATCTATTCAGTATCTTACCTCTGTGACAATATTTCCATCTATACGCCAGCTCGCACTTTACGTTCAGTTTCTGACCCTCTTTCTCTCCAGATCCCTAGGTATAAGCTTTCAACTGTTGGTCGGCGCTCTTTTGCTGTCTCAGGACCGACCTCCTGGAACAAACTTCCGCTCTCCCTCCGTCAGCGACCGACTCTCTCTGCTTTCAAAGCTAACCTCAAAACCCACCTGTTCCCCCGTCATTAAAGCTCCTCTCTCTTTATCTTCTCTCTCTTGCCATTAGGTCTGTTTCTGCTATATTCCATTTATGTTATCTGTGTGTGTTCGCGTTGTATTGCGTTTGTGTTTGAATGCGCTTTGAATGCTAACGTGTGTGTGCGCTTTGATTTTATTTCTATCAAGATTCAGCGCCGTATAAATACTGTATGTTGTTGTTGTTGTTGTTGTGTATGCATTGTGTGTGTGTGCGTGTGTACTGGTTGTGTGTGTGCGTGTGTACTGGTTGTGTGTGTGTTGCTTAGGTGTGTATGTTGTTGTGAATATTATGCTGTTATTTCATGCTTGTGAATTGTGTGACAATGCATACGTGTATTAGGCCTATTATAAGTAGTAGTAGTAGTCACAGCAGTTGTTGTTGATGATTGATATGTGCATTTTTATGTGTATTGTTTTGTCTGCTCATGTTATTGGATTTTTGTTTCATGTTTTTATTCCATTTCAATTTTGTGTAATGCACCCTGTAGCCTACATAGTAGGATGGGCGCTATATAAATTTTCCTCATTATTATTATTATTATTATAATACTCCTTTTTTTTAGTACCTTTGGGTCTATGCCTGCTAGGCAACTAACTTTGGAGTGACAGAATGAGAAAAAGTAATGTGTAGTGAAAAAGTAGATAGTGTGAAGTGATATGTTGCAGTATAGTATTCTTGGATTTGTTGTTTTTAAAACCATTCTGGCTGTAGAGATGGAGTTTTGGTAAGTTTATGTTTTTATTAACATGTTTTAGAATACTGAACTAATAGTGACACAATACTCTGATCTCAAGTTTTATTCTGTTGAAAACCAATGGTCAGGGCTTCTGAAAACATTGAGAGTGTGCATGTTTATGCACTAGAGCTCTCAAATCATCCCCTAGAATGTCAAGCCATGCATGAGATTTACCCTTTAAAATGTCAAGTAGAGGGTGAGGTGACGCATTATAATGATGATTTATGTGTTAACACAGCTGTTAATTTTCAGTAAGATAAGACGTTGCTCATTTCAATAGTCTGCTAGGCCAAACTAGGCTACTGCCACAATGATGAGTCGCTTACCTAGATATAAAATTCTTAAAGATTGTTGCAGAAACTGCCAGAACGCAGTAAGCATCGAAAACTCGTTCATTGGCAGACCCTTTATCAAAATCCGATAAAATCGTTTCAAACACTTGATATTCCTTTCGTCAACATGTCACCAGTCTGGCAAGTGTTAAAGAAAACTTACAAAGAAGAAGAAACAGGTTTTTCATCTAAAACAAAAACAAGCACACAAAAGTAATCAGTAGGTGTGTGAGTGAAGAGAGTGTTGTGTGCATGTATGTGCGCGCATGTGTCTGTGTAAGTGCCGTTTACTTACATAGGAAGTAGGGTCTTGACCCTTTACAATTTGAAACTGGGGGTGAAAATACCCCTTATAACTGTAAACAGGGGGTGAGTCAGAGTGTACCCTTTAAGAGAAAGGAAAATCAGAAGCCCCGATGGTGCTGAAATTTGTGAAGATGTTTTGCATGTGCTCTTCCCATTTGATTACCGTTTTGCACCTGTGTATGTGTGTGTGCGTGAATGTGGACTGCATTAGTGGAACTGGTAAAACTAAAAGTCTTTTGTGCATGGGGGTGATGCTTGTGCACTTTATGAACTCAAATGTGCCATGCCACAAATCGATGGCTTGGAGTCAAAACGGACTATCTTTAGATAGTCCATTGACGTATTATTGAACCTATTAGTATTACAAAAACAAATAACTTGTATCAAACAATGACTGCAGAAATATATAAAGGGGCTTTTGCTTTTTATATTTCTGCAGTCTTTTTTTTTTAAAGCAAGTGATTAGTTTTCATACTAAGTTCAATAATATGTCAATGGACTAAAGATAGTCCGTTTTGACTCCAGGCCATCGAAATATACTGGCTCCCTCAGCACAAATTATGGAATATGTTTTTGATGATGTTTATATTCAATTTTAAAGTGCATTATCCATGCTTTCCATTAACATGTGGTACAATTGGTTTAAGCATTGATATTATTTATTGTCCTGAATTATTTAAAAATGATATAACTTAAGCATGGGTGCAACTTTTCCTGCAAATGTGCAATACAAGGATTTCCTGTTTTCGAATTTTACCAGAAAAGGAATTTCCTTTTCTTTTTCTTTTTTAAATGTCTAACAAGATATTTGTGTGTCTACTGTATTTTTCGAACACTTTAAAATAAGCATTTGTATAAATTGGGGAAAAATCAAACTAAAATACCTTAATAAAATAAAAAAAATTCTTCAGCTGCAGGGGGACTTACCTCTAGACGCCGGCCTTTCAGGTTTTTTCATTTTGTGTAGTTGCACCCATGCTTAAGTCCCTCAACAGAGCTATCATCTGATGTATCACCTATTGTCTGAGGATTTAAAAAAAAAATAAAGCTTTGTTCTTTTTTGTATTATTTAGTTTTTGCTACCATACTAAAAGAAAGTGGCTTGATTTTAGAAAATAGAAAGCAGACTCGGCCACCTTTTCCACAAGTTTCTTTTTCTTTTCAAATCCAAGAAAAGAAATATCCCACCTAAGCATATTTGTGACCCAGCAAGAAGGGACATTAATTAAGTTGCTGGGCTAGTTTCTTACAACAGGCTTGCAAAGTCAGAACTCTCATTTTTTTAATCAATTTTGAGTTATGGATACATTTGTGTTATCTAAACATGATGAGGGTGACAAAACTACATCTTTGCATTATGATCTAGACTAACATCTGACAGCAAGAAAGAAAAAGGTAATCGGAAGAAAAAACAATGGCGTGTTTTGGATAGATCACTGATCTAAAAATAAAGATCAGCGACAATTTTTTGTTCCTTCAAGTATGAAGAGTTCCCGAGTTCGGCCGAACGAGAAACTTGTTCGCAGGACACAACTTGTGAACAAGATTCGGCCCGAATGGCTGTTCGGCGAACAAGAAAAGTCGATTCGGGCTGCAGGTTCGGGGGCAATTAAGGGAAAACTCAGTTCGGCCGAACATTTCTGTTCGGCGAACACAGATTCGGGCTGTCCGTTCGGGCAGCTAAGGGTGGCTTTAACAGCTTATCTTTCATATTTACAAAGGATTATCTTTATTGTGGTGTCTAAATTGTCTTTTAAGTGTTTTAAAAGGAGTAGGTCAATGCATTTTCTTCAGCTAGGCTAGACTTTAGACTGTGTTTTCTCAAAATGGCCAACGCTCGCCCTACTAACTTTAAATGCTTCTTACTCTGGAACGGAAAATGATACAAGAATGGTTCTTGTATCGTTAGAAAGGAAATTGTCTGAAGTTTTCAAATGTATGATTATCTCAGTTTGACACTTAGGCCGTGTACACACATAAGCGGATATTCCATACAGAAACCTGTGCGCAATCCATAAATAAGTGAAACAAAGAAGGGAAAAGATTTGCGCACGTGTCTGAATTTCCCCTATATGCGTAAACTTTTATCCTTTCTTCCACTTATTTAGGGGTTTTCTGTACGGAACTTACGCATCTAATGTGAATCCGGCCTTAATGTTCCTTTCATGGTGCTAGGTCACATTTGGTAGATGCTCAGAATGTCGCCAGAAATGCACGTCTGACTTTATACCGATGAGGCGTTCTGTTCTCCCACATATTGTCATAGATGATGATGTCTGTATAAGGGAAAGCATAGAGAGCAGCCTGATTCTTTAACCCTTTCACCGCCAGCCATATTTCAGCCAAAAACATTCCATTAAATTTACCTGGGTAGAGAACAAAATCCATCTGCAGTATTGGGGATTCTTCTGTGACGTACACAAAATAAGGTCTACCCTTACTTCCCAAAACTAAAACAATAGGGTCTTAGGATAATAGACCCCAATTTGATGCCTTTTAGTGACATAGGTGTTAAATCACTGTGGTGCTAAAATGCGACATTGGCGGTGAAAGGGTTAATCACAGACCAAAAAGAAACTTCAAACCATTTATGAATTTGCTGTGAACCTACTTGGTGATGTTGGTGCTGTTGTGCGATATCAAAACTGTTAACTGCTGGGTTATAGGTGCTCCCTTCGTTTCTTTTAACTGAGGCTGATTTTTTCTTCAGTGAAACATTCATATGGTGTACTTTTTACATTTTTTCGTTGATTAGTGCTCTCAACATGCTTAGGCACTGATAACTTTTGGTAAAGGTAAAGATGCGCCCCTCCTCCATTTCTCGGTTGTTTCCACTTTTTCAGTCTTGCCTTTCTTACTGCAGATTGAGTACTTCATCCTCTATCGTTTGCTATATTTAACGCTAATTTTCATCCATTTGCATAATTAAATACATGCATTCAATAATAGTAGAAGATAAAGGCAAGACAGAAAAACGCAATGAACCAGGACTGACAAATGCTCCGCGGCTGTTGTGTACTGCACTACATAGGGGGGGGTCCCGCACCGTCCTATTAGATAATTGCCTTTATCATGACTGCGATTAATTATTCATCTTGACCTTTACCAATTGCAGCCCGAAATATTAGCTTTTTAGCAAATGAAGTGACAGCTATTTCCACAACTGGTGTTTTATTTTTATAATCTGCTACTAAAATGCTGTATATCAACTTCTGAACATCATCTTTTTTTATTTTATTAAAACACCATTAATTATACTTAAATAAAAGTGATAGTTGCTTTTTTTATATGTTTTTGTAGCTGCTGATTTATCTACTCTTTTCTGCTCACCCGTACCTCTAACGCTAAATGTTTTAGTCTGTTTATTTTTTTCTACAACATTGAGCAGTAGAGGTTTTCACCTTTTTGCTCAAGATGTGACCTTATTTCTCAGGATATAACCTTTGGTGGGTGTGTGGGTGTTTTGTGTGAGAGAGAGAGAGAGAGAGAGCATTGTTTAGTGGTTATGAAGGATTGACTATCTGTTTACTTTTTTTTTAAATTAAAATATGTATGCGTTATTTTGGTTTAGTCATTGTAGACCTAAGAAATAATGTGCAATGTTTGGTGTTTTAGTTTCACTGGTCTAGTTTGCTGTGTGTTAATTTTCATTTATTTAACTAGTACCTTGAAAAGTGTTGGGGTTTTTGCAGTCCCATAATTATATTACCCACCACACCACACACCCCCAACTTAAGTGTTTAGTTATAATATTATAATGTATGGTTTTTATGGAATGGTGCATTCAATGCATGCTTTACGGTTGACAAAAATCAGATATAAGACACAGGTTTGTGTGTGCTTCTCCCCCTTTGCCAATGAGGTTATGTTGTGCCCCTGTCTGTTAGTAAAATTAATAGGGTTAGGGCATCACCCCAAAAAACCATTATCTGGGTCTCGATGAATGTTGTAGAGTTTTCTCTCCTGGTACATGTTTCAAAACTTTGGATTTCAGGTACTGTATTTTATTAGGTATGTTATAGTCAGGTGTCTGTGAAATTCGGGTTGCTCCCACCTGGTGAGGGCGTTGCAACCAAAGGTGCGCCACCCATTTTTTTGTTTTTTTTTTGCATGCGATTTTTGTCTGATGAGGAAGGGGGGGGGGGGGGGGGGGGGTGACCAAATGACAACTTTTTCTTTGCCATTGGGCTTAACGTGTGCTAAGTGCATGGACACACAGGGCCTCGGTTGTAATCGTGATTACAAGTGAGGCCAAACTCCATTTTTTTTTAAAAGTGAATTTTGTTTTAATTTTACGGACTAGTCTATAAAGCGATGCACTATTTTTCCTAGACTGAAACCCCTACGCCTTATAATCATTAATGTGACTAATAATATAGTAGTAAGAAACTATAATTATTTTAATAACAAAATCCAAATTTTGTGTAAAATTAATTTTGGGGGGTGCGCCTTATATAATCAGGTGCGCTTTATAGTCTGTAGAATACGGTAGGTTTCTTCTTTAATATTTCATCTTTTATCTATCACTTCAAAACAAACAGAAGCAAACTTAACAAAACACTGTCTACCTACATGGTGGAGGTTAATATTTTTCAAAACGTTTCTATACAACTGGAAAAAAATTCTATTAATCTTCGTCACAGTGTGTGTATTGCTGATAATGCAGCACTACTCACGTTTTCTTTTTTTTCTGGGGAGGGGGGGGGGCAGGGGGGGGGGGGGGGGGGGGGGGGGGTAAGGAGGGGGTGTGTATGTGGTAGGAAACCTCACTATCAATTTGGTTCATAACAGGCAGTGGGATTTCTCCGTGCTCTTATCGACTTTTAACTGCCATGTATATTTCATTGAAACATATGCTTGATGTAGTTGATTGTTTGTCTGGAACAGACTAGCATTTCCACGTTTGAGGGCAACTGCTGTTTGACTTTACTAGATGATATGTGTGACGGAGATGTGCTGTAATAAATCTAAATGAAAACATGTTTTCGTCTTTTTATGCTGGTCATGTGTGCATGTGCTCTGTGCGCAGAGCAAGCGTGAGCTCTTTGTAGTATTCTTTTTCTCCCTTTTTTGCTAATAGATGTTTCTTTGGACACAAGCATCAGAGTGAGCACACACATGCACGCACGCATACACCACAGCTTACTATACGCACAAAATAATAAACACTCGCAATCATGTACACAGTAAATATGCAAACAAGTGTTGGTTTTTATAGTTATGCACAGTAAACAAAATTGGTCTTTGCAAAGCACAAGTCATTCTGTTCTATCAGCATCACTCCACTCTGCGACATTTCATTGTCTTCTGTCGAGGTGCACAAGTAGCTGCCATGGATAGGCACACACCATTGTCCATGTAAGGAGATTACAACTAGCTTTCACTCCCAATGACCCAATTACATTTAGATAAAAGTGATCAATATCTATATACCATCTCGGGCTTCTTATATATAAACCCTATCCTAAATTGTATTTAATAATGCCATAACAATGTTTACCGGTAATCTTTATGGTGAGGGCATAGTCCATTTTTATTTATTTTTCAATAATAACGTATAACACTTTCTGCATGTATTCAAACAAACGCTACTTTTTATTTCTTTTCCACATTAAGACTTTTTTCTGTGGTTAAATACATACAGTATTCCACTACCAACCAATACCATGGATGGAATCCTTGATTTTGATTGCTATAAAGTATCCAAACCATAAAACCAGATTTACAAGCAACTGCATAAAATACATTGTCAATATTCAATGCATTTATATCTTATCTTAATTTGCAAAAAAGGTATTCTAAAACTAAGGACTATATTTTATTATCATATTTCTTGTCAAACAGAAGACATTTCCACAATTACCCGGTGATAATTGCAATAACAAACTTATCAACTAGATCTACCATGCAAGTAGATTAATGCTCAAATAATTTAGAACATGTTGCAACCAGAAGCAGATACCGTTATTGCCAAAGAACATGATGGATTCTATGAAGGCAAACGTATCAAAGAACATTTTCAATCTGCATAATTCATCAGCCGGAAATTAAACTCCTGTAACTCAAAATTGGTCATCTTCGATGTGTTGGCCTTACCAGTTGATCAGGGCAAGGCTTGATCTAATAAAGCTGTAAAAATATTTTTGCAAAGATAAAATGCAGACAGTGACGCCATGATAGGAACAAAAATGACATCATTTTACCTTTTTACCTGAAATGACAGGATTATTTTATTTTCTTCTCATGTGAAGCAAAGTCTTACGATTTACAAGTATGATTTGGTATATTCTAGTCACAGAGACTTATCTCTGAAATTCGGGCTGCTCTCTCCCGGAGAGCGCGTCGCCGCAAGTGCAGTGCCTACACATTTTTTTGTTTTTGTGTGTGTGGGGGGGGGGGGACACAGGGTGAGGAGAGGGTGTGGGCACACTTGGGAAAACCTAGCTATCAATTTGGCCATACCAGGCAGCGGGATTTCTCCCTGCTCTTACCGACTTAACTGTCGTGGGATTTTTACATGCGTATAGCGCACGGGTCAGACTAGCTTTAGGTCCCCATCCGAAGGGCTCGACATTCAGTTTGATTTGCCTGTCAAACTAGAAAGAAAGGGCGAGGCTGGGATTCGAACCCAGGTCACTCACGCTGCAGTCATGCATTACATTTGGCAGGCGAACGTATTAACCACTTTGCCACCTTTCCGCACGGTGATATGAAATTCACCAATATCATATCTACCACACTAATCTGAACACTTTATATCCTGATTGGAATTACTCGAGGCTACATTTGATCTCTAGTACTTTTTAACACATTTCTGGATAACTGACATATCGTCAGTGACATTCACAAACCTCGTATCTCGATTTGGGGGGGCGGGTTGAGTTAGATACATAGTCAGTTCTTTTCATTTTTCCCGCCACCTTCCACCAAAAGCTCATATCTCTAACGACTTTCTATCTGAGGTAAACGAGATTGTGAACATAGAAGAAAAACTCGTAAGTCCCAAATTCAGATCTAGTTAAGGACAAAACCTCATATCTCCGTTCTTTTCAAGTCTAAAAAAACAGTTTTCAGTAATTTTAACAGAATGCAGGACATAACTCGCAATATCTCAAACAACATATTCATCATAGTTAATCAATTGTGGCCAGCGCAGTTACTTTTTAAAACAGTTAAATTCGTTTTTCTCAAAACTACCAACATTGAGATATGAGGTTTGTGAATGTCACCAACGATATGTAGTTTAAAGCTGTACCAAAACAAAAAAAATCAACATTATAGTTGTTTTTTCTAAACTTTTAGAGAAAAATGAAGCAACCCAGAGTTGACAATGTCATGATGCATGGGTAAACATGTTAATAAACTGGCTGTCTCCAATTACATAGAGAAAAACAAATTTGATAAAATATGTCACAATAAAGTTTGAAACAATATGCCCTATTATCGCTCATGACATTCAATTATGACTTGTAAAAGTGACTTAAAAAAACAACCACCAGGATTTACAGTACCTACATCAACCGAGTCTCAGATCCTTTGACAGTTCTAATTTCTTCAAGTTTCAACAATCAACAAAAAGATGCAGCGGCAACCATGAAAGTTGTCAAATCTCACTGGTGATAACAATTGGGCAACTGAAATCAGTACAGTGGAACCTACCTTGAAAAATCATCTCAAATAAGGTCTTAATAGGGAGGGATCTCAATAGGGAGGTAGGTACCTTAGCCGAGTAGATCAGTTCCGTTCCGTTTTCTGTTATGTGTAACATCCTCCTGTGCTGACGTTCTAATGGCATCAGTGACACGACACCCCTTGACTTTAAACTGTTCTTTCTTTAGGTGATTAGTGAAACAGAACAAATAAATAAATATGTGGGATGTCAACTGACAGAAGTGAGCAAAATGTGTTGCGGTAATAAATAGCACATGGTGCAAGGGGACGGCATTTGCAATGCACATACATGGTGAGATTTATTTACACAGCTGGCCTCAAACATACAAGTATCCAGCAGACAGAAAAAAAAGTACTACATGAACATAATTATGTGCATAATAATTGCAACAAGAAGGATAACATATCAACTCTCTCCATTACCATGCTTTCCTGTCAAACATTCTATACAAAAGCAAAACTTATATCACCCACAGAGAAGAATGAATAATCTCATACAGTACAAAATTAAGAAAAATCATAACAAATATTAGCACTTTTCCTCATGATTTCACAAGTTTGAAAACTAATCTACACTGAACAACCAGAAGTGTGTGGTTGAAATCACATTAAAAAAAAGCACTTCAAGTTATCAAAGTTTGTTCACATGTGCTTGCTTTAGCAGTTTTTTAACAAAAGCAGAGGCATAAAGTGAGAACAACCAATTTTGTAAACCAAAACTGGAACAAACTTCAGCCACAACTCGGCCATTCTTAACTATAACATTTCCCTACATACCATTGGTGCGTCTTTTGTCATAATCATAAAGACTTTTTTTTTTTTTTTTTTTTTACAGAAAACCAACTCACATATTGCTGCTAACATAAACAAGTATACAACAAATTAGAAAATGAGACAGTCAAGTGTGTGTGTGTGTCGTATTGTTAAAAATTCGGGACTTTACTGGTGTTGCACTGCCTCCAGGCATCGTTCCCACCATCTTTATATCTAATAATGTCCAATATGTGTCTGTTCCAGACCGGAGGACGTTAATTTTCTCCCTCATGTGTGTGAGAGTGAGTATTATTTGTGTGTGTGGATCTATGTGTGTGTGTGCATGCACATCTGTGTGTGTGCAAGCATGCATGCATGCATACTTGGCTTTATTTGCTTTGGGACATTGTTTTATTCTGATATCCTTAGCTTATGGACATTTCTGATGATACATACATACATTCATCCCTTTGGAATTCTACAGATGTTGGCAAATAAACATAAACTATGCAAAGAGCAATCAAGTGATTGTACACCTCTGAAGGGAAGAATTCCCAAATCAATGGTATTTTACGCAGAAAGAAACATCAATTCGATACTAACTGAACTTCAGCTATATCGTTACACAAGCAGATCAACACATTCTTTCAATGTAGAACATATTGGCAAAACAGCCTCAAGAATAAACGTAAAATCAGCTGGCATCCAAACTTGCATCACACAAACTTGTAAGGTTTTCAGTGCCTGAGAACAAAAATGAAAAGAAAAAAAGGAAAATGCATATATTCGTGCAACAATCCATACTGGATTTTGTTTTCCCAAGTGGATTTTTCACAACTATGTTCATCACCCATTGATAAAAATTAACATTTTCCATCAAGGAGATATGTGACGACAATAAATAAATAACAATAAACTGGTGCTATCAGTGAGTTCCAAAAATGAGTCATTGGTGAAGAAGAAAATGGTGCTGATAATGTCGATGATCAGGGGAGCTAAATGACGGTGCAGGCAATGTGTCAAGAGGAGGTGCTCTCCTCTTCATCTTTGTTTTGGTTCTCCGCCTTCTCTTCGCCGGCATGTTTTTCTAGGTGGCTCTGCTGTTCCTCCTGCTTGAGTTCCGCCTCCTTCATCCAGTGGTCTCGGTTCTGCTGGCAGCCTTTGAGTAATGGTGACAGGCGGGGAGACACCCGTGTCATGGCCTAGTAACAGAAACAAATACATTGTGTCGTAAAATGAAAGTTGAAATACACTAGTGATAATGATGATGCATTTGAAGGAGAAAACAAACAACCAACAATAACGATGGATGTGTTTGGGGAAAAACAACTTTCAAACGCTTTACACACAATGCCCATGAAACAAGGTAAATGTAAGTTGACTGTTATTGTTGTTGTGGGTTCACAGACACGTACATTACGTCCAAGAGGAAACACAACTGACTACAAAGATAATGTATTAAGCACGTTTATTAACACTATATTAATAGGCACAATCCAAAGGGTGAGCATACAGCACAACGATCTTAGCAGCAGAGACAAAGCATAAAACTACATGCTAGCAGGAGTAGCAGCAGACTGAGATGATGGACGCTAAACCATGGTGCCACAGTAACCTACAATGAGTGGAGCATGCATTGTGCACGTGTAAAGCATGTGTGATAGTAGCCAGCGAGGTCAGGTCACTTTGCACTGTGGTTGTACACCTAAAGTGCACTTTTGTAGTAACATGTAAGAAATGCGTTTTATAATACTACACAGCCCACTGTGGGGATACCGGGGGGTCTTTTGTATAATAGTTCCCCCACCTTCTGGATGTTCTGTGCTTGTATCTTCTTATAATCTGTCACTCTCTTTGACTCTGCCTTTTCCCTTTGTTTTCTATCATCTACTATCTTTCTGACTTATTGGCCCATTCTCCTGCCTTTTTTCAAAATAATCTTACAAATATTTTTTTCTCCATTGAGCTCCTCCAAAATCGGAATGTGTCAGCTGTACGCAGCGGGGAGACCAGTGAAAACTGAAAACCGGACACATACGTACCTTACCCATTATGGCCATATGGCCTGGGAACGCAGAAGAAGAAGAAGAATAATACTACACAAGTAAAACAATGGGGAAAATCCAAGTTTTCCCAGATTTTCTTGTCTACAGGGTATAATCAATAAATTATAAAAAAAGAAATTAAGAACAGGACTAGTAAATAGGTGCTATTGTCCCCAGATACGCAGCGCATGGCAGGGACCTAAAGCCTTCATCATCATCAAATAAATGTTTCATGTTGCGAACACACTCTTTCCTGCATCAATTTAACGCATAATAATCCTTGAAAGCAAACTGAGAAAATACAAACTTTAGCAGAACAAATTAGTTGTAATGAAAAAAAAAATCGTACAAGAATTTGTACCTAAAAATAGTCTTACCTCATATATTGGTAGACAAATTGCGTCAATGAATCCAACTTGCATGTTGGGAAGTTTGTCTTTCTTCTCCCTGTCCATCATTTCCTGAAATGGAGCATACAAAGTAAACAATCACTCTTTTTTTCTGTTCATGTCAAAGAAGAACATGTGTTTCTCTTTCTCTCATACTATAAAAAGCAATGAAGCAGGGTACATGGTGTGAAGAACGTTCAGAGAAAGGGTTTGAATGCTGCAAGTTGTTTACCTCCTCCCCAAATGTTTATGGTTTTGCCTTTAACTCGTTCGCACCGCAACGATTTTGAGTTATTAAAAAAACTCACAAATCACTCCAGCCATACACACACAAAAACAATACATAAACAAAAGGGGAAATGAAAGAAGATTACGGGTTTTTACTTCAGGTTTAGACATAGGGAAGTGGTAGACTTTTTTTAAATATAGACTTTATATAGAAAAACTCTCTACACCGATTGGTGTGACGTAAGTGTCCCGCACGACCCACTTTCTTTGTTTCTTATCTACACCCCCCCCCCCCCCCCCCACCCCCACCCTTTCTTTTCTCAGTCCGGCCGCCACTTTAATTGCCATCCACCATCAAACGAACGCCGATTAAGGCATTTGTCTCTTTGAAGCCCGATCTACCTCCCCATCACGAGATAGTGATATCAACAGTCGGCTCCCTTTGAAGACGATTTTCCTTCCCGGAATGTCGGCACGTGATAAGGATGTAACCGGCGCGTGATTGTTCGGTACTAGTATGCATAAAATTATAGCATCATCTTGTGACGTGTCAATTGCTATAAACCAACCACAGGCTTTCATTGTTTGAAAGTGAAGGCTATAATTGGAGTAGTGAGAAAAAGTTTTCACACAAGATGCTGAAACCTAGCTGGAGCAACATTGCAGACTCAACCCCTCTCCCAGCCAGTCTTTATAAGCCCAACTAGTGAGTATTATTGATGGCTGGTGATTGAGACTTGTTTGTTTGATCCTATCTTTGATCTAGATCCTATGTTCAATGATGAATAAGGAGTAGATAGATATGTTATTGAAAAGAAGTGGTAAACATTCTGTTCTATTTATGTGCACTGATTATTTGTGTGTGTGTGTTTTTGACTTTAACTCTTTTGGTACCAGAACCGGATTTTATGCCTACTAACCCTTGTGTCTATTTTTAGTAGGAAACCTGTGGGTTGCAATCTTGCACTTTATGATACCATTCCTTTCCAGGTGTTGGATGGAGAGTGATGTTGGCTTGATCACCTTTTATGTTTTACTGATCTCAGTTTGTTAACTGAAATTCAGATTATGTGTTCTTAGTGCTATTGTACAAGGGAAGCCTTCTAGCCGGTTGGGATTCACTAATTCCCTGCCGACTGAAGCCCCTTGTCTCTAAGCCATAGAGAACTACATCCACCTTCTCCTGTGATTATCAGCAGGGCATCGTGGGCCGGATGATCATCCCGGACTCACAAGCACCAAGACGGGAACGCCGCCAAGACGCCCCGCACCCAGAATCCGCGAGGAGACCACGCTTGAACCGTGCCATCCCGCGAAGCCGTAACCGGAACGACTGGGAGCTACTCTCACCTGACGAGCAAGCCCAGCCAACCCAGCACTCGCCGATCACTACGGAGGAACTTGACAACAGCTAAGTCCAGCGGACCGCGCCAATCATTTGAACTTTCCTCCGGACACTGAAGATAAACCCTTCCGGCTTGGGGCTAACCTTCTAGAAAGACAAAATTCTTGTAAATCCTTTCGGATTCCATTGTTTTTCATTCATATTTTGTTTTGGCACCATTGAGCTGCTTTATTATTATTGTTGCATAATCTTATGCAGATTTTGTGAGTAAATAAAATACAAGTGTCAAATAATCCTGAACCCTTTGGTCAGACTGATGAGAGTGGGAGTCTTGTAATTTCATGTAAAACCCTACTTCTCTCTGTCTGCCATTAAGAGCAAATCAACCACTTGTATTTCTTACAATCATACGAGCCAGAACCCGGGCACAAATATAAATTTATTAGATGAAAAGGGGCCGGGAAAGTTGCTCATCTCCCATACCCTAGAGAAGTGGGTTAAAGGCAAATTTTCTACTTGAAAATTTAACACACTAAAAGTCTTCCCTAGAGGCTTAGCCTTTTAACCCATTACCTCGTCACAATTGGTTCCCCCACAACAAACCACTACAAAAGCAAAGTCAGAGGCAAAATTGTGGTCTAAGGGAGCAAAGCGAGTTTAGAAGTGACCAAGGTATGGTGTGCACACAGATTTGCTTCCCTTGAAGCAAATGCATCAAACTGACAGCTATCTATTAATTCCGGACATATATGGCTGGAACGACTTGAATGAGTTAACAGTTTATTACACGTCTTCCTACCTGTCATCTATTTGTCTGTTAGGGAAAACCTTACTGACCCAAATCTATTAACAGTTACTGTATCATGCGAGATATCACTTATTCAAATTTCAAGTGCATTGCAAAGTTTCATTTTCCTGAATCATAGAAACTTTCTCTTGAACCACCTCACCTTCATAAATGCAACTTTTCACTAAGGAAAAGAAACTTGGTTGCCGTTGGTTATGCGTGCTTACGTTGTCGTCACTAATGCTGCCTGATCAAGTTAACACACTGCCACAAGCATGGCACTGCTGCAATGCTTTCTCTAGGGGAGATTGAGACTAATGAGATATAACTTGGTGAGAGTGTCAATTGAAGTTGCTGAGTATGGCTTTCATTTATTACTTTTTGACTACCATATATTTTGGACTATAAGGCGTACCTGACTATAAGGCGCACCCCTCAAATTTTATACAAAATTCAGATTTTTGTTATTATGCTTTCTTACTGTATGGCTGGTACCCACGTGTCGTCATATCCGGCCACAAGGAGCGCCATATTATGGGAGACCGCCATCTTAGTCCTTACCTTTTTTTTGAAAAATGCCAGATCGATGCTGCGTATTTGGCTGTTCCAATTTGAAACTTATCTAAAACTGGATGTTTTCTTTACACATTTAGATAACATTTTCACTTTGTTTACACACAAATAAGGACTAAGATGGCGACACTTCCGTTGGAATGGTCGAGATGCGCACGCAGGTGGGTTGGAGCCATTGTCAGTCATATTATAAGGCCCAGGGATCTCAGCCTGGAAACATTTTTTATTGCCTTATATAGTCCATAAAATATGGTGAACAAAGAACCATGGGTGCTCCTGGGAAATTTCAAAAATCCTGTAAGGGGGCGGCATGGTGGAGTGCTGGGGCAGCGCACACATACACACACACTCATTTACTGCTCTTTTTTTCAACCCTTCTTCTTCTTTCAATTGAGCATCCCACTTCAACATTTTGAAGATTTTGATGCTATAACAATAGGGGGCTTCCGTAAATATTGTATCCAAATATGACTGGCTGCCCAGATGGTCAGCTACACGGGGACAAGGAAGGGAGGGGCGGGGCGAGCGATTGGGGAGGGGGGGAGCAGGGAAGGATGGGTTTGGTTTGGGACTGGGGGGGGGGGGGGGGGGAGGGAGGAGGAGGAGGGGTTAGATCCGGGCTTTGAATTCATCCACTGAGGCTGATGTTGTTGCCTCAGATGGAAGACAGTTCCATTCTGCCACAGCCCTCGGAAAGAATGAAAACTTCCGGTAGTTTGTCTTGCACGATGGTTGTAGAGCTGCGGCATGCATTTGTCTTGCACCCTCTAGACTAGTACAAGTGTTACATGCCTTTGAATATAGCAAATGCTTATGTAGGCCCTTTTTATTGTACCAGTGTGTGTGTGTGTGTGTGTACATGTAAGAAAATCATTCCTTCTCAAATTCTCATAATCCGGCGGCTCTAGGCAATTTAAAAATCCTGCAATTCAGAACATCCTGCAAGGAGGAGCATCCATGTAGAACTGTTTAACGAAAGAACTAAGGCCTTGTATGCACTGACCATGGGTTGGATCTTCAGTGTCTCTTTCTCCATGTCTCCCTGCTCAAAGAACTCGCTGGCCACCAGCTCTGCCACCTGAACAAACAATCAGTGTTCCTCCGTTTCCATTCAAAAGAAAATAAATTATGTAAAAGCGAACAAAACATGTGCATCTCACAGCTTCACAATGTATGAAATGATGACTGAAAATTAAAATCAGCTTATTTAAACTACCCCTCCCTGTCCATAGTTCATAAGAGCCTAGGGTTACTAGGATGGTAATCTCACCACTACCCCCTTCCCCTCAGACACACGTACAAAGATCAAAAGAAAGAGACGGAAACATACACACGCACAACCACATAAGTCCTTCCCATTAAAAGTAAGGAGAATTAACAAGAATGATGAACAAAAATAGAAATAAATAAACAAAGAACGGCATACAGCGATGTACATTAAATCAGGGCTTCTGAAAATGTAGAGATTGTGCATATTTACACACTAGAGCTCTCAAATCACCCCCTAGTATGTCAAACCATGCGTGAGATTTACCCTTTAAAATCTCAAGTAGGGGGTGAGGTGACGCATTAAAACTATTATTTATGCGTTAATAGCGTAACACAGCCGTTAATTTTCAGTGTCTGTGTAAGTGCCGTTTACTTACGTAGGAAGGAGGGTCTTGACCCCTTAACATTTGAAACTGGGGGTGAAGATGCCCCTTAAAACTAAACAGGGGGTGAGCGTACCCCTTAACCCTCTCGCATTCACAACGTAACGCTACGGGAATTCCCCAATACCCCCCAATGTTTTCACAGCGTAAATCGCCGTGACCTTCAACCTGGTAGTTTTCCATCACGTGCAGACCCCGTGAAAGTGTGTAGAATGGACCAAAAACTTGGTAGCATCATTGGGACAGACCAATGAAACTGCTTCTAGTATTATGGGATAGTAATTCGTGTCCATTCATAGACGAAGAGCTAAAACTGCATGCATGTCAGTGTAGCAAAGCGTGGGACCAAATGTGTCGTCTGCTTGAGCACTGCTGTGTGTGATTGTAAGGATTTCTCGGCGTTTTTGGAAGATGAGTAGGATAATATTATTGAAGAAATGGAAAAATATGACCATGAAGAGTTAGAAGAAGAGTCAGATGTGGATTTAGGAGGTGGTGTAGAGCAAAACGTTAGCAATTACGAAGTCGAGTTGTCAACACTCAGCTTGCATCGGGTCAAACAAAATGGCGGCCTAGGTACGGCATGCCAGCAAAGCATGCATTTCGAGAACCAACTGGCCCATACACGCATTTCCAAACACTGCAGCCCCTCTTGATTATTTCTTTTTGTTTTACCCCACCCATTCTTCAAAACAGCAGCAGACAAAACAAATAGATGCGCAACACACAAGCAAGTAAACAAAGGTCCACACTTGACCCACTTTGGTGGGTCATAGCAGACGATACGTATAGGCCTAGGCCTACATGTTTGAGGCATCAAGCGACAGTGACAGTCCGTCTTTGGCCTACATGACTGTGCTCTTCTGTCAGCTAGTTCTCTGTTATCACAAGAATTAATGTTTTTTTGTGACTACCATGACACAGTAGTAGAATGTATGTAGGGTGGAGGGTAAGGGGTGGGGGTGGGGTATGCACACCTGTATGATGGGGTGACACCAATGACACAACGACAGTGGTAGTACACACTGTGACTTGTCACTGTACAGCTCTGGTTGAGTGTGTGTGTGTATTTTATAAAGTGTATTACAGTGTGTGAAAGTGTATACAAACAATGTACAGTTGTGGTTTGAACTACATCCAAATAGGTTTTATTGGTGACAGTTGACAATTTTCTGTGTCACTCAATGGATTAGCAGTATGAACTGAAGCGACGGACAGAGTACAGACTAGGTCAGGTAGACTTCAGCTTTTATTCTCACCCTATTAATGTGCATGCGCATGAATAAACTGCATGTCAGTGTGCTGTTTTACCATGTTAACCATAATATGTGACACATTTGGTGACATTTAGTTGACAATGACACGACCCTTCACTCTGAGACACACAAAACACACTTCATACCTGCGAACAAAGCATCATGACCACACATGCAAAATGTTATGGCTGTAGACATTTATTTCTAGCAATGGTGAAGATAAACCACACTAACCCATTTTGGGCTACATTTGCCAAAAGAATACGGAATCTAGCAGAAGTTTGGTCTAAAAAAATCCGAATGTAAGAGGGTTAAGAGAAAGAAAAACCAGAAGACCTGTTAAATAGACAATACACTGAAGAGATAAGTGATTGTGGGATTTCACTGCATGGTCAACAGTGAAGTTTGTCTAGTACAGTAGAACCTCCGTTATAAGACCTTCAAAAATCATCCAAAATGAGGTCTTATAAGAGAGGTAATTTTAATACTTACAAAGAAGGGCAATGTCTCAGAGAAGCAGGTCTAATGTGGGAGGGAGTCTTATAATAGGACGTCTTATAAGGGAGGTTCCACGGTATCAGATCTGTTTTGCATGTTTGCTCTTTCTTTCTTTAATCTAACTTCTCTCTTTTTTTTTTACTTCTCTCTTTTTTTTAACAGTATATGTCCCATTTACCTGTTTCTGTACTTCCCAAGGTTTGGTGATGGCGGCCACATCTGACGCAGTCATCATCATGGATCTGCCCACAGCGTGCTATAGCATTAAACAGCTATCAATATTTGGATCTCTATATCTGTTCATCATGGATCTGCCCACAGCGTGCTATAGCATTAAACAGCTATCAATATTTGGATCTCTATATCTGTTCATCATGGATCTGCCCACAGCGTGCTATAGCATTAAACAGCTATCAATATTTGTATCTCTATATCTGTTCATCATGGATCTGCCCACAGCGTGCTATAGCATTAAACAGCTATCAATATTTGGATCTCTATATCTGTTCATCATGGATCTGCCCACAGCGTGCTATAGCATTAAACAGCTATCAATATTTGTATCTCTATATCTGTTCATCATGGATCTGCCCACAGCGTGCTATAGCATTAAACAGCTATCAATATTTGGATCTCTATATCTGTTCATCATGGATCTGCCCACAGCGTGCTATAGCATTAAACAGCTATCAGTATTTGGATCTCTATATCTGTTCATCATGGATCTGCCCACAGCGTGCTATAGCATTAAACAGCTATCAATATTTGTATCTCTATATCTGTTCATCATGGATCTGCCCACAGCGTGCTATAGCATTAAACAGCTATCAATATTTGGATCTCTATATCTGTTCATCATGGATCTGCCCACAGCGTGCTATAGCATTAAACAGCTATCAATATTTGTATCTCTATATCTGTTCATCATGGATCTGCCCACAGCGTGCTATAGCATTAAACAGCTATCAATATTTGGATCTCTATATCTGTTCATCATGGATCTGCCCACAGCGTGCTATAGCATTAAACAGCTATCAATATTTGGATCTCTATATCTGTTCATCATGGATCTGCCCACAGCGTGCTATAGCATTAAACAGCTATCAATATTTGGATCTCTATATCTGTTCATCATGGATCTGCCCCCAGTGGGCTACAGCATTAAACAGCTATCAGTATTTGGATCTCTATATCTGTTCATCATGGATCTGCCCCCAGTGGGCTACAGCATTAAACAGTTATCAGTATTTGGATCTCTATATCTGTTCATCATGGATCTGCCCCCAGTGGGCTACAGCATTAAACAGCTATCAGTATTTGGATCTCTATATCTGTTCATCATGGATCTGCCCACAGCGTGCTATAGCATTAAACAGCTATCAGTATTTGGATCTCTATATCTGTTCATCATGGATCTGCCCCCAGTGGGCTACAGCATTAAACAGCTATCAGTATTTGGATCTCTATATCTGTTCATCATGGATCTGCCCACAGCGTGCTATAGCATTAAACAGCTATCAGTATTTGGATCTCTATATCTGTTCATCATGGATCTGCCCACAGCGTGCTACAGCATTAAACAGCTATCAGTATTTGGATCTCTATATCTGTTCATCATGGATCTGCCCCCAGTGGGCTACAGCATTAAACAGTTATCAGTATTTGGATCTCTATATCTGTTCATCATGGATCTGCCCCCAGTGGGCTACAGCATTAAACAGCTATCAGTATTTGGATCTCTATATCTGTTCATCATGGATCTGCCCACAGCGTGCTACAGCATTAAACAGCTATCAGTATTTGGATCTCTATATCTGTTCATCATGGATCTGCCCCCAGTGGGCTACAGCATTAAACAGCTATCAGTATTTGGATCTCTATATCTGTTCATCATGGATCTGCCCCCAGTGGGCTACAGCATTAAACAGCTATCAGTATTTGGATCTCTATATCTGTTCATCATGGATCTGCCCACAGCGTGCTACAGCATTAAACAGCTATCAGTATTTGGATCTCTATATCTGTTCATCATGGATCTGCCCCCAGTGGGCTACAGCATTAAACAGTTATCAGTATTTGGATCTCTATATCTGTTCATCATGGATCTGCCCCCAGTGGGCTACAGCATTAAACAGCTATCAGTATTTGGATCTCTATATCTGTTCATCATGGATCTGCCCCCAGTGGGCTACAGCATTAAACAGCTATCAGTATTTGGATCTCTATATCTGTTCATCATGGATCTGCCCACAGCGTGCTATAGCATTAAACAGCTATCAGTATTTGGATCTCTATATCTGTTCATCATGGATCTGCCCCCAGTGGGCTACAGCATTAAACAGCTATCAGTATTTGGATCCCTATATCTGTTCATCATGGATCTGCCCCCAGTGGGCTACAGCATTAAACAGTTATCAGTATTTGGATCTCTATATCTGTTCATCATGGATCTGCCCCCAGTGGGCTACAGCATTAAACAGCTATCAGTATTTGGATCTCTATATCTGTTCATCATGGATCTGCCCCCAGTGGGCTACAGCATTAAACAGCTATCAGTATTTGGATCTCTATATCTGTTCATCATGGATCTGCCCCCAGTGGGCTACAGCATTAAACAGCTATCAGTATTTGGATCTCTATATCTGTTCATCATGGATCTGCCCCCAGTGGGCTACAGCATTAAACAGTTATCAGTATTTGGATCTCTATATCTGTTCATCATGGATCTGCCCCCAGTGGGCTACAGCATTAAACAGCTATCAGTATTTGGATCTCTATATCTGTTCATCATGGATCTGCCCACAGTGGGCTACAGCATTAAACAGTTATCAGTATTTGGATCTCTATATCTGTTCATCATGGATCTGCCCCCAGTGGGCTACAGCATTAAACAGTTATCAGTATTTGGATCTCTATATCTGTAAGAGAAAGTGATCTGTACTTAAGCTGGCGCCACACACTCGTAAAATTGTATGGGGATGCGATCCGACAGGGCCACATGAGTCATGATTCACGTGAAATACTTCAGTCTAAAAATAACTGCTATTTTCGCTCACTATACTCAATACATGAATTTCATGTGAATCTGGATTCACATCGTCACAATCGCATTGTAGTCAGATCCGATTCGTATGTAATGTAGCAGGCCTATTACACTGATGGAACAGGATTATCATCTCTTTAAATACATCTAACAGAATGCCCACCGAGTGCATCACAAAGCTGGATAAATGCACAAAGACAACACCCTGTGCAGTATAAATCTAGAAGTACATACATGTGTGTGTGCATGTGCGCGCATTTGAATGCGTGTGTATATGTGTGCATTTGTACATGTCTGTCAGATCATATGTATGTTGAAAATGCACCTTTTTGACAAAGTGCACTTTTAAACAAAAAAACATTTCTAAGATTATATAAATGAATTTAAGTAAAAAAGCATTCTACACTGAACTGACCTGAGCAGGTCTCGGCTGGTATCATCGGACCAGTCCACTTCAGATTTAGTCAGCTCAAAGAATTTCCCTCGATATCTGATACACAACACACACAACAATAACAGTGATCGCGTTAGCAATTTTGAAAACCAGTCCCGGGAATCCCATCAGCCACAATTACCCAAACAATCGGTGTTAAAACCAGTCTCACGAAAACAAAAAAACATGAAAATCACAGAAATTCACAATATCAAAGCCTCTATTAAAAGCATTTATCAGTCCCAGCAAAAATGTATCAGTCCCTGGGACTGGCAAATCAATTTTTTTTCTCAGGTTTTTGGTTTTGAAATCAGTATTTTACTGACAATTACCAGTTTAACACAGTCACTCAATAATGTTGTTGATAAGAATGAAAATTATACCATGGATATTTATGCAGTACTCAAAGCATTTGTAAGCTGGACAAAATATAAGATGGATCAAAAGAAAAACTACCTAAAATGACAATCAACATTGACCCCAGAACTAATAAATTATATCTTGAATGATAAACCAAACATATAGATAAAATATCCACGTACGTTTATTGAGTACCATATTTTTCGGACTATAAGGCGTACATTTTCTCCAGACTGAGAATCCTGCGCCTTATATTATGACTAATAATAAAAATAACAAAAAAAATAAAAATTAAACAAAATATCATAACAATAGCTGAATTTTGTGCTAAAGCAGGTATGATAATGGAGGAAAAGTATTTTTCTCTGAAAATATTATAGGGTATCAGGAGATGCTGTCTCTTGGTGTAATCAAGGAATTAAAAGCCCTTTAGGGTGATCAGGAGGCAATTGCTCTTGAAGATCAATATGTAAAACTATTCAAATTTAGGGAAAGGGCATCTCCTCAAGCTGAAACCCCCTGAGACATTTGATTTTCTGCATTCACCTATCTCTGAATTCAGAGAATTCTCTGAAAATTACCATAACTGTAAATTTTGGAGGGGGCGGGGTTGCCTTATAATCAGGTGCGCCTTACAGTCCGAGGAATATGGTAAGTATATCTCACAGGCTCACAAACGTGCACACCCTCACAAGACCAAATACACTACCTCTTTGCGAGATGCAAGATCACAAACAGACAAATCAACAAACATAAAACTACAACCTCCTTAATGGTGGTGGGAGATGGAAAAAAATAGTTTGGATTCACCTGAAGTAGAGGGCAAGGTCTGTGGCGAGAATAGCGCTTTCCAACACACCGATGACAGCCTCGTAGTCAATTTGGGACAGGTTGCACAGAATATCACTGCCCTGCGTATTGGGGATAGAAACAATGAGGGTTTATTAGCGCAAAAGGTAACTAAAGGTAAATAAGCAAACATACATCAGGGCCTGTATTCACGTTGAGATAGCATGAGACTTAGCATCATGCTAACTTAGAAGCTCTTCCAAAAGTCCTATTAAATCCAACAGGACATTGGAAGAGCTTTTAAGTTAGCATCATGCTAAGTCTCATGCTATCTCAACGTGAATACAGGCCCAGGTAAACACAGATATTTCTGATCGTTTGGTAGTAATTTAAGTTTTTAGATCATTGCACTGTTTAGATTATTCATGTTTATTTTGTTTCGTTTTGTTTGTTTGTTTAGTCTTGTGGGGTGATCATGTAATCAAGACCTTTCATTTTGTCTTAAATGTCTTTCTTAATGTTGAATTGATGGTTAAAAAAGTACAGATTTCAACACATACAAAGACTTTACACACACACACACACACACACACACACATGTAAGCACATATACAAACATAATGTCCAGAAAAACTGACAGAGGCGATACCTGAGCCCAACAGGTCAATGTAATCTTGGGGGCATGCATTCCATAAATATAGGTTTTGAAAACAGACCCACCCCACCCCCCTCCTCAAAAGTAAACACTACTGTCCTATATGTGCCTGTGTTGCAGGTCAGGTGGACGTGAAACACCAGTAAGTGAGGAAACAACCAGCCTCAAGCTCTCTATTTGTAATTTTTGTGAATGTGATTGTTTACCAGAATGTTTTTTTTATTTCCTTAGCAAATACCAGAACCAGTTATTTGTTATATTTTAGATCTGAAATGATAAAAATGGCTAACATTGCTTTTGTAATCATCCGATCATTTTAGATCTTAAATCATCAAAATTGTTAATAGATTTGCAGAATGTATTATTTTTCTTTATCGATCGCTCTGCCTCTGACAGTTTCCTGTCATACTAGTGCAGATGTGTCGGGCTGCCATAAGCGCCTAACAAAAATATTTAGGCCCAGCATGCCCGTCTTCGAGGGGAGAAAATCTTGTAAGAGTTTCTAGAACAAAGGCAGCAGTATGGACCAGTAAGGCAAAAAGATAGTAGATGACAGTTAACAAAGGGAACAGGCAGAGTCAAAGTGACGGACTTGAGGAAGTTACAAGCACAGAACTTCCACATGGGGGGAAATATTTGTACCGTAATTCACGGACTACAAGCCGCTTCATAATATAAGCCGCACCCATACATTTAAAAAAAAATCTGAAAAAAGTAACGCATAAGCCATGTCGAAGCATAAGACGCAGAGAAATGGCGATGCACGATGTCCGCTTCCGGTTGAGTCTAGAGTTGATCGAGGGTGTGTTGACTGCCAAAATGAAAGTGTCGGACAACGAAACAGATCGTCATTTTGTTAAAAATATTCCAAAATCAAGGTGATTTTTGTTATCAGCTGTGAACAAGGCCACAGAACAAAGGTCTGAATCAAGGATGCCACTGAAATGAGTTTACTTTCACTTTCGGCAACATTTAGGGCGTGGCACAGTACTAGCCGCAGGGGGAGGGGTAAAAAAAAAGTTGTGGCTTATAGTCTGTGAATTACGGTACAAAAGACCCTCTGGGATCCCCACGGGGGGTGCAGAATGCATGGCTGTGAGTGTGCATTACCTTAGTGGAGAGGATCATGATGCACTGGTCGAAGTGATGGTGCTCCATCGTGGAGGTGGAATACAGCTCAGCCAGCGGAGACATGACTCTGTCCATACGGTGGAAGACAGAAACAATATTTGTTTATTGAAACAAGATGTTCTGGAGACACGGCGGTATACTTTCAGCTTATCATTCATTATAATTATTAGCACATCATCGGCTCGCTTCACTTTGCTGGTGTGAGTGCATGACATACTGTCCCGCCTGTCGCCACCCATATGCAGCCTGATAGAAACACAGAGGGTGAGTTTTGTTAAAGCCAGCGCGGGACTATATAAGCAAGCAGTAGGCTAAAAATGTTAGTCTCTGCTTGGCGCTCGCAGCGAAAGCTTCCTTTGTCAAACTAAAGAGGAGGGAAAAAGTAAATTGCATGCATGCAAAAGCCTGCAGTTAGGAGAGACGCTAGCGTGTTTTCTCTCTCTCTCTCTCTCCCACTCGCAACTGAGACCCGATTTCTTGGATCAGCTCTTTTAGACCCCTGTTGTGCCTTTAAGTGGTGTAGGTGACAAAACTGCCTACAGAACATCCAACGGATTTGCGTTAACACATTAAAAAGAAAGCCTCACAATGTACACACAGACAAACACAGATAAACAGACAGACAAGCAGAGAGACACACTTATACAAATACAGACACACAGGTACACACACACACGCACCCACAGCCACACTCACGCACACTGAGGAATTATTTTTAAATAATTCATCTTTCCACCCACTATAAGTATGGGATCTGACGACGTGCCATCACACACACCTATCCCTTCGCATCTCCCTAAGAACAATAACAAAGAACAATGTTAAACAACAATAACTCTGGAGAAACTCTAGGGAAACAAAGAACAATAACTCTGGAGATTGCTGCATCCTATCCCAAATTCACTTAATCTAGGGAAACACAAAGAACAATAACTGTGGAGACTGCGTCCCATCCCATACCCACTTCATCTGGAACTGGTTGTTGGTGCCCCGGTGGTCCAGAATAACTCTGGAGAACTCTAGGGAAACACAAAGAACACTAACTGTGGAGACTGCGTCCCATCCCATACTCACTTCATTTGGAACTGGTTGTTGGTGCCCCGGTTGTCCAGAATAACTGAAGAACTCCAGGGAAACACAAAGAACAATAACTGTGCAGACTGCGTCCCATCCCATACTCACTTCATCTGGAACTGGTTGTTGGTGCCCCGGTGGTCCAGAATAACTGAAGAACTCCAGGGAAACACAAAGAACAATAACTGTGCAGACTGCGTCCCATCCCATACTCACTTCATCTGGAACTGGTTGTTGGTGCCCCGGTGGTCCAGAATAACTGAAGAACTCCAGGGAAACACAAAGAACAATAACTGTGCAGACTGCGTCCCATCCCATACTCACTTCATCTGGAACTGGTTGTTGGTGCCCCGGTGGTCCAGAATAACTGAAGAACTCCAGGGAAACACAAAGAACAATAACTGTGCAGACTGCGTCCCATCCCATACTCACTTCATCTGGAACTGGTTGTTGGTGCCCCAGTGGTCCAGAATAACTGAAGAACTCCAGGGAAACACAAAGAACAATAACTGTGCAGACTGCGTCCCATCCCATACTCACTTCATCTGGAACTGGTTGTTGGTGCCCCGGTGGTCCAGAATAACTGAAGAACTCCAGGGAAACACAAAGAACAATAACTGTGCAGACTGCGTCCCATCCCATACTCACTTCATCTGGAACTGGTTGTTGGTGCCCCAGTGGTCCAGAATAACTGAAGAACTCCAGGGAAACACAAAGAACAATAACTGTGCAGACTGCGTCCCATCCCATACTCACTTCATCTGGAACTGGTTGTTGGTGCCCCGGTGGTCCAGAATAACTGAAGAACTCCAGGGAAACACAAAGAACAATAACTGTGCAGACTGCGTCCCATCCCATACTCACTTCATCTGGAACTGGTTGTTGGTGCCCCAGTGGTCCAGAATAACTGAAGAACTCCAGGGAAACACAAAGAACAATAACTGTGCAGACTGCGTCCCATCCCATACTCACTTCATCTGGAACTGGTTGTTGGTGCCCCGGTGGTCCAGGTCATGGCACAGACATCCCACCAGCAGTGCCAGCCTCTCCGCATCACCAAGGATGTTCAGCATCTGGCCCGTCTGACAACAAATTATAATGATAGCATCATCATTACACAGGTTTTTGTCACACATATGGCCTGACAGACAAAACAGTATGTTAGCACTGTCATCGCTACTAGAGTTTGGGGCAAACATTTGATATCACAGGAAAAGATGTGAAGTTGAAACGTTTGGTCCTGAAAATAGAATGTGTGTGTTTGAATAAAATAATGTTCCTGTCCATAAGGGTCTCTGACCGATTGGACGCTAATCTCATCACCTCCAATAAAAGAAGGAATGTGCGCACACACACATACACACATACACACACATATACACAAGTTAGAGCACAGAGAGAGAGAGATAGGTTTTGAGCAGGCTTACTGGAGGTAGAGGATCCAATGAATGGGATGTCTAGAATATCAAATTCGAATCATTGTCCATTTCTGTTCATTTTTCTACTTGGCAAGAGGGTGGTGTATTTGTAGATAAAAGAGGAGAAGGTGAGAATATAATTGGCCTTAACAGTTTGAGGTGGCATTTCAAGACATAAATCCAGCCAATATTGTCCAAAATAAAAGTTACAGTTCCTCACCAAGGTGTCAGCCATTAAAAGAGCCACCCACAACATTAGATACTTGAGAAACAGGGTTAAATATAGATGTTGGCCATAGTCCATAGTTTTTACCTTCAGCATACAGAACATGGTCTGCGTGACGTTGAAGGCATGGCGCCAGTTGTGGTAGGTCACGTTGCGGTAGTTTTTCTTCACGCTCAGCAGGAATCGGCACAGCAGCTGAATTAAAAAGAATATGGGTAAGAACAATACAACTGCAAAAGAGAAAAACATGCACACAGGTACAGCATGAAATTACAGTGGAACTTCTCTATTAAGTCCTTGAAAAATCATCCCCCAAAAGGTCTTAATAGGGATGGGTCTTAATAGGGAGGTAGTCTGGATATGAAGGGGGGAAATTGGTGGACGTTCTTTGGGTCACATCTCTGAGGGATCTTAGGGAAGGTTTCCAATATAAGAAGATGAAAAAATTGACTGCAGTACCTTTTGGAGCAACGTAAGAATGGTGGGTAGAGAAAACAAGGTATCTGTGAGAGGGAAAACTTCAACGTTTCGTGCCTTAAGCACTTAGTCATGAAGTGAAGACAGCAAACAAGGTACCTGTGAGAGGGAAAACTTCAACGTTTCGTGCCTTAAGCACTTAGTCATGAAGTGAAGACAGAAAACAAGGTACCTGTGAAAGGGAAAACTTCAACGTTTCGTGCCTTAAGCACTTAGTCATGAAGTGAAGACAGCAAACAAGGTACCTGTGAGAGGGAAAACTTCAACGTTTCGTGCCTTAAGCACTTAGTCATGAAGTGAAGACAGAAAACAAGGTACCTGTGAGAGGGAAAACTTCAACGTTTCGTGCCTTAAGCACTTAGTCATGAAGTGAAGACAGCAAACAAGGTACCTGTGAAAGGGAAAACTTCAACGTTTCGTGCCTTAAGCACTTAGTCATGAAGTGAAGACAGCAAACAAAGTACCTGTGAGAGGGAAAACTCCAACGTTTCGTGCCTTAAGCACTTAGTCATGAAGTGAAGACAGCAAACAAAGTTGACAGGTTGTTGTTTTTCTTCTTGTGAGCACAGTTCACAATCAAGCCAAAGGTCAGTGGGAGAGAAATAGTGGGAGTAGTGGAAAAATAGTGTGATTACAGTTTATGGGGGTAGAAGCCAACCGAGCGAAAGGGTACAGGGGCAACAAGTGAGGTAGGGGGAGGGGGGAGAGGGGGAGGGTCGGAAGGGGGGGGTGGGGTGGAAGAAAGGGGTGTAGAAGGCTGTTGGAGAGGCAGAGGGAAATATATAAGTATGATAAAGATCCACACAAAAATATGTACACACACAAATATGCTTTGTACCTGCGAATACACACACACACACACCCTCCCCCCCAAACCCCCACCCCACCCCCCTCAACACCATATTCTCCACCCACCTCGTAATGAATATGGAAGGTCTCAATGAGGTCCAGGTCCATGAACATGCGCAGCGTGGCCTTGAGCGTGTCGTCATCGTCCAGAGGGAAGTCGTTGAAGGTGTAATCCAACAGGTTGTACTGGTGAGATGTGGGAACCGGCATCTTCTGCTCAGCAACAAGTCAACCAAGGAAAGCATCACTATATCTGCTACTGCATCCATTAGGTGAAAGCCCGAAGGCATTATCATAAAAGAAAATAAGGAAGACCGATCATACCTTCTGGCTTTCATATGATGAAATTTTGAGCACATCTTATTCATATTCCATGCATTACGGACTACACAGGCGCTTCCCATAATATGAGGCGCACCCCAAACTTTTAACAAAAATCTGTTTATGAAACACTGACCACATGATATATTAATAATCATAATCATCATTGGTTGGCTTTTGGGGACCTTCTCCAACGGCATCTGTCCTCAAATCGCTTTGGTCGAGAGTGGGGATGTCCCCTGGGCAAGGTTTCTCCACAATAAAATGTTTTTAGCCTAGCCCATCGGAATACCAGCTGCCCCCTCTGTTGTCCGGCAGTCATTGTCGGAAACGACAGACAGGCATATATAATATGAGGAGCAGGTTTCAATCAGGAAAGAAACTGTCATCTTATCATAAAAAAAGAATAACACACAAAAAGATTTGAACCTTGAGTTTCTCTGCCTCCTCCATGGGGGCCATGGCGTGGTAGGACATGACCTCCAGGGCCACACGCTGCTTGGCGATGGCCTTCATGGCTGTTTCGTACATGGACGTGTTGTTGATGCCCATTCCGCAGAAGATGGCAAAAGCCTGCAACAGAGGGAAAAAACAATAGAGCATTGACCGTGCGTGTGTATGTGTGTGTGCGCGTGTGTGTATGTGTGTGTGTGTGTGTGTGTGTGTGTGTGTGTGTGTGTGTGTGTGTGTGTGTGTGTGTGTGTGTGTGTGTGTGTGTGTGTGTGTGTGTGTGTGTGTGTGTGTGTGTGTGTGTGTGTGTGTGTGTGTGTGTGTGTGTGTGTGTGTGTGTGTGTGTGTGAGAGAGGAAGTGGGAGAGCGTTGCGTGCAATCATCATGCTTATTTTACTTTCTAATGATTCATTATTGTTTGCCTTTAATGTTCTTGTTATCAATGTAAAGCACACTGAGCTCATGTGAGAAAGAGCGCTAGATAAATTCCCATTATTATTATTATTATTATTATTATTATTATTATTACTGTTTTCCTAAAGAAAAGCAGAAAAGCAAAGCCAGTGAGTGGATTACAAGAGTTGAACAGAAAATTTACATTTGAATAATACTTTCACTCTTTCATTATTTTTGTCGTCTTAGTAGATTACACAGTGACACTAATATGTATGTGAATCTGCTTGTGTGCCTCCAGAGACACATACATGCACGCACACATGCACATGTACACACAATTGCTATATACTAACCCGAATGATTACCTCCTGTAGAAAATAACTCTAGCATCAGTTCATTTTTCTCTAATTTGATAGGTTTAGCTTTTTTCTTCTTTTACCTTGAAGAGGTTTTCATCATTCTTGTTGAAGTTGGTGCTGACTGTTTAATGAATATCCGTTTAGCTGTTACTTTTTTCTTTAATTATGTATAACTTTTCCCCTATAATTTTTCCTTTTACCCTGAAAGAGGTTATCATTGGTTGAAGGTGACATTGTCAGTTTATTTAATATCAGTTTTGCATTAATTACTTATCTTTAACAATGCAAGTTCATTTAATGTTATTCTTTCCTTTTTATCTCAAAGAGACTGTCATCATTCTTATGAAGGCAGTGCTGTCGATTTATTGAAAATTAGTTTTCCAATTATAAGCTTCCCTTCCACACTATAGATGGTTATTTAAAACTCATTCTCTCTAATTGTGCCTGACAAACAGTTGAGCAAGGAGTACTCACAGTTCTCCAGGCTAGATAGGTGAGCTTTCCTCTGGTAAAACTGTTGGGATGCAATCGTCTGGTGAAAGCAAGAATGTACTATCACAAAAAGGTTGTTAGTGCCTTCTGGCTTTCACTCGACATTACGACATCCTTTTCTTTTTACCTCAAAGAGATTCTCGTCATTCTTGTTGAAGGTGGTGTTGTCGATCTTGTTGACCAGCTGCATGACCCCAATGACCTTGCCCAAGATGTTCTTGATGGGCATGCACAGGATGGACTTGGTGCGGAACTCTGTGCCCTCGTCCACCTGTCATCATCATGCTTTTTGCATCGAATACTGTTTTTATCTAAAACAAAATATTGATATAGATCAGAATAACAGGCATCAGAATGGTCTGAAGTCCAATCCTCTGAAAACCGCGGTAAAAGGGCCATCAAGGCCCCACACTAAAGAGGGACAACACTGAAATCAGTTCCGAACACCACCAAAAAGGCTTAATGCAGTGAGAAATCACTTTAAAATGCTATTTAACACAAAGGATAACACTGAATAAAAAGGCAAAACCTCTGACAAGAGAAGGCAATTCTCTGTCAGAAATTCTTAATCCTCTGAAGTCCTCTGACAATTCTGAGGCCTGGAATAAGTTGAAATAAGGTTGTTGTTTGTTTTCTTTTTTCCCCACAGCTTTGCATGCATCTGCACGGGCATGCGCATGTGCACATACACACACACACACACACACACACACACACACACACACAGTCGCACGCAGACAGCCACACAAGCACACACACTGATACACAGAATAGGCAGGTAGGTAGATCGATAGAGTGATAGATACACATGGAAGGATGAATAGAGAGATGCATAATGGATGGGGCAAGGATGACAGAATTGATGGATGGATGGACAGATGATTGGACTGATGGATGGATTTTGTTGGATGGATAAACTGACAGAGATAAACATAGGAAGAGACACTGGACACTGGACAACTTTATTTGACAAGGATAAAGATTTTATTTGACAAACTTTATTTGACAAGGAGAGAGAGAGAGAGAGAGAGAGAGAGAGAGAGAGAGAGAGAGAGAGAGAGAGAGAGAGAGAGAGAGAGAGAGAGAGAGATTGATTGATTGATTGATTGAATTTTATTTATAGAGGGTAATAGAGTAAGCAATAACATGCTTTTTTACATCCAGCCCTCTGGACAGAATACATTTATAAAAGTAGAAAATGGAAAACAAAAAAAATAAACACATACAAAGTAATGTAAAGCATGCAAAAAAACATCCCTATATTGTAACACATCAATAACAAAATCAAACCTATTATTATTAACTATACTCATTATTAACATTCAAAATGTGTGACGTAAGCGCATACACACGGGAAAATAAAACGCAATCCTACTTTTCACACTCAAAGAAGTGCACAAACATATAAAAAAAAATACCTCAATCATACTTCATCATTAAAATGTACTTATTTGAAAAGAAACCCATGCGAGAGAGAGAGAGAGAGAGAGAGAGAGAGAGAGAGAGAGAGAGAGAGAGAGAGAGAGAGAGAGAGAGAGAGAGAGAGAGAGAGAGAGAGAGAGAGAGAGAGAGAGAGAGAGAGAGAGAGAGAGAGAGAGAGAGAGAGAGAGAGAGAGAGAGAGAGAGAGAGAGAGAGAGAGAGAGAGAGAGAGAGAGAGAGAGAGAGAGAGAGAGAGAGAGAGAGAGAGAGAGAGAGAGAGAGAGAGAGAGGAGAGAGAGAGAGAGAGAGAGAGAGAGAGAGAGAGAGAGAGAGAGAGAGAGAGAGAGAGAGAGAGGAGAGAGAGAGAGAGAGAGAGAGAGAGAGAGAGAGAGAGAGAGAGACAGACACAGAGGTTCAGATGGATAAATAAATCAACAGATGGATAAGGTGGCTAACATTGACCTTAAACTCAAATCACAAACCACGTTCACGAGAACTGTGCAATAACTAAACCACAATTTGGTATTTTATATTTTTGGTATTTTGTATATTCTAGTCACAGAAACTTATCTCTGTGAAATTTGGGCTGCAGAGAGCGCGTTGCTGCAACCACAGCACCTACCCTTTTTTGTTTTAGGGGGACAGGGTGAGGAGAGGGTGGGGGCAGACTTGGGAAACCAGGTTAACAATTTGGTCATACCAGGCAGCAGGATTTATCCCTGCTCTTACCGACTTTTAACTGTCGTTGGATTTTTACACGCATAAAGTGCACGGGTCTGACTAGCTTTAAGTCCCCTTCCGAAGTACTCAACATTCAGTTCGATTTTCCTATTGAACTAGAAAGAAAGGGTGAGGAAGGGATTCAAGTTGCAGTCACGCATTGAAATGGGCAGGCTAGCGCCTTAACCACTCTGCCACCTTCCTTCCTTATGCTTCTCTATGTCAATAGGAATGATCTCATGAACTCTAGCTTAAATAATTCAAATAAGTATCACTACATATACCTGACTGACTAAATAAATCTTTGTACATCCTTTTGAAAGCCACAGCATGGAAATAAAAGCTAGAAAGCGACCAGGAATTGCAGCCTTTCTCTGAGGCTGCCAGCAACACTTCTTTGCTTCACTCTTGTCTGCATAAAGACACTAGATTCCCAGGATTAGACACTGTAGCTTTTGCAGACTGATTAAAGAAAAACAATAACAAAGCAAAAAAGGCTAACATCATCTAATAACTTACTGCAGGATCGAATCTGTCATCTTGATAAACGTCTAGTATATTCAGCGTCTGCAAACACAACATCCAACATCACTAAAAATATGTTTTAAAAAACCAAACCAATCTGACAACTAACAAACATTAAAAAAAACACACAACAAAAACAGATTATAAAAGAAAAACAACATTGGTTTCATTTAGTCTTTTAAGATACAATCCCCTCTCATCCCCTTCTCCCCACCCACCCCTCCCTACTCCCTCTGAAATAAAACAAATAGGTCAGTGTTCAATTATAATACTGCAACTGATCCAATTTCCTTAAAAGCCAGCTTAATTAAATGGCATTTAAAAATAATAAAAACAAACATATTGAAAAAGTAATTCTAGAAAGCACAACTGAAATAGATTACCTCCCCTGTTCTTGCCACGTGACCTGTGATGCCAATGTTGATGGGAAAGCGGGGGTCATGTGGCCTGTGGAAGGAAAAGAAAAAACGTAAGAAAGAAATTAGCAACAAAAAGAACCACCATTTAAAAAACAAAAACATGAAACAAAACTTGCAGATGGAAAACTAAAGAAACTAAAAAATAAATACCCCCCCCCTTTCCCCTCGACCCCCCCCCCTCCCCCCCCCCACACACACACACAAAAAAACCAAACAAAACACACACACACAAACATTTCATTCATCCATTAAAACTGAGGTAACATGATTCAATGTTTCGGAAATACAGAAATACAAAAAAACGAAGTTGTTTCAAAGATCACAAAGCTGCCACCATTTTTGTTATAAAAGTGTCTGGTGAAAGCCTGAAGGCACTATCAGTACTGTCATTTTGAGATAGTACTTTCTGGTTTTCAATCAACAATCTAGACTATCAATCAATCAATATTTTGATTGTCCATTTTACAGGAAATTCTTTTCGCAGCGATAAAATAAATCAACAAATCAACACAACAGACAAAGACGTAACATGTAAAAAAGCCAAAGATAAGAATATGCGACTATTTTTCACACACACACACACGCGCGCGCGCATGCACACACACACACATTCACACACAAGCACACATACCACACATCATGCGCACGCATAATTATAACCATTTAACTATCCATCCATCCATCTATCCTAACTTAGACCTACATGCAAAGATGCTTACACATATAAATATATAACTTGCAAACATTTAAACAAATAGATGCAAATATTTGTTTTAGTCTATATACATAAATACATGCATTACATATCTACATACACATATACATAGATATGCCTACATATCACTTTATTTCAAATTTTGTACCATGTCAAAGATTTGCAATAAAGTGATATGTATGTATGTAGGCCTATCTATGCATATACATACATATACTGTACATACATACATACATACATACAATGATACATACATACATACATACATACATACATACATACATACGTTGTACATGTACACATTCATTACATTCATTACATACATACGTATGTAATGAATGTGTACATGAAATGTTAATGCATACATTAACATGCGGCCTACAGTAGAACGTGTCCATGTAATCCATGGGCAGAATCTAAACAATACATTGCCGCATCCAAAATATGCATAATTGAAAATGGTAGGGTGTGCAGAAAATGGTATGTGCCCTTTCAGTGACTAGCTTTGTTGTGAAAACCATCTTGAACATGTGAGCTGTTGCCCTGGGGATGCGTAAACCAGCCTCCTTGCTGCTGCATGCATTTTTAATGTGCCATTTCTCCATAAACACTTTGTGTCACAGGCACTGTGTCTAATTGCATTTCTTTCTCCCATGAGAACTATTGAAATAGCTTTTGTAGTTCTCAAAGCATATATATAAATTTGGAACATGTATACATTTTTCTTTGCCTTCATTTTCTTTGTTTGCATCGAACAACAACCCCCCCCCCCCCTTTCTTTTGCTTAGTTTATGTCTTTGTGTTCCCTCTGGGGGGTCTTTTGTAAAAATAGTTCCCCCACCTTCTGTGCTTGTAACTTCCTCTAATCTGCCACTATCTTTGACTCTGCCTTTTCCCTTTGCTTTCTGTCATCTACTATCTTTCTGACTTATAGACCCATTCTCCTGCTTTTAAAAAACAAATCTTGCAAATAATTTTTCTCCTTCGAGCTCCTTCGAAATCGGAATGTGTCGGCTGTACGCAGCGGGGAGACCAGTAAAAAAAACTGAAAACCGGACACACATGTACTTACCCATTACGGCCATATGGCCTGGGAACGAACAGAAGAAGAAGAAGATGAAGAAGAAGATGTCTTTGATGAGCATAAATTCAAAGGGTGTAGGTTTGTGGGTTTCTTTGCTTCCTTGTGTGGCACTTCTTTCTAAAGACGGTTCTTTCAAACCATCGCCTTCAACCAAATGTGGTAGGAATTGTTCGGCAGTCTTTTGATCCGTCTATTTTTCTTTCTTCAGTCTGTCTCGTTCTCTGACTGAATTAATGCATAAAATAATAGTCTTAAGCATCAACTTTTCTTCTGTACATTTTCTTCATCCTACAACACCCCCCCCACCCCCCCCCCCCCCCCCCCCCCCAACCAACCTTCCTCTCTCTCCCCAACTCTCTTTCTTCTTTGTACTTGTCTCTGTCTGTATCTGTCTGCTTCCATTTTTCTATCTCTGGCAGGTGCGCTTTTAATCCGTCGTATTTGGAAAATAAAATTTTGGCTTTCAGAAACATTTGGGATCCCCCCCTACGGACCCCCCCCCCCCCCCTCTCTGTTTATTCTTCCATCTTTCTTTCTCTTTCTTTTCCCCTCCCCCTTTGTATCTCTTTCTGTAGGCCCTCTCTTTCTCTCTCCACCCCCTTTTGCTCTTTCTTTCTCTCTCCGTTTGTTGATATATAACACTTTGTTTCAGTCCAACGTCAGCCCAAAGACATGTATTGCATATTATGTTGAAAGATCAGACTTCCAACCCCCACACAACCCTCCCTTCTTGATCTTCTCTTTCTCCCTTCCTTCTCCTTTATTTCTCTCTTTCGTCACCCCATCATCTCAGGTGCACTTTCTTTGTCTGTCCATCTGTCTGTCTCTCTCTTGAGACAGAGAGAGAGAGAGAGAGAGAGAGAGAGAGAGAGAGAGAGAGAGAGAGAGAGAGGAGAGGGAGAGAGAGAGAGAGAGAGAGAGAGAGAGAGAGAGAGAGAGAGAGAGAGAGAGAGAGAGAGAGGGAGGAGAGGGAGGGAGGGAGAGAGAGAGAGAGAGAGAGAGAGAGAGAGAGAGAGAGAGAGAGAGAGAGAGAGAGAGAGAGAGAGAGAGAGATTGATACAGTTACTCACCCTTCTCTGTTATAAGTGTCATCATTGTCAAAATCTGAAGCCTGAAGGTCAAAGACCTGAGAAAATAACCCCTGTAACAAACACAACCAAATCCATGAAAGAAACTCACGAACAAACATATCCCTGTAATAAACATATGAAGACTATCCATGTATGAAAGGCAGGAAAACAAACTCCATGTAACAAAAACATGGGGGTAAAATGTAGCAAACCCTTATAACAAAAAGCTTAAGCGCATAACAATATAGTCTCAGTAACAAAACACACAAAAACTATAATTCATAGCAAAGAAATACCAGTAATGCTCCAAAAAAGAAAGACATAAAAACGTAAGGCAATGAAAATACATGAAATACATTAAAAAAAACTATTCTCTGTCACAAATTAAAGGCATGAGAGAGACACATGGTTGACACTGATTTAGTGTGCAGGACACCAACCCATAGCACATACCGTATCAAGTAAAATATATAAATACATATATAATAAACAAAAGAAACATACACACAGGTGCATAAATGCACTCGTATAAATAAACATATGCACACAGACATTTACAAGTGCATAAATACAAATAGCATTAAGAGAGTCACAGCTAAAGTTCTGCTCTTAATTTCAAAGCATGATTTACAAATTACAAATACATCCCCAAAGAGCGATGTTCTTAAACATATAGGCATGAGAGAGAGAGAGAGAGAGAGAGAGAGAGAGAGAGAGAGAGAGAGAGAGAGAGAGAGAGAGAGAGAGAGAGAGAGAGAGAGAGAGAGAGAGAGAGAGAGAGAGAGAGAGAGAGAGACGCCCACCAAAACCCCACTTCAAAGCAACAGCAAGGGAAACGTTCCCTGAGAGAACAGAGAGACAGAGACAGAAAAAAACACCCCAGATAGACAGACAGACGGACACGAGCAACAACAGCCCACTTCAAAGCTTAACAGCAGCAAAGGAAACGTGCCCTGACTTTGGGCAGGGCAGGAGGGAACTGTGAACTGCTCTATCATGGGCCCACTGGCCATAAAAGACACCACCCAGTGCTTAATAGTGAGTGCTTCCTGAATAATTCTGAGAGCAGGGTACCCATATGTCGCATTGACTAACTTACAATTCTGACAGTCCGATTTCCAAGCAGGTGCACACATAGACATGCACGCGCAGAGAGAGAGAGAGAGAGAGAGAGAGAGAGAGAGAGAGAGAGAGAGAGAGAGAGAGAGAGAGAGAGAGAGAGAGAGAGAGAGAGAGAGAGAGAGAGAGAGAGAGAGAGAGAGAGAGAGAGAGAGATTGGACAAGTCATGTTATTGCCATTAGCATCTTTCAGCACTTCATGACGCGGTTCAAGAACAAAAATATGCAAACATGAATTAATTTAAAAACAATAAAAAAACAAGTGCAACGCCGAGAGGCTGCAAAGTCCCCTCGCAGCATCGCCGAGCTACTCCGAAATCGGAATGTGTCGGCTGTACACATACATAAAAACGCATAAAAACAGCACGTAACTACATAAAAACGCATGAAAAGAGCACGAAACCGAATAGTTTTTGATATATAGCCTTAGGGTTCGGACCCGTGATTTGAACGCGCGCGATCATGCGCACACGAGCGCACAGAAAAATGAATGACAACTGTGTTATAGACCATTCATCAAGAAATGTTGTGAACAAAAACTGCATTGAAATACATGCAAAACTTCGCGAGATATTAGCGATTATGTGTTTTGGGGTTTGAACCCCGTAACTGGCGTGACCTTGACCTTAATGTAAAACTAAATACATCAGTGGATAGCTTGCATCTTGGCAAACTAGTATACCAAATTTGATGATGATACACTGAATAGTTTTTGAGAAACACGGACGAATAGCCGGACGGACGGAGGCACGCTGGAGGCACGGACGGATCAGACAGAAACAATAGTTCCTCGAACCTTCGGCTCGGGGACTAATAAGATGGCGCCATATAATTGTTATAAAACCAAACATTTATCTCAAGTTTACCGGAGAGAGAGAGGGGAAGTGGGGGGGGGGGGGGGGGAGCAGCTGCGCTCATCAAGAACATTGTCGCCATTTAATTACCAGCGAGGACAATAAGTATCAACGTGATGGCCGAAGCGTGTAGGGGAAGCAACTCAATACAGGCCCCACGGGAAGCCACGGTGTAGGGAAGAGAATTTCGATGAGCGGCTAATGACGGTGCTTGGAGGACATGGCGGTAATTTACCTCCCTTACTTCTAACAATAGTTGGCAAGGCAGGATAAGGCTGCTGACGTCACAGAATCGACGTGACCTCGCCAGAAGGACACTGCATCCAAATCAACTCTCAAAACAATGGTAAAACAAATCCCTAAATAACAATGGAGACTAATGAACATCAACCATACGAAAATACCAGAATGGGAGAGAGAGAGAGAGAGAGAGAGAGAGAGAGAGAGAGAGAGAGAGAGAGAGAGAGAGAGAGAGACTCGGACTCAGACTCAGAAACTTTATTTTACAAGGAACAGAATTTAGGCTGGGCCTAGTCTTCCATTCTGTCCTTGGTTCTAAGCATGGGAGCAGGGTACATAACTACTACTATAAATGAACTTTGAGACACAGGAAAATCTCCAACAAAAAAACAACTAACAGTAATATAGCAACGACATGGTAGTCAGAGCATCAACATCAGCAATACAAACAAACAAAATAAAAAACTAACTAACCAAATAAACGAATAAATAAAATTTAAAAAAACACCTCTTTCACTACAGTTTACTTCTTCTACTACCATTACTACTAGTAGTGTAAGACAGGGTTGATTTATTTATGCGCAGGTTAAATACTTGTAGCGGTGCCATAGCCGATAAGGTTGAACCGAGGCGTGGTTACTGCTACACCTATCTGTATTAATTTTAAAAAAATCGGGACATTACTGGTTTCGTACTGCCTCCGGGCATTGCCTCCAGTAGTGTTCCCAACATATTTGTATTTACAAATGTCCCATATGTGTCTGATTCAGACCAAGAGGACGTAAAACACCATTTTCGCCAGTGTAAGACAGGGCAAAAAGCCCATGGGCGGGTAAGAAGCCCATGTCAATTATCCCACAAAACAAAGCAGATCTCACAGAGAGAGAGAGAGAGAGAGAGAGAGAGAGAGAGCTTAATTTTTTTTTTATTATTGAGGGATAAGAATAAGCACTAAACAGTCTTGTTTGCATCCAGACTCATAAAAGTGAAAAGGAAGAAGAAGAAAACGTCCATCATTAACAACAAAATGTAAAAATTCAAACAAGAATGAAAATGAAAATGCACGAACATACACATACAAAATTCAAACTTATCAATTAACCACGAAAAACATCAAACACATTGAAATCAAAGACATCGCCAATTACAGGCATTGCTGCTCCTATTAGGCCTACACGAGATAAGTCAACATGCGCATTCACACATCAAGCATTATTATGCATACGAGTACACACAAGAAGCCAGAAAACACATACATACTCACACACACATACAAGAGAGAGAGAGAGAGAGAGAGAGAGAGAGAGAGAGAGAGTTGTATGCTCATGTCACTGCTTATAAGACGAGAAAATAGCACATGTAGCGATTTCTTGGGAGAGGAAAATAGAATAGTGTAAAATAAACATAAAAGACGCAAACAGAAACGATTCAAGTACAGAAACATTTTTAAAAATCAACTTGATTATGGAAACAAAATCGAAGAGAAAACTAAATATGAGATGTCGAGAGAAATGCAAAAAATAATAATGATGTTCGAGTTCACAACAAATCCTCCGAACACTACTCCATCGTCAGTTTACAAACATGAAACTAAGCACGAGGCACAAATAACCTGCCCCTCCTTGTAACACAAATAACGAATGGCAACGATGGCTAAAACGGAAGCAGCAACGATGCTTAATATGATACAGTTCCAAGAAGCGAGCCAAGCGACGAGGAGATGGGAGAGAAAGAGAGGAGCGTGCAATACGGCTCGTGAGGACGGGCAATTTGCCCCAATCAGATGTATGCCATGACCTTTCCTGTGCCATTAGCTGCAACTAGGGTGCTCCCTCGCAAGGTACTCTAGCTGCAACGATTTCCCTTCACACCCCACTGCAGGACCCCCTCCCTATCTCTCGATCATAATGACGACACATTCAAGCAGAAGCAAAGCTTTAATTAAATGGCTGATCGATTTTGCTGAAAAAAGGAACAGAAATTTCAGAACATAAAAAGGCCTACAATTATAAGCGAATAGCTATCATCGTAAACAGATTTCCTCATCTTCTTATTTACCCCCCCCCCCCTCCCCCCCCCCCCCCCACCACCCACCACCACCCAAACCCATTACTAAAGGTGTAATAGTGTTGCTCAACTCAACAAGCAGTTGTACTAAAATTAACCCAATAGGCCTATCGATCAAATTCAAAGTAGCAAATATATACGATTATGACTTTGTCTTTCCATTTCATAATTACATTAAAATACTTAGGATTATTTGTCGTGTATGTGGTAAACATCTAAAGCCCAATTAGCAAATTACTCGATGGCTTTTTTGTGGGGGGGGTTTCCCCAGAACTTTGGCGTGTGTATTTTTACATTTTTGGTGGCATCACATGGCACATAATTTGTTAATAGCTCGAGTATGTTTCAATTATGCATAAGATATTATTATTATTATTATTATTATTATTATCATTATTAAGATAACTATCCATTATTTAGTGCTAATTTTTAGTACAAACATATAAATAGCAGTTATAGGACTGTTTTCAGAAAGGATACAGTTTGATTCAGTTTCATTAATTGGAATATTATTTCAATCGTTTTATTCTTTTGACGTTTGCTTTAACTTAAACAGGCCTAATTAAGCCAAACAGGAAGAGGACCATAAAAGGCCACCCCAGACTGCTATAAAGATAGTAGTTTAAAAGCAGAAAATCATTACACGATATGTCGTGACATCGGCTCTTTTTCTTTTCTTCGCGAATTAAATTTTAAGCAAGCACTTGAAGCGTTTGTTTTGGGGAGCAATGAAACAGAAAAGCCATGGAGGGAATCATTAAAGATTAATGGCTTGTGTCGAAACGAGCGATAACATTGAGAACCGTCCATGTTCAGTTAATACAGTGGAACCTCCTTTACAAGACCTCCCATTATAAGACTCCCTCCCATATAAGACCTACTTCTCTGAGACATTGCCCTTCTTTGTAAGCATTAAGGTATAGCGCCTAATCTTAAAAAAGCCCTAAGCGCTTACAATAATAAATGAATAAACCAGCAAGCAAAATAAATAAAGAAACGACAAAAATATATGATACACAGGTCTTATAAGGGAGGTCCCACTGTAACCTTTTTCTGCCACACAGCCATTTCCCTACCTTTTAGTTCAAGCAGCAATCTTCCAGTTTTCATGGCTACCGGTTCAAATGGAAATCAAACGTTTCTCAATTATTTGCTTTGAGATCGCGTAAAATGCTAAAATGGGACAGCATTGTGCTATGCCTGCGAAACACGTTCGTTTTGAAAGCCCACTGATTTTTGTTTTATGAAAGGAAGTAGTATACCGAAAGGCTGAAGATTCTGACAAGAGATATATAATAATAAAACTTGCATGTTAGGCTATAGTCTAAAATATACTATACTGTGGCGGTACCATAGCCGATGAGGTTTAACCGAGGCGTGGTTACCGCTACACCTATCTATATTGTTAATAACTCGGGACTTTACTGGTGTTGCACTGCCTCCGGGCATTGTAGCCAGTATTGTTCCCACCATATTTGTATTCACAAATGTCCCATATGTGTCTATGACCGAGAGGACGTAAAACATCATTTTCATCATATAGTCTAAAGTCACTGCACTTCACATTATACATTTTATACAGGCTAAAATATAGAAACCACACGCACAAACACAGAACCACGGGTCGATTCTATTTATTTTACTTTTTATATAGATAAAATTTAGTAGGCCTACATCCGTTGGCAAAGGTAAACTAGAGCGCTAAGACGCTAGATCACTAGCCGTGCGGCAAAATTTTCGGGTCCAGTGACCTTGACCTTTGATCTATTACCTTGGTTTTCGATCTTGGTCTAGATATCCTTAGTACCTATCCGTATGCAAAATGTGAGTGTCCTGGGTCCCTCCGTTCAATCGTTACCGTGCCAGGTGTTCGGCAGTATTTTCGTCGCCAGTGACCTTGACCTTTGTCCTAAGACCTTCATTTTTGAACTTGGCCTGGATATCTTTAGTACCTATCCGCGTGCAAAATGTGAACGTCCTAGGTCCTTCCGTTATTGTGCCAGGTGTTCAGAAGCATTTTCGGCTCCAGTGACCTGGTGACTTTGACCTTTGACCTTCATTTTTTAATTTGGCCGAGATATTCTTAGTACCTATCATGCAAAATTTGAGCGTCCTAGGTCCCTCCGTTCAATCGTTATCGTGCCAGGTGCTCGGCAGCATTTTCGGCGCCAGTGACCTTGACCTTTGACCCATGACCTTCATTTTTTTAAACTTGGCCTAGATATATTTAGTACCTATCTTTATGCAAAATCTGAGCGTCCTATGACCCTCCGTTATCGTGCTAGGTGTTAGGCAGCATTTTCGGCTCCAGTGACCTTGACCTATGACCTTATTTTCGAACTTGGCCTAGATATTGTTAGTACCTATCCGTATGCAAAGTTTGAGCGTCCTAGGTCCTTCCATTCAAACGTTATCGTGTTAACATAGTCAGATAGATAGATAGATAGGTAGATAGATAGATAGATAGATAGATAGATAGATAGATAGATAGATAGATAGATAGATAGATAGATAGATAGTGAGTCAGTCAGTCAACATTACCAGCTTCGCTCTCTTCGATCGCGGCTGGTAAAAGGAAGTCAGGCAAGAGGCCCTTAATGAGTGATTCTTATCCTCAACGATCACTGCAAGGATCCCTCATTATTTGCAAACTCTTCCGTTTTGCTCTGCAAATTCCCACTACCGTTCATGATGACTAGAATCAAAGAAAAAGAACGCAAGACATCGACCATCTGAGAGAGATTGCGCTCGATTCCGTGCCAGGAATGCCAGAGTTGGAGACGACCAGACAGCTAACAATAATTAGCTCCCCCCAAAAAAAAAAATCAAAAAAAATCACAATACGTGAAGATGGATCCTAATTATCCCAAGCCACCTGCATCCCAAATAAATTTCAAAATTAAAGAGAAAAGACGAGAAAAATGACAGAAAATAATCGACCGTTAGAATCTGTAAACGATGTTTTTCCGGTCCTTTTTAATTTGATCAACTGTTCACAGGTGCAAAAGAGACACACTAACGAACATGTAAATGCACCTTACTAACTATTAATAACTTGCAACTGCTGTTCTGGAAAGATGGGCTCGATTTTATGAGTACAGTTAATGGCCCACTGCATGATTTGAATAAATACTAATATAATGGTAGACTAGAACATACAAAATAATGTAACATGTCATATAATGTAAACGTCTTTAAGAACATTCATACAGAGGATAAAAGAACAGAACAAACAGTGACGAAGCGTGCAACGCAGTCTTTACACAATACACAGTAACGACGTTTCGAAGCAATCAACATCACCTGCTCATGTGCACGTGCGCCAAGCAAGTATCAAAGCAAGCGCATTACAATTAAACACCAAATAGCAGCAATAATGACCATAAATGGGATATTAATGGTCATTTTTATCATTATATAGCAATAATACCATACCATCAATATTGATAATCCAAAGGATTATCAGACCTCAATGCCCGTTTATATCATTTAGCAGGGCAGAGGCTCGGGTTACGGGCCCGTATCTCACATTCTCCAGGCTACGGGTACGGCTCTCAATAACAGGACGCATAAACTGTGCGCAAATGTTTTCAAAAACTACTAATATTAACTCTGACATGTTCCTAACACTGTCCCTAACCCTATTCCTTACCAAGATTCGTTAAATGTAGGCTAAATTACTGAGACCAGCAACGGAGCCTATTCGTTAAAGATACGAAATAAGAAAATGCATTTGTTGACGACAAATTCGACTAGGAAGAGTTACTGTCACTGAACATGGTCTGAGTGTTGCAGCAACGCCGTACCCGTAGCCAGCGTGTAACACTTAATATCGAGCACCATCAACACTGGCAATCAATCCGATGATCAGTGAGGGAGAAGCAACTTGCAGCCAGGCCAGCAACGCCAATTCCGTCGGGTGAAAGCCAGAAGATACTATCAGTCTTCTCAATTCCCTTTTTGTGGTAGTACCTTCTGGCTTTCACCCAACGAAACGCAGTCGATCCCTTTCCCCCTTAAATTTTATGCAAACCATTTTCCTTTCATCTCGTCCTTCAGTTTCACCCAGTCCCTACTGAATGATGGCAGACTAAACGGGATGGAAAGACTTCTAAACGATTAGAGATTGTGTGACTTGGAACCGGTGTAACACCCCGCTTCGTCCCCCCCCCCCCTTGGAAACGTCCCCCGGGGGACTTTCCGGGACACCAAAACGTCCCCCGGGGGACGAATCAGTGTCCCAAAACGTGTGTGTGCGTGCGTGCGTGAACGTGTGCATATGCACGTGCATGTGCATGACAGACATGGGATTAGAAAGAGAAGGGTAGAGATAGGAAAGAAATGAGAAACAGTTGTCACATTTGTTTTTACAGATATGGATGTGTTTGGGTATGGGTGTGCGCGTGTGTGCGCGTACACACGCGCGCATCGGCATGTGCGTGTGCATCAAAGAAGTGGGAGAGAAAGAGTGTGTGCGCGCGCACGCGTGCAAGCTCATCTGAATATAAGTGGGTGAAATGTGGACGTGTATAAGCTTACTTGTAAGTGCATGAAACACACAAGCAGAAAGCTTACCAGTCCTGTGCACTGTAGACAAAATTAATGTTAAAACGTTGTTTTGAGTGAGATAGTGCGCGAGTTTGAGAGAGAGAGAGAGAGAGAGAGAGAGAGAGAGAGAGAGAGAGAGAGAGAGAGAGAGAGAGAGAGAGAGAGAGAGAGAGAGAGAGAGAGAGAGAGAGAGAGAGAGAGAGAGAGAGAGAGAGAGAGAGAGAGAGAGAGAGAGGGGGGGGGGGGGGGAGAGACAGACAGACACAAAGTGGGGTAGATAAGAAAGCATATTTTTTAAACACAGTACAGAAAAATTTTTAATTTGACTTTGACTTTCACACACGCACACGCACACGCACACACACACACACACACACACACACACACACACGATGGGGGATGATTTGCGGAGGGAGGGAGGGGGGGGGGGGGACTTGACCAGGGTGGGGGGGACGCCCCAGAAAGTCCCCCGGGGGACGTTTCAGGACACCAAAAGGTCCCCCGGGGGACGTTTTGGTGTCCCGGAAAGTCCCCCGGGGACGTTTCAAAGGTGGGGGGGGGGGGGGGGGGGGGGGGGGGGGGGGGGACAAAGGGGGGGTGTTACACCGGGTCGATTCAGTAGCAACACAATTATTACGCTGGGAAGAAACAAGCGAGATGTAATATCGTCATTAAACACTTTTCTAGTTTTAACAGACTTTGGAACTGCATCTTATGTTCTACTATGAATTATATCAAAGAGTATCACTTAGGCTTAATTTCATTGACTAGTTTTGAGGAACAGTTAGTAATCGCTTCTGTTCAGAATATTGGAACAGTGTCATCATACCTGACTGCATTCCAGAAGATAATTTGGCTGAAATGTTTTACACGCGAACATAAAGTAATTTTTTTATAACAAATATCAAATTACGATGGCTTGGAGTCAAAACGGACTATCTTTAGAAAGTCCATTGACATAATATTGAACTTATTACGAAAACTAATTACTTGTATAAAAAAAAGACTGCTGAAATATAAAAAGCAAAACAACCTTTTTATATTTCTGCAGTCATTGCTTGATACAAGTTATTACTTTTTGTAATAAATCCAATAATACGTCAATGGACTATCTAAAGATAGTCCGTTTTGACTCCAATCCATCGTAATTTGATATTGCGTAACATCTGCACTATATTCCATCAGCACTAGGTAAAAAGGGTTAAAATGTCACAGGGATTGTATGGCGCAAGATCTTATTGGAACGCCAATTCACGCAGTGCTTGGTCTAATGACTCTTATGTTACTGAGATTCGAGGGTCAATTATGAAATTGTTATTGAATCGAGGATACATCTACTGTATGAAATTGAAGGAGCAAGGCATCATTATAAACAAAAAAGAGTTCAGGGCCTGTATTCATGTTGAGATAGCATGAGACTTAGCATGATGCTAACTTAGAAGCTCTTCCAATGTCCTATATGATTTAATAGGACTTTTGGAAGAGCTTCTAAGTTAGCATCATGCTAAGTCTCATGCTATCTCAACGTCTTTAGACGACATTCCCGTTTTCCTACCACTATAAAATTACGGATAATGACGTTAAAAAGAAGAAAAGGTATTTGTTGCAGTCTTCAAGGAGATGTAGGGCAATGTGGGATGTTTGTTTCTATGCAATTAGTCAGTAAAGTTCTCTGGACCCTCTCTGATTTATAGCATACAACTTACAATCCGTCACATTTCTATGTTCCCTAGGAATACATTTATAGGGCTTTTGGTATCATGTATTGCGTGCATTGAAGATGAATTGAACTGTTTCGAAGTAAAGTTGCAAATAAGTTGTAAACTCAGCTCTTTTTAAATTAAACTCTTTCACCGCCAGCCATTTTTCAGCTGAGTTGAACTGTTTCGAAGTAAAGTTGCAAATAAGTTGTAAACTCAGCTCTTTTTAAATTAAACCCTTTCACCGCCAGCCATTTTTCAGCTGAGTTGAACTGTTTCGAAGTAAAGTTGCAAATAAGTTGTAAACTCAGACTTTTTAAATTAACCCTTTCACCGCCAGCCATTTTTCAGCCAAACAATACCACTAAACTTAACTGGGTAGAGATGTTTTTTTTCTATCTGCAACATTGGGAGTTCCTCTGTGACATGTATAAAATTAGGCCTATCCTTACCTCCCAAAAATTAAGAAAATAGAGTCTTCGGCTAACAGGCCCTGATTAACCCTTTCACCGCCAGCCATATTTCAGCAAACAATTTCCATTAATCTTACCTGGGTAGAGAACAAAATCCATCTGCAGTATTGGGGATTCTTCTGTGACATTAGGGGAAGACGGGGTAAAAAGCGCATGGGCGGGTAAGAAGCCCACCCCAATTATCTCATGAAATGAAGCAAATTTCAGTCTCATTTTGCCCATGAGACGAGCGTTAATGTCTAGCATTCGTCTCATGGGCAAATTTGACTGAAATTTTCTTTATTTCATGAGATAATTGGGGTGGGCTTCTTACCCGCCCATGCGCTTTTTACCCCGTCTTCCCCTATGTAAAATAAGGTCTATCCTTACTTCCCAAAACTAAGACAACAGGGTCTTTGGATAACAGACCCCAATTTGATTCCTTTTAGTGATATAGGTGTGAAATCACTGTGGTGCCAAAATGCGACTTTGGCGGTGAAAGGGTTAAATGCCTTTCAGTGATATGGGTGTTAAACTATTGTGGTGCATACATGCAACGTTGGCGGTGAAAGGGTTAATGCACACGCATGAGTCTGCATTTACGGTCAAAGAATTATGTGACAAAGACTCTCTTTATGCTGACTGGAGGGAACCTGGACCAAAGGTACCTGAAGAAACTTTCCAAATACTCACGAGACATTTGTATATAGGGGAAGACGGGGTAAAAAGCGCATGGGCGGGTAAGAAGCCCACCCCAATTATCTCATGAAATAAAGAAAATGTCAGTCAAATTTGCCCATGAGACGAATGCTAGACATTAACGCTCGTCTCATGGGCAAAATGAGACTGAAATTTGCTTCATTTCATTAGATAATTGGGGTGGGCTTCTTACCCGCCCATGCGCTTTTTACCCCGTCTTCCCCTATCTGATTTTAAGTGAATACACACCAGGTTTCAAGTCTCTGCTATCGACCTTTTCAAAGAGTAGGACAAGAGAAGGGAGAAGAAAAGGCTGGGAAGGATAAGGACGAAACGAAAAGCGAAAAGGGAAGAACAAGATAAAGAAGAGAAAAGGATGAAACATAAAATCAGTAAAAGGAAGAAAAGGGGTTATTAAAAGAACAAAAAGAAAAAGAAAGGAAGGAAGGAAGAAAAAGAAGAAAGGAAGAATATGAAGGAAAAAAGACAGAAAACTGATAAAACAGAAACAGTGGTAAAAAGCAAGAGAGACTAGAGCGTGAAAACGCTTGATCAACCAGCAGCGCGTCAGCATTTTCGGGTCCAGCAGACCTGTTTACTCTACTCTTTTCGAGTAGTATTCTACTCAATTTGGACTACTCTTCAAAATTGAAAATAATGCTCTAATTACTCATTTTCAGTGAACATTAGTTGATGGCTTAATGAATGAAACTACACATTTTACACCCAAACTACTCATTTCAGCTATCCAGACTGCTCAAGACTTGTGTAGGGGGTAAACAGGTCTGGGGTCCAGTGACCGTGCAGGAACAAACAAGGACAGATTGCATGAATAGGCATCGCCTAAAATCTTTATCCTTGTCAAATAAAGTTTTCCAGTGTCCAGTGTCCAAACAAACACCCCTGGTCAAACAGTCTACACCTGCACATTACAGTACCCATGCGCCAGCGAGGATCTCGCGCGGCAGCATTTTTGGCCCCAGTGACCTTGACCTTTGACCAATGACTTTCATTATCGAACTTGGTCTAGACATCCCAAATACCTATCCTCATGCAAAATTTGAGCCTCCGTTCAAACGTTATTGTGTTCATATAGACACATAGACACACAGACACATAGTCAGGAACAAACAGACTGCTCTGGAAACATTAACCAGCTTTCGCTACGCGGCGGGTTACATATGTGGAAGGAGGAACTGACGATACAGACTAACGGGGGCCTACCAGAATGAAACGGTGGAGCATGAACACATAATATTAAAGGATAAAACAACTAAACAAAATACAAGAATGTTAAAGTCCAATACAGCAGAAAGCAAGGGACATAATTCAGAACCATTAAAAAACACTGAATATGCTACTCAAAATAAGCTAGGGAACAGCATTGAATTTGTGGACGCTTCAAAAAGATACAGAATACCAGCAAATGTTTAACCCTTTCACCGCCAAAGTCGCATTTTAGCACCACAGTGATTTAACACCTATGTCACCCAAAGGCATCAAATTGGGGGTCTATTATCCAAAGATCCTATTGTCTCAGTTTTGGGAAGTAAGGATAGACCTTATTTCCCCAATACTGCAGATGGATTTTGTTCTCTACCCAGGTAAATTTAATGGACAATTTTGGCTGAAATATGGCTGGCGGTGAAAGGGTTAATGGAATGGAAAACCCTAAAGCGTAACATATCCGTTTTGACATGTTAGCAGGGCTCCCAATCGTCCCGCAAAACAAGGTGTCCCACGGACCCCTTCACTTACAGCATAGAGGGTCATAGAGGCGGGATAGAGGGTCCCAGTGACATTGTGAATGCTAAAAATAGGTTTTTTAGTGCATCCCAGGGACATTCTTTTAAAGGGTCCTCTAGAATTCCAGTACTTCATAGACCCCCAAATGGGGGTCCATGGGAGCCCTGCATGTTAGTATAATTCAGCCTCGTCCATAAACAAAAAACCAATCTGTTGGTTAGTACTTGCACACTGTAACGCAAAGGAAAGGCAAATCACACAAACTCACATATATCTTTCATCACAGCCTGTAGAACTAAGTAGGGTGATCCTGAGAAAATGTTGTGACTCACGCACAAGCAGTGTTCATGGTACCCAGTTCTTCCAATTACTACTACTAACTTAAAGTGCATACATGAGTTATCACGTACTTATTTTCCCCCACAATACAATCAAACACAGAGGAAGTCAAAGCAATTTGCCCGTAACATATTTTGAGTAGCATACGCTATATATTATTCAGTCTTTGTTGACACAACTACGCAACAACAACAAAATACAAAAGCTTTATTTTTATTTTTATAAAGAACTAAGGTCAGGCAAAGGACAAAAATTGCACACTTGAACCAGTAGTTAAACAAAAGAAAAAATGGAAGTAGTAAAATCCCCTCATAATACAAGACATTTAGAACACTTAAGGCCTGACAAAGCCAGTAATGACAGCACACATTTAACCTGACCCAATTACAAAGCTTGACCTTTGTCTGGAAGGAGAGGCCACAATGTGTATAAAATCCTGATAAAATGCCACACTCAAGACAAACCTATCATGACGAAAGGTTGCGCTGGCGAAATGCAAAAACAAAAAACCTCTCATTGACGCTCACCTTCATCAAATCAATTAGCCTAGTTCTGTGGACAAAGATGACGAAAACGACGAAAGCGACAATGACGATGACAACGACGAAGAATAAGAAGAAGGAGGAGGAATAGGATGAGAACAAGATGGTAGGAAGGTGCTTAGCGGTTGTACATGCTCTCTTATCTATCTATCTCTTCTTCTTCCTCTTCTTCTTCTTCTTCTTCTTCTTCTTCTTCCCGCGCAGCCAGTTTCATCAACCCAACAGGCCTACATGTTAGTACTTGTCGTTTACGGCAGGAGGACATCATTGGAAGAAGAAGAAGAAGAAGAAGAAGAAGAAAAAAGAATAAGAACAACAACAACAACAATGATAACAACAACAGCAGCAGCAACAACAACAACAACAACAACAACAACAACAACAACAACAACAACAACAACAACAACAACAACAACAACAACAACAACAAAAGAAGAAGAAGAAAGTAAAGAATGAGCAATGGCACCTAAAGATGAAAAATAATTAAAAAGGTTCGAAGCACGGATGGCACCAACTCACAAACATTGAAATAAAAATTCCTTTTAAAATGACAAAATAATTAAAAACTGGAGATACTATCAAATAGTACTGAGACTGCTATTAAAGTTAAAGACACTGTGAGAGTGATTCCTATCAAATGACATTTATGCCTAACACTTCACACCTAGAGAAGGCCTAACATAAAATGTAGTCAACCTCAACAAACGTCATTTTCCCCTTGAGAAATAAGCTCCCATATCACCACCGCCCCCCCCCCTCCCCCCCCCCCCCCCCAACAACAAAAAACCAACCAACCAAACAAACAACAACAAACAAATACCCATCCCAAATTAATCTTATAACAATTTGCAATCATATGCGTACAGTTACAGTATTTCGAGAATTGTGTTATAGGGACATAGGGGAAGACGGGGGTAAAAAGCGCATGGGCGGGTAAGAAGCCCACCCTAATTATCTCATGAAATGAAGCAAATTTCAGTCTCATTTTGCCCATGAGACGAGCGTTAATGTCTAGCATTCGTCTCATGGGCACATTTGACTGACATTTTCTTTATTTCATGAGATAATTGGGGTGGGCTTCTTACCCGCCCATGCGCTTTTTACCCCGTCTTCCCCTACTATCGATGGCAATTAAACCTAAAAAATAAAATCGACCAGAAAGTCCACTACGAGAGGGAAAAGTCAATTTATCAACCCAATTTCCAACTTTGGCTTTTTTCTAGAAGCAAAGTTGACGTCAGCATTCCCTGCTTTTTATCCGTTACGCGTGGATCTTTAATTAAGACGATGTCCCTCTATTGTGTGTTCTTTTATCTTTCTGAAGCTTTCCCGGAGACTTACAGACATTAAGCACGTATTGTATGCTACGCCAAAGAGTTTGCCTTACTGACGAAACCTTCAGTTCCTTATTATGTATTAGGTATTAGTATAGGTACTTTATAGTCACAGAGGCGTCTCTGTGAAAATCGGGTCGCTCCCACCTGGAGAGCGCGTCGCAGCCAGGGGCGCGCCACCCAATTTTTGTTTTTGCATGCGATTTTTGTGTGACTGATGGGGGTAAATGTTGACCAAATGACAACTTTTTCGTTGCTACTGGGTTTAATGTATGCTACGTGCATGGGCACACGGGACCGCGGTTTGTCGTCTCATCCGAAAGACTCCACGTTCAGACCGTAAGGCCTAGTGCAAAATGAGAGGAAAAATCCCCTGTACCCAGGTTCGAACTCGGGTTTACTTGACACGAAGCGAACGCGCTACCACTGTGCCACTCTACACCTAAGTTAATAGGGAACTGACTTTTCCTGATACTAAGAGCAGACAAGTTAGTACATTCACGTGCGCAAACGCGCCTGAACACAATGTTAAAGTCAAAGAGAAAGTTTTATGTAACACACACACACGCGCGCACACACACACATTCTTTCTCTTTCCTACCCTTTTCTGTCATGTATGTTTATGGATACTTACTGGAAAGTCGTATGCCATACCATAATAATTATGAACCCTACCAAAAGATATCAACAACGGTTGTTTTGCTACAACTGGAAGACGAAAGAAAGGGATAGGGTTTCAGGGCAGATAATAAAAGCACATCCATGGTAAGGGGAGAAATAAACAACCCACACCCAAACACATTCTCTGACAAAAGAACCGAAAATGGCTGGCCCCAAATTAGTGAGGCAGAGACGACTTATGCTGGTTACACACGAACATGACATTTGGACTCCACACAATGGGAGGTCTTTTCCAGACAATAGTAATGGAAGGGAAAAAGCAAAAAGAAAATGAAACGCTTTTGCATAATCTTCTTATCCTTTTTCCTTTCTTTCCTTCTTGTTTCTTTCTCATACCGTTTTTTACACCACCACCCCTCTCTCTATCAAACACACACACACACGCGCGCGCACGCACACACACACGCGCGCGCACGCGCACACGCACACACACACACACACACGCACAGAGTGACACACACATACACACACGCGCGCGCGCGCGCGCACGCACACGTACACACACAGACACACACATACGCACGCACAAACACACCAGATGCACACACACAAGCACGCATGCATGCACACGCATACGGAGACACACACACGCGCGCGCGCACACACACACACACACACACACACATACACTCACACACACACAGCATGCACACACACACACACACACACACACACACACACACACACACACACACACACACACACACACACACACACACACACACACACACACACTCACGTAGGCCTACTATTATACATAGGGGAAGACGGGGTAAAAAGCGCATGGGCGGGTAAGAAGCCCACCCCAATTATCTCATGAAATGAAGCAAATTTCAGTCTCATTTTGCCCATGAGACGAGCGTTAATGTCTAGCATTCGTCTCATGGGCAAATTTGACTGAAATTTTCTTTATTTCATGAGATAATTGGGGTGGGCTTCTTACCCGCCCATGCGCTTTTTACCCCGTCTTCCCCTAGTATAGTATTATAGGTGAAGACGGGGTAAAAGCCCATGGGCGGGTAAGAAGCCCATGCTAATTATCTCATGAAATGAAGCAAATTTCAGTCAAATTTTGCCCATGAGACGAATTAACGATTTGACTGAAATTTGCTTCATTTCATGAGATAATTGGCATGGGCTTCTTACCCGCCCATGGGCTTTTTACCCCGTCTTACCCTACACACACAACCATGAACACAAATACGCGCGCGCGCATACACTAACAAAACCCATAAGCATAGAAAACAACAACAACAGGGAAACAACAATAACCACCAGACGCAGCATTTCTAAGAGACAGCTCTATATAATTATAATTTTTTACCCAGACGGGCATGATACGCAACCAGTCTATTATTCTATTTCTGCCGAAAATCTCCAATTACCAGAACATTGACACCAGCCTCACTCACAACACAACGAGAACACAGGTGAAAGAAAATTGGTTGACATTTGATACAAAAATACCCCCCCCCCCCCCCCCCCCCCTAGCTACAAATCACTGGGGCTGTGCAAACCGGCAGTAAGGGGAAGGCAGGCAACTTATTTTTGTAAGTACCCGGAAAAGTTTCCAATAGAGTCACACTGGAAAGCATGAAAGAAGCGGTCGATCCCCAGCTGAGAGACCACCAACACGAAGGATTCAGGAAGAAGCGATCCTGCACGGACCAGATCGCCACACTACATAAATTGCAGAAACTTCAGAACAATGCTGCTCGCCTTGTACTGAGGTGCTTCCAAATTCTCTCACTCTACCCCTATGCTTGAATCTCTTCACTGGCTTCCTGTAGGAAGGCGTATCGAATACAAGCTCTCTCTGCTCTGTTACAAATCCCTGAATGGTCTGGTTCCTTCTTATCTCGCTGATCTTCTGAATCTTTACACACCTCTTAGACAGTTACGCTCCTCTTCTGACACTTCCCTCCTCCAGATCCCTCGTTACCGCACCAAGACCCTTGGCGAACGCTCCTTCTCTTTCCAGGCCCCCTCCACTTGGAATAGAGTCCCTTTACCTCTCCGTTCTGCCAACTCCCTTTCTTCGTTTAAGTCTTCTCTCAAAACTACTCTTTTCAAATCATAGCCTGCTATATTTCTTTTCAAAGTACTGTGCCCCTTCCATCCGCGTGTGTTTGTGTGCATGCGTGTTGTTTGTGCGCGCGCGCGCGCGCGTGTGTGTGTGTGTGTGTGTGTGTGTGTGTGTGTGTGTGTGTGTGTGTGTGTGTGTGTGTGTGTGTGTGTGTGGTGTGTGTGTGTGTGTGTGTGTGTGTGTGTGTGTGTGTGTGTGTGTGTGTGTGTGTGTGTGTGTGTGTGTGTGTGTGTGTGTGTGTGTGTGTGTGTGTGTGTGTGTGTATGTGTGTGTGTGTGTCTGTCTGTTTAGTGCGTTCGTGTGTTTGTGCTTAGTGCGTGTGCGCGCGTGCGTGTGTGTATAATATATTTTTGTCATTTATTTATTTATATTGCTTGCTGGTTGGGTTTTTTTTCAATTATTATTGTAAGTGCTTAGGGCTTTTTTAAGATTAGGCGCTATAAATGTTAATTATTATTATTATTATATCATTAGCAATAGTAGGGACTGAGTATGCATGCTGATCTTGTGGCAGACACAGAGACAGACAAGTTCCCAAACCTTGAGGTCCTCTTCCACTAGCTAGGACGTTGCATCAGAAACCGAGAGTGCATCTTGATGAAATGGATCCGGTACACAGACAGACAAAAATAAACAAAGTTTTACCAACCTTGGGTTCTCCAACTACCGAAACGGACCTGACATCTTTGGCACTGCAGCAAGGACCGAGTGTGTGTCATGTTCGTGTGGATCAGGCTGACCGACAGACGGACAGATAGACAGATAAACAAATAGACAAATAAAGTTCCACCCACCTTGAGGACGTCATCCACTAGCCATGACCTTGGCACATCTGGCAATGTTGTAGGGACTGAGTGTGCATGTTGATCTTGGGGATCACGATGACGGACAAATAGACAGACAGACAAAGGTTCACCAAGCTTGGGGAATTCATCCACGAGCCAGGACCTGACACATTTGGCAACGTTTTTCAGGAACTGAGTGTGCATCTTGGTCAAATGGGTCAGGCTGCCAAACTGAAAGACAAGACAACCAGAGAAACAGACAGATGGACAAACAGACAAAGTTCATCAACCTTGGGGTCTTCATCCACCAGCAAGACCTAACATCTCAGGCACTGCAGTAAGGACCGAGTGTGCATGTTGACAGAGCTACTACTCCAACTCTTAGAATAGCGGCTCTGCATGTTGATCTTATGGATCAAGATGACAGTCAATCAGACTAACAAAGTTCACCAACCTTGGAACCATTTTCCACTTGCCAGGACCTGGCATCTTTGACAACGCTTCAGGGACTGAGTGTGCATCTGGGTCAAATGGGTCAGGCTGCCAAACAGAAAGACAAGACAACCAGAGAAACAGACAGATGGACAAACAGACAAAGTTCATCAACCTTGGAGTATTCATCCACCAACAAGACCTAACATCTCTGGCACTGGAGCAGAGACTGGGTGTGCATCGAGATCTCAAACGTAAAAAAACCTCAGACTGACGGACAGACAAACAGACATACAGACAACGTTTCACCCACCGTGGGGTCTTCATCCACCAGCAAAGCCTGACATCTCAGGCACTGCAGTAAGGACCGAGTGTGCATGTTGACAGAGCTACTCCAACTCTTAGAATAGCGGCTCTGCATGTTGATCTTATGGATCAAGATGACAGGCATGCAGACAGTCAGTCGGACTGATACAGTTCACCAACCTTAGAACCATTTTCCACTTGCCAGAACCATGTAGCAGGGAATGTGAGTTTGCACCCTGATCAAATGGACCAGGTACATAGACAGCCAAGACATATACAGAAGCAGACAGACAAACAAACACACGTTTCACCCACCTTGGGGTCTTCATCCACTAACAGGACCTGACACCTCTGGCACTGTAGCAAGGACTGGGTGTGCATCATGATCTTGTGGATCAGGTTGGCCACGTTACTCTGCTCCTCGAAGATCACCCGAGCCAGGTCCAGCAACACCTGAAAACACACAGACAGATTAGAAAGACAGGCAGACAGACGCATGCACACCTATCCATAAACACTCCTCACCACTACAGACATAAACACACGTACTAATATGCACACATGCACAAGCGCACACGCATACACACATGCACAAACACGCACGCACGTAACAAGCACACAGATATACAGTGAGAAGTGATAGAGAGGGAGTGTGTGTGTGTGTGGGGGGGGGAGCAAAGGGTGAGACGACAAGACAGGCACAAGAGAGAGAGAGAGAGAGAGAGAGAGAGAGAGAGAGAGAGAGAGAGAGAGAGAGAGAGAGAGAGAGAGAGAGAGAGAGAAAGAGAGTAGAGAGAGAGAGATGTGAGGAGAGAGTGTGACGTAGTGTCCCGCGCGACCCACTTTCTTTATTTCTTATCTACACCCCCCCCCCCTTCTCCCCTCCCCCCCCCCCCCCTCGCCTTTACATTTCTCTGTCCAGCCGCCACGTTAATTGCCCCGCTGCTTCAAACGAACGCCGCGGAAGGGCGTTATCTCTTTCTCCCTGGTCAGCACGTACCATCTACCGAGGTTATCTCCCTTCATCCCCCCCCCCCTTTCCCTTTTCTACCGTCACATCACAAGAAAGTGACCACCACAGTCGGCCCCTTTCAACCCCTTCCTTTCTGAGCACGAGAAAGATTTGAATGTCGGCACGTGATAAGGATGGAATAGGCGCGTGATTGTTCGGTACATTTAGAACAGCAAAATTGTGACGTGTGGACTGTAATACACCAATAGCAGGCTTTCATTGTTTGAAAGTGAAGGCTATAATTGGAGTGGTGAGAAAAAGTTGTCACACAAGATGCTGAAACGTAGCTAGAGCAACACTCACAACCAGTCATAATAAGCCCACTAGTAAGTATTATTGATGGCAGGTGATTGAGATCTGGTTTGTTTGACTCTAGTTTTGATCTAGATCCTATGTTCAATGATGAATAAGGAGTAGATAGATATGTTATAGAAAAGAAGTGGTAAACATTCTATTCTATTTATGTGCACTGATTATTGTGTGTGTGTGTTTTTGACTTGAACACTTTTGGTACCAGAACCGGAGTTTATGCCTACTAACCCTTTTGTCTATTTTTAGTAGGAAACCTATGGGCCGCAATCTTGCACTATTTTTAGTAGGAAACCTATGGGCCGCAATCTTGCACTTTATGATACCATTCCTTTCCAGGTGTTGGATGGAGAGTGATGTTGTCTTGATCACCTTTTATGTTTTACTGATCTCAGTTTGTTAACTGAAATTCAGTTTATTTATTAACTACATGTAGTGCTATTGTACAAGGGAAGCCTTCAAGCCGGTTGGGATTCACTAATTCCCTGCCGACTGAAGCCCCTTGTCTCTAAGCCATAGAGATCTACATCCACCTTCTCCTGTGATTATCAGCAGGGCATCGTGGGCCGGACGATCACCCCGGACTCCACCAAGCACCAAGACGGGTCCGTCGCCAAGACAACCTGCACCCAGAATCCGCGAGGAGACCACGCTTGAACCGTGCCATCCCGCGAAGCCGTAATAGGAACGACTGGGAGCTACTCTCACCTGACGAGCAAGCCCAGAACTTCAAACAGCTAAGTCTACCTGACTGCGCCAATCATTTGAACTTTCCTACGGACACCGAACATAATTAGTAACCCTTCCGGCATGGGGCGAACCTTATAGAAAGACAAAAGTCTTGTGAATCCTTTCGGATTTCATTGTGTTTTAACCATATTTTGTTTTGGCGCCATTGAGCTGCTTTATTATTATTGTTGCATAATCTTATGCAGATTTTGGGAGTAAATAAAATACAAGTGTCAAATAATCCTGAACCCTTTGGTCAGACTGATGAGAGTGGGAGTCTTGTAATTTCATGTAAAACCCTACTTCTCTCTGTCTGCCATTTAGAGCAATTCAACCACTTGTATTTCTTACAACCATCTGACGAGCCAGAACCCGGGCACAAATATAAATTTATTAGATGAAAAGGGGCCGGGAAAGTTGCTCATCTCCCATACCCTAGAGAAGTGGGCTAAAGGCAAATTATCTAAAGTCTTCCCTAGGGACTTAGCCTTTTAACCCATTACCTCGTCACATCTAATTGGGGGCTCGCGTCCGGGATATTTTTTTTCATAAAGTCTAACAAATTTCAATTCAAACGGTAGTTCCTTTTCAAAACTGATCTTGTGTCCACTGGGAAAGTTATTGTGATTTGGTTCACTGTGTTTTGATTTGATTTGTTTGAATGCTATTTATGACTTTATTTTGATGTGCATGCTATTTCTGTTTATGCTGAAATAGTTAAGTGTTGTTTGATACATTCAACTCAGCAGCTTTGTTTTTATTTTGAATAGTTGTATTTACAACCATGGCTGAGATTGTTAAACTTAGGAGGGAACTTAAAGAATGGGGAGAATCTCTAGGAATGTCAGGCCAAGAGTTAGCAAATTTTGTCATATCTGAATATGACAAAGAGAAAACTCGCGAGGAGGCCGAGAAAGACAAACAGAGAGCTCATGAGGCTCAAGAGGCTGATAAAGCTCGGGAGGAGGCCGAGAAAGACAAACAGAGAGCTCATGAGGCTCAAGAGGCTGATAAAGCTCGGGAGGAAGCTGAGAAAGACAAACAGAGAGCTCATGAGGCTCAAGAGGCAGATAAAGATCGCGACACTCAGGAGCAAGAGAAAATCCGTACTCATGAGTTAAGGCAGAGACAACTAGTGCAGGATGCCAAAAATAAAGAACTCGAACTTGAGGCCACTGAGCGAGAAAAGGCGCGAGACCATGAACTAGCTATGAAGCAGCTTGAAAACTCAGCAGACTCTGAGACTGCTGCCCCTCAAAATTTTCCCCCTCCCATTCATACCTCAGCCATGACCTTCACATTGGAGGCATTCAATGAGGCAACCGAGTCTATCGATGCATTCCTCGATAGATTTGAAAGACTGGCCCAGGAATTTGAGCTTGCTCCGGAAAAGTTCAACCTCAAGCTTGCCCAAAGTCTCAGGGGTGTGGCTTATGAGGTGTACAGCAAACTTCCGTCAAGCCAAATTACCGACTACCCAGCTTTGAAAGAAGCCCTGCTCAACAGATACGAGTTGACAGCGGACGCCTACCGGAAAAAGTTCCGGTCAACCAGAAAAGGTAGGGGAGAGTCCTATGCCCAATTTTCAGATAGACTGGGGAACTATCTGACTAAATGGGTGTCCCTTTCTGCCAAATCAGAGTCCTATGAGGATCTCCGGGAACTGATGGTTGGCGAGCAACTGCGCGAAACCATGTCCCCAGAGTTACGCACCTTTACTGCCGAACAAGGTGCCACAACTCTGGCTGACCTCATCCAGCTAAGTGATAGGTACACTCTAGCCCATGATGAACCTAGCGCCCCTAAAAGGCCAAAACTACAGCAAGTAGTTGGGTCCACTGCTTCACAGCAGAGCAGGTTTAACCCCAACTCCAACAGTGGGTCAAACGGTTCTACCCATGAACGACAACCACTGGGACAACCCTTATTCTGCTCATACTGCAAGTCGAACACCCACAATCGGGATGACTGCAGGAAACTTGCTTACAAGCGGCAAAATGTTGCAACTATGCAAGTCGTCTCGACTTCGCAGAATTGCACAAACCCCTCCCCAGTACAGTGTCCAGGCACACCGTCAGTCGTTGGACAGGCGACTGTCAACAACATCCCTGTTCAGTGTCTCTATGACACTGGACTGTCATGCGACGCCATTGTCTGCGGATCCTTAGTCCCCGCGTCAGCATACACGGGAGACTTCATCTCTCTGCAAGGCCCTGATGCTGCAATCCCCCCATCCACTTTGCCAGTCGCCATAATCAATGTCGACACCAGATATGTTAAGGGACCCATCAAGGCAGTGCTCATGGACAGTCCTGTCTATGACCTCATACTGGGATCACAGTATGTGTTTTTAGGGCACCCCTCTCAACCTGCTATAGTTTCAGCAGCATTCCCTTCTCCCCAATCCACAAACCAACTCCCTCCCTCCTTCCCAAAGAGCAAATCTCCCTCAGCAGGGAAGAAACCTCTCAACGCGGCAAACCAAATTGCCGCGCGAGCCAATCCAGATTGTCCCAAGTCCCCAAGTCCGCCACAACTTGGAAAATCCTTCCCAAGGAATGTCCGCCTAACGACCCAAGACCACTCGCCACAGGTACCTCAGGTGAAAGGCAGCACTGTACCCGCAAACACCCACCGAAGGTACTATCGGGACAGGCCGCCGCACGTACAGCCGTCACCTACCCCTCCCTTTCAGCGAGTGGCAGTCGACTTGGTCGGGCCTCTACCTAAACGGAAGAAGAAATTCCGGTACATAGTCACCGTGGTCGACATATGTACCATGCAGTGCGATGCCGCCCCAATCTCCTCACTTGATGCTAGTCAGATAGCTGCGGCACTCAAAGCCATTTTCGCCCGAATCGGCCTACCAAACCACATCATCAGCAATGATGAATCCAGGCTAAAGGGGAAACTCAGGCAAGAGGTGTTTGCTATTCTGCAATCAACCTTGGGACAACTCAACACAGGATTGCCGCACCAACCTCAGTCGGAATCCATTCCACTGATCTCTAACCCACCTGCTCCTTTGAACTCTGTGTTGCGACCAGATGTTCCACCATTCCAGCCGACCCAGTCTCCCCACTAATTTGTCCCTGTCGCCCAAGTCGAAAGTGGAGTCGGCGTTCCACAGGAAGATTCCGGTACCAGAATCTTTTCTTCGGGGGGCCTCTGTGACGTAAGTGTCCCGCGCGACCCACTTTCTTTATTTCTTATCTACACCCCCCCCCCCCCCCCTCCCCTCCCCTCCCCCCCCTCGCCTTTACATTTCTCTGTCCAGCCGCCACGTTAATTGCCCCGCTGCTTCAAACGAACGCCGCGGAAGGGCGTTATCTCTTTCTCCCTGGTCAGCACGTACCATCTACCGAGGTTATCTCCCTTCATCCCCCCCCCCCCCCCTTTCTACCGTCACATCACAAGAAAGTGACCACCACAGTCGGCCCCTTTCAACCCCTTCCTTTCTGAGCACGAGAAAGATTTGAATGTCGGCACGTGATAAGGATGGAATAGGCGCGTGATTGTTCGGTACATTTAGAACAGCAATCTTGTGACGTGTGGACTGTAATCCACCAATAGCAGGCTTTCATTGTTTGAAAGTGAAGGCTATAATTGGAGTGGTGAGAAAAAGTTGTCACACAAGATGCTGAAACGTAGCTAGAGCAACACTCACAACCAGTCATCATAAGCCCACTAGTAAGTATTATTGATGGCAGGTGATTGAGATCTGGTTTGTTTGACTCTAGTTTTGATCTAGATCCTATGTTCAATGATGAATAAGGAGTAGATAGATATGTTATAGAAAAGAAGTGGTAAACATTCTATTCTATTTATGTGCACTGATTATTTGTGTGTGTGTGTTTTTGACTTGAACACTTTTGGTACCAGAACCGGAGTTTATGCCTACTAACCCTTTTGTCTATTTTTAGTAGGAAACCTATGGGCCGCAATCTTGCACTATTTTTAGTAGGAAACCTATGGGCCGCAATCTTGCACTTTATGATACCATTCCTTTCCAGGTGTTGGATGGAGAGTGATGTTGTCTTGATCACCTTTTATGTTTTACTGATCTCAGTTTGTTAACTGAAATTCAGTTTATTTATTAACTACATGTAGTGCTATTGTACAAGGGAAGCCTTCAAGCCGGTTGGGATTCACTAATTCCCTGCCGACTGAAGCCCCTTGTCTCTAAGCCATAGAGATCTACATCCACCTTCTCCTGTGATTATCAGCAGGGCATCGTGGGCCGGACGATCATCCCGGACTCCACAAGCACCAAGACGGGTCCGTCGCCAAGACAACCCGCACCCAGAATCCGCGAGGAGACCACGCTTGAACCGTGCCATCCCGCGAAGCCGTAATAGGAACGACTGGGAGCTACTCTCACCTGACGAGCAAGCCCAGAACTTCAAACAGCTAAGTCTACCTGACTGCGCCAATCATTTGAACTTTCCTACGGACAATGAAGATAATTAGTAACCCTTCCGGCATGGGGCGAACCTTATAGAAAGACAAAAGTCTTGTGAATCCTTTCGGATTTCATTGTGTTTTAACCATATTTTGTTTTGGCGCCATTGAGCTGCTTTATTATTATTGTTGCATAATCTTATGCAGATTTTGGGAGTAAATAAAATACAAGTGTCAAATAATCCTGAACCCTTTGGTCAGACTGATGAGAGTGGGAGTCTTGTAATTTCATGTAAAACCCTACTTCTCTCTGTCTGCC
>CM065682.1:52231177-52233677 GCA_017654935.2 Phymorhynchus buccinoides
TCTCTCTCTCTCTCTCTCTCTCTCTCTCTCTCTCTCTCTCTGATGTTGACAATGGCCATTTTGTATTGTATACTCTCCCCCCTTGTCATAAGACCTATGTTGGTAATGACAATAAATATCAAATTGTCAATTGTCAATTGTCTCTCTCTCTCTCTCTATCTCTCTCTCTCTCTCTCTCTCTTTCTCTCTCACTACGCCCAACTAAGAATATCACGCGCTAAGCCCCTATACTGTGTTGATTATCCCCCTGGCGGTCCAATCAACGTTCTAAGTTGACCAAGATTACTCTCCTTAATTATTGCCGAACAATTCCTATTAAAAACACCACATAAGACAACACCATCGAGGGTTGAATTCCAGAAAGTACTATAATTTTGTCTCCATGGTAAAAGCCAGAAAGAACTATCACAAAAGAAATAAAGGGGACCGGTAGTACCTTACGGCTTTTACCTGAGACGAATGACGGTACCTTCTGTCATTTAAGCCTCGATGTAATGCAGTGGAGAAAAAAAACAAGTGCATCGCCGAGCGGCAGATGAGTTCCCGAGCGGCAGAACCGAGCGGAAGATGTGTCCTTTGCACGCACGGACTCACGGATGAAACAAAGACAATGTTTCCCGAAGCTTCGCTCGGGAACTAATAATGGAAAAAGAATTAGGGGAACACGGGGTAAAAAGCCCATGGGCGGGTAAGAAGCCCATGCCAATTATCTCATGAAAAAAGCAAATTTCAGTCAAAGTTTGCCCATGAGACGAACGCTAAACATTAACACTCGTCTCATAAGCAAAATTTTACTGAAATTTGCTTTATTTCATGAGATAATTGGCATGGGCTTCTTACCCGCCCATGGGCTTTTTTACCCCGTTTTTACCCTACTACTCCTGGCTGCTATTGCGCCTATATTGAACAGAAATAGTGACTGCAGCCATCAACCAATGATACCATCGTCCCCTGTCACGCAATCCCTCCATGACTTAAATGGACACCAACGCTGCTTGGCCGGACATTATACACCTTCAAACGATCAGGCTGGCTTTTTACTGAAAATGGAGAACTCATCTAGTGAACGTTTGGTTTCAGAATACAAGACTCTGACTGTATTTGATGGACCTCTCTTTGAGTTTGAGAGGCTCTGAGGTAAAGCGTTTATTTCGCAAGCTTAAGTTAAGTTGCGGGATCGATTTCCTCATTAGCACTCAAGTAATACAATTAACCATATTTACTACCCAATTCAACGTACTTTTTTTCTGGTGCTTAAAAATTACGTAGCTTTGAACAGAACCATATACTACTAAAATGTCCTGGGGGAAAGTTATTCACCTCTGTCATGTCATCTTTGGCGAGGGGAACGTAAAGGTAAACGGAACTTAACCCCTCTGTTCCCTTGAGGGGATGGTCGATTGAGATGGGAGGGAGGGAGGGAAGAGAGAGAGAGAGAGAGAGAGAGAGAGAGAGAGAGAGAGAGAGAGAGAGAGAGAGAGAGAGAGAGAGAGAGAGAGAGAGAGAGAGAGAGAGAGAGAGAGAGAGAGAGAGATTTTAAATCTTTTAGAAAATGCGCCACACCACTTCAAAGCATTATACTCTTCTTGTCTCTTCAGCTCCTATAACTTGGTCATCGAAATGAACACCACCACCCCTCCCCACCCCACCCCAAAACAAAATAATAAAAGGAAGAAAGGGGCTAGAAGAAGAAGAAGAAGAAGAAGAAGAAGAAATTCCTTGAACCTGACGAATTAGTCTACTATAGCGGTACAATGCCAGGACAGTCTCGTTAAGATTACCTCTAATAAAACGCTACGTTCGATCAGCTTGCCGTGTAGTTGCTAACGTTAAGGATGAAGTCACGCAATTCATTACGAACGGTCTGCTAGAGTTACGGCACAACTCACGCAAAGACATCAGACCATTTCAGTTTAGGAAGCTTTCGGAAAGATAAAAATGTTGGCTTTTGTGTCTCATGAATTTCTTTGTTTTTTCCCCCAGTCTGTGAATCTCTATTTTCCAGTCTGTGAATCTCTATTTTCCAGTCTGTGAATCTCTATTTTCAGTCTGTGATTCTCTATTTTCAGTCTGTGAATCTCTATTTTCAGTCTGTGAATCTCTCTTTTCAGTCTGTGAATCTCTATTTTCTATGTCTGTATGGAGATTGTGGAGATAGACTCTATTCATGTTTGAATATGTTTGATAGAAACAGTTCAAGAGACCAGGAGAGCGGATAGTCCTCACGAGGTCTTCAACCTTGTGTCTTTATTCAGTTTTCAATATACTGTAAGAACATAATTATGCAGGTGCACACGGTGATACAGATGGAATAGACGAGCTAAACAAAAACATGCAGGTGATACAAAGCAGAAGAAAGAAAAGAAAGAAAGAAAGGAGGAGAGAAAGAAAGAGACAGAAATACAGGAGGGAAAAAAACTTAAGAGAAATATCAAGGGAAATAAAAACTTGGCTTTAATAAGATTGTCTGGTGTAATGCATTTGTGTTATTTACAAAATA
>CM065682.1:52246177-52253677 GCA_017654935.2 Phymorhynchus buccinoides
TGTGCTTATTTTTGTTTTGTTCCTGTTTTGTCTGTTATTTTCGTGTGTGTGTTTGTGTAAATGCGTTGTACATGGGTCAATGGCCAAAGTATATTAAACATCTGAAGTCTGAAGTCTGAAGTCTCTGACTTGTTTTTGTTCTTCTTTTCTTCTCACTGTCTTCCTTCCTTTCTTTCTTTCTTTCTTCAAATTCCTTCCTTCGTTACTACTTTTTTCCTTTTGTCGTTCTTTCTTTTCCAAGTTCCGTAACTTTTTTTTTCTCCAAGTTCCTTTCTTCCTTTCTTTCTTTTTGTTTAATTCTTCTTTCCGTCCTCCATTCCCTTTTCCCCTTTCCTTTCTCCCTTCAAAGCCATTTTTGTCTGCTCGTGGACAGGGTCTTTGAGACGAGGTTTCAATCAGACGTCGAAGTAAAAGGCAGCACTGCAGGTTCTAATATAATAGGCCCTGTGTGTATATTTGAATCCTTCAAAAGGTGAATAGGTCACTACTGCACGATTTGGATAAAAAAGAAGGAAAGCAGAAATGTATGAGAAGGGAAATAAAAGTCTAAGTAAAAAGCGGGAAGCTTTTTCTTGACGTATTTGTACTTAACATTTCTAGGCCCTTTTCGATTCTATTTTATTAATGGTGTGCCTCTGTCCATGCTTGTGTATCTTTCCGTCAATCTGCCTATGTGCCACCCCCCACCCCCCTGCATTTCTCGGTTAATTGTATTTTTCCGTTTTTGCCTTTCTTACCATACATAAAGCTGTATTTTAGGAACATTTTCAGCTAATTATCTTTTTGGAATACTAACCCTAACCCTAACCCTAGCCCTAAACCTAACCCTACCCCCCACTGTGTACTGCAGTACACCGTGATTTGTCACAGTTGTGGTTCGTTGCGTTTTTCCGTCTTATAGGGTGGGGGGTAGGGTTAGGGTTAGGGCTAGGGTTAGGGTTAGGGTTAGTATTCCAAAAAGATAATTTGGCGAAAATGTTCCTAAAATACAGCTTTATGTATGGTAAGAAAGGCAAAAACGGAAAAATACAATTAACCGAGAAATGTAGGGGGGGGGGGGGCACATCTTGACCTTTACCTGCCTTTCTTTTTCTTCATTTATTTTCTTTGTTGTTTGCCTCAGGGCTGAGTGAAAAAAAGCTGTGTCTAATTAGCTTATCTCATTACCCTGAATAAATAACATTTCGTTCATTCGTTCGTTCTTTCTCTCTCTCTCTGTCCTTCTTTGTCTGTCTCCTGATCACTGTCTGTTTGTCTGTCCGTTGTATCAAGGCATGAGAATGGTCTGAGGTCCAATGCTCTGAAAACCGGGGGTGAAAAGGACAATAAGGACTTACTAAGAGATAAGGGGCATGGCAACATTGAAATCAGTACCAACCAAACAAGACCAAAAAGGCATAATTCATTAAGATTTTGTTTTTAAAGTTTTCCGACAGTGACGAGCACCTTAAGAAGCAATGGTAAAACCTCTGTGCCCACAATCAAATCCACTGCCAGCAATTTTCAATCCTCTGACATTTGCAAATCCTCTGACATTTCTGACGTTTATAGTATCCACCCCCACCCCCACCGCCACCTGTTTCTCCATTTTTCTCTTCCTGCTATCTCAAGCCATCCTCAGTTCTCAAAATCTGAAGGAATGGATCTTTATGAAAGGCTACGGACAACTATAGATATTATTTTAGAGATAACCCAATACTAATACAATACAATCTAAATCGCCTTTTGCTACTATTTCTCCTAAATCCCTGCAAGACTAGTCTAATACATCTCTGTCACGAGGAACAGAACCCTTGTAGGGCCTACGACTTAAAGACCCACCACGCCACATGTTTTTCCCCCCTGTCTCTCTCTCTTAAAGATTTCTTAAGATTTCTTACCAGCAAGAGAGGGAAAACACATCAAAACCGTGATTTTCTGTCATGGACGTGGTGGGTCTTTAAGACCCCGGTGCAAAGTGAAGCCTAATGTGTCGTGTCTACTCAGCGGATGCTTGCTTCATGGTTTGTATTGATCCAGAAAACCAAAAATAAACCCATCAACAAAAACAAGAAAACAAACGGGTAAACAAAAAACAAACAAAAAAACACTCGTTCGAAAAACAACAACCCAATACGTTGGCTCAGAGCTAACATTTGTCTGTAATCCCACTGGCTCAGATCTAAATCAGACATGTGTCTCGAAGAAGGAAGATTTACGGTTGCTATATTGACAGTTTGATCCTAAGATGTTATAAAAGGGGGGGAAAGACAGGCATTTTTATGTTGAATCTTCCATAATATATTAAATAAGCAAAGATGTCAATGGGTACAGGATGGGGGGGCGGGGGGGGGGGGGGGGGGGGGGGGGGGGACCAACCCAGTCACACTGACTTGAGCAAATGGCCAAACAAAAAAGATGAAATAAACATTCGTCTTCCTGTCTGTCTGCCTGCCTGCAAGCATCTCTCTCTCTCTCTCTCTCTCTCTCTCTCTCTCTCTCTCTCTCTCTCTCTCTCTCTCTCTCTCTCTCTCTCTCTCTCTCTCTCTCTCTCTCTCTCTCTCTGTCTCTCTCTCTCTCTCTCTCTCTCTCTCTCTCTCTCTCTCTCTCTCTCTCTCTCTCTCTCTCTACCTCTCTCTCTCTCTCTCTCTCTCTCTCTCTCTCTCTCTCTCTCTCTCTCTCTCTCTCTCTCTCTCTCTCCTCTCTCTCTCTCTCTCTCTCTCTCTCTCTCCTCTCCACCCAAATACGTTCCCCATTCTTCATCTTGGCAAATGAACAAGAAGCTGTTTTCTGTTTTCAAAATATAATAAAAAGAACCTCTTCTTTCCATTTCTCAAATAACCTCAGCAAAAAGAAATTATCGATCACCGTGAATTTATGATGTAAAGATACAAACAAAACATCAATGAAAAGAAAAGATGTGTAGTAATAAAGCCACTGGAAATGCTTGCAAACAACTCATTCAAACCAGACCCACACAAAAAAAACCAAACAGACAAAAATAAAACAAAACCGTTTTTAGAAATCCTGGATAGTAGCTAATGCATTATATGAGAATGTGAAAATATTGCATTAAAGACAATTATTTTCTTTATACATACTAAAAACACAGGAAAGGCATGCAAACAACTCATTCACCCCCCACCCCCACCCCACCCCCCCCCCACACACACACATAAACAAAACAAAAACCAGACACATAAACGAAAACAAGGGCATCGCCGAGCGGCAGCAACGCATTGTGACAATGCAAACCCGGCCAGAGTTATGTCCTCTCTCTCCCCCCCCCCCCCCCCCCAATAAACACACCACTTTCCACCCTTACAGAACGCATAAAATACATAGCCCAAAATTTGAAGCGATTCTGTTCAGTAATTCACGAGATACAGCTGAACTTTTATACAAACTTCCTTGCACCGAGTTATGTCCTCTCCCCCCCCCACCCCCCAATAAACACACCACTTTCCACCCTTACAGAACGCATAAAATACATAGCCCAAAATTTGAAGCGATTCTGTTCAGTAGTTCACGAGATACAGCTGAACTTTTATACAAACTTCCCTGCACCATGGTACACCACCACACAAAATTTGAAGCGATTCTGTTCACTAGTTCACGAAATAAAGCTGGGGGAAAATTACATAGCCCAAAGAAAGAAATTTCGGTTTTCAAGGTCAAACTTCAAGGTCAAGGTCAGCACGGTGTTGATTAACGAAAGGAAGCTTCCTTTTCAAGCTGTCTACCCCTCTGCCAATTTTAATCAAAGTCCAAACAGTAGTTTTTAAGATAATCGATACACAGACACACAGACACAGACACAGACAGACAGACAGACAGACAGACACACACACACACACACACACACACACACACACACACACACACACACACACACACACACACACACACACACACACACACAAACCAATCGCAAAACCCCGGCCTCTGGCCGGGTAATAATAAAGTTTTTTAATCATGGACTGTAGCTATTGCATTATATGAACATATTGCACTAAAAGTAAAAAGGATAATTTTCTTTGTATACTTATACATACAAACAGAGAAACGTACACACATAAACATAGAAACACATTTTCTCTTTCTCTCTCTGTCTCTCTCTCTTCTCTCTCTCTCTCTCTCTCTCTCTCTCTCTCTCTCTCTCTCTCTCTCTCTCTCTCTCTCTCTCTCTCTCTCTCTCTCTCTTCTCTCTCTCTCTCTCTCAATCTCTCTTCTATCTCTACTGAAGCAATGTCTCTCTCTCTCTCTGAGTCTGTCTATCTCTCCCCCCCCCCCCACCCCACCCCCCCCACCCACCCCCACCCCACCCCACCCCACTCACACCCCACCCACCCCAAGGCATTAGCCCCATTTAACAAATAGCTCGTATTTTTGCACCATAAACTACCAAACATGCAGTCTTCGATCCGACAATTCCCTTTAATACTTCCAAGCTCTTAAACTCTTCATGACCCGATCAATACATGTTAATGCCACCCTGCATGCTTAAAGGCCATTTGTCAGCAATAATCAACAAACAAAAAACGTACGTGAGCAGGCAAACATGAGGAGAGAGAAAAGGAGAACATAAGAGTTGGGATTACATTAAACAGCAAAGCTGTTTTAAAAAACAACAACACCTGTTCCAAGGCAGAAGGAATGTGCTAAGCGCCCCCATAAATCGGACTGCTCATTGAATGTGGATCCAGCAACATTTGAAGAACCATTTTGTCATGAAATAACGAGATTACAAACGCAATGACAAGTCTTTTAAGATCATGTCTAAGAAGTGTGATGGATTCGTGCCCCTTTAGCTAAATGCAATTATGAATAATAGGACGTAATCTTAGTATACCACCTTACAGTAACTAAGGGGATGGGGTGAGGGAGTATAAGTAAGTAGGGTTCAGAGATCATGATCAGCAAAGTAAGTCTTGATGGAAGCTAGCTAAAATGAAGCATCCAAAGGCCCCTACAAGATGTCAAATTTAGCTAAGAGAAAGAAGTGCACGTAGTGAAGTCCATTCCACTAAATGTAAAGTTATCCACTCCATTGCATGCAATGCTACTACTAAACAGTTATTTAGTGATGGGAAGCTCTCAGCCTGTTTCTCTCGATCAGATCTGACAATCTGTGAGGCCATTAGCAACTCCTTTTATAATAAGTTGTACTATGCGCCAGAGCGCACATACTGACATGGCAGAAAATGGGAAGATGGATGACGTCTTAGCAGCCCGTATTGTGGAAACACGAGGAGTAGTTACACTCACAAATCAGGACAGGGCTGTCTTCAGTCCTCTGACGGATCGGTTTGTAGTCAGCTCCAGGGGGGGCAGCAATAAGGCCATTACGATATTATGATATTCTTCTTCTTCTGCTTTCTTCGGCTCGGGTAGCTATTGTTTTTGTCTGGTCCGTCCGGTGTCCGTCCGGCGTGCCTCCGTCCGTCCGGCGTGCCTCCGTCCGTCCGGCGTGCCTCCGTCCGTCCGGCTATTCGTCCGTTTTTCTCAAAAACTATTCAGTCTATCATCATCAAATTTGGTATACTAGTTTGCCAAGATGCAAGCTATCCACTGATGTATTTAGTTTTACATTAAGGTCAAGGTCGCGCCAGTTACGGGGTTCAAACCCCGAAACACATAATCGCTAATATCTCGCGAAAATTTGCATCTATTTTAATGCAGTTTTTTTCACAACATTTCTTGATGAATGGTCTATAACACGGTTGTCATTAATTTTTCTGTGCGCGCGTGTGCACATGATCGCGCGCGCTGAAATCACGGGTCCGAACCCCAAGGCTATATATAAAAAAAACTATTCAGTTACGTGCTGTTTTGATGCGTTTTTATGTAGTTACGTGCTGTTTTGATGCGTGTTTATGTATGTGTACAGCCGACACATTCCGATTTTGGAGTAGCGCGGCGATGTTGCGAGGGGACTTTGTAGCCGCTCGGCGTTGCACTTGGTTTTTTTAAAGTTTTGCTGCGTTCTATTTTTGCTTTTTCTTCTTCCTTCTTTTGTACTTTTTTCTCCTTATTCTTTTTTCTTCTCTATTTGTTTTCTCTCTTCCCTACTTTATTTGCTGGCTTTTGGGGGGCCATTTTGTTTTGTGAGTAAACTATGCGTGCCCTCTTTACGCACAGGGCGGTTGCCTAACAATGAAACTGTCTCTGGTGCATCCATATTGCTTTTCCTTTTGCTTTTTCATGCGCATTCCAAATAAGACACATTTCTTATAAGTCATATATTGAAACTCTTTCGTTCCTGAGAACCGCGTTTGAGGTTGAATGGGAGTAACTGCAGATTCCTAGCTTTATAGAGCTCTCTATCTCCATATTCCTGGGTTTCCAGGGAGAGTAAAACTGTATAAAGGGGTGTTATGTTATTGTGAATATGCGCATGTTTTCAGCAGCCTGTTTCTCTTTCATAAACAATACTTGCCCCAGTAAGAAAAGGGGGAAAAAACTCATTGCATTGCAATTATAGAAGAGCAAAGTAAAAACAGTTGCATCATGTTGCATGATATTACGAGCAAAAGAGGCCCGTAGGAATCAACAGGATAAATTTTCTCAGCAGCTAAAGAGGTTCTCAGGAATGAACAGTAGTTGAAATTTCTCTAAATACATTTGAACAAGATCAGCAACAAGACTTGTTGTTTCTTGAAAGCACCAAAGCTCCTGTTTTTACCGTAGACCTTTATATCTGTATGGTCCAATCATATATTATTTTACAAGCAAAGAACGAGCTTTTCATACAAAACGTCGATGATCAAGCACGTGCGTGGAAAGCTTTTAGAAAAGAATGGAGGGCGGGGCAGGAATAGAAGAATGGACAATGGGTGATAAACAAAGAGTTCTGCTGGAACCAGAATGCAGCAGCTTTGCGTATCCAAAAGCTTGGTGCAAGATTTATGGTGCGGTTAGTTTTTTTGTATTGTGGATGGAAACAACGCAATGTGTGCTACATAGTATCAGTGATGCTGACTTGAAATCCACATGATTATCTTCAAAGCTAGCTCAGCCCTTCAAATCTTTATGATCCAATCCATACTCTACGAGCTTTTCGTACAAAACGTCGATTATGAAGAACGTGCGAAGGAACCATATTGCAAAGAAAACAATGCAGGGCAGGGCAGGAAGAACAGAAGAATCGAAGCAATAAACAGGAAAACAAAAAGCCCTGCGGGGAACCAGAATGCAGCCGCTCAACACCTCATAAAGCCCAGGCCGACACGGTGAAAGATTTATGATGTCATTGTTGCTGCATTGTGTTGTGAATAGAAAAACCCAACCCGTGCTGCCTATGTACTAAAGAGAAAGTAGATTTCAATGGCTGCACTCAGACACAGCCAGGACACAGCGATGTCGTTGGTATTATTCGCTAAGTATTAGTTCGTAGTCAGGTCAAGGGGTATGCATCAATAAAGTCACTGGGATATTGCTTCATGCTGTCCCAGTCCTTTAACCCTTTCACCGCCAAAGTCGCATTTTAGCACCACAGTGATTTAACACCTATGTCACTAA
>CM065682.1:52258677-52266177 GCA_017654935.2 Phymorhynchus buccinoides
CAAAAATATATCCGTGCATGCATCAATGATGTGCCACACTTGCTACCGCGCGTGGTCACTCTATTTCACGTTAACACCGTTCACAAGATATTTATATTTCCCCATGGCAACACAGTGAGCTGTAAGTCATATTAAGAGCGGGCTATTACTGTGTTGCCCACTCTTAATATGACTTACAGCTCACTGTGTTGCCATGAGGAAATAGAAATATCTCGTGAATAATGTTAATGTGTACACAGACCTTTACGTGTTTACATTCGGCAATGATCAGCCAACATAATAAGTCTGCTCTGCTTGTTAACAAATAATACAAAACACACATTATACGTGCGTGCGTCAGCATCACCAAGAGGCAAATCCACAGCGGCCCACCCACCCTCCGGCGATATTTTCCTTTCATTAACCGTTCATTTAGTTAACGGCTCTGCTCTAATTACTATCTCCCGCCCCAGGGCTGCCTCTGGATGGCCATTTCATTAGGCAAACCGCAGCCGCTGGCTTCAATCAGGGTTGCGGTCGACACAACTAATCATAACTAGCCCCTGGGCGGTCTTCAACCAGATGGACATCTATAAATAGGCCTGTTCCCTGCCTGGTCAGCACCTGCCCGTACTTCACCCTTATCAGCGGAGAAAGTCGTTCAAGTCAGCATCAAACGTTTGTAGTTAACGAAACCAAATGTTTGTGTTTCTTTTCTTTTGAACAGATTTTTTAAGCATCGTAAAAAGTACACACTCAATTTCCCCAAAAAAAGGTTTATGGTCACTTTTGATAAATATCCCTTTTATTCTACAGAAAACTATTATGTCAATATTAAGTGAAGTGACATTTCCATAGAAAGGTGGAGAAATTCGTTCAACTTGGCACAAAACGTTTGTAGTTAGTGAAAACCACACGTTCATTTATTTTTTTCCCCAACAAGATAAAACGAAAAGTATTGTACACATTCAACTGAAAGAACAAAAATGTTTATGGTCTCATTTGGTAAACATCCAACATTCTATTGAAAAAATAATTATATGGTCAATATTAAGTGCCATTTCCATTAGAAAGGTTTATGGTCCATGTAGAATTACAGTACAAAAATGAATCTAGAGAAACGTTTATGGTCAAATTAGGAACAAGGTTTACTGTTCAGAGTGTTCATGTGTATGTTAAGAACGCGTTCAACTTTCCATGGAATCGTTTATGGCCAATATTGATTTACAAATCATATTACACTCAGTACAAAAATGAGCTCGACAAAAACAGCACAAATCGAATTGTCAGTGAGTGACATTCCCGTCCAAGGGCGTTGCAATTAGATGCCGAAATCAAAAAAAAGCGAACCGCAGCCCCAGTACAAAAATGAATCTAGAGAAACCCCCCCCCCCCCCCCCCGCCCCCCCCCCCCCCCCCCCCCCCCCCCGTTTATGGCCTCCCCCCCCCCAACCACCTCTACACTCCTCGACAAAAACAGCACCCCCCCCCCCCCCCCTTCCCGTCCAAGGGCTGCAATTAGATGCCGAAAATCCCCCCAGCCCACCGCGCGGCCCCGCCCCCCCCCCCCCCCCTTCCCTTCCCTCTTCCTTATCAATAATAACAGTAAACAGTGAATAAGTTCAAATGTTAACGGAAACGTTTGCGATCAATGTAAAAAATACTTTAAACTTTCTGGGAAATGTTTATGGACAATACAAAACATACTGTAGGCTTTCCAGGAAAAGCGTATATCTACGTAATCCTTGTTTCGCTATTTAAGTGAAATGTTTGCCATCAATAAACGTTTCTTCCCAAAATAAATCAACTTTTCGTCCCTCCCCCCTCTCCCAGAAATCACCCCTGCCCCCCAACCGTCTTTTATGTCAGCAGAAAACCGAACATTTCATGAAGCTGAACGCTCCTTCCTCCCCGTCCCCCATACCACCTCTACCTTCTCCCCCTTCCCTTTCCTCATCAATAACCGCTGGCTAACAAACTGTCTTGTCCGTTGCGAGCAATGAACGGTGGGTCCAGGCCATCTCTACTTTTTTCAAGCAATGGTTGTTGAGGTCCTCAGTGCGCATGTCTGTGACGTCAATGCCGGAAATAACGGGCTCTGGCGGCTTAGCTGATCCCCCAGTTTGCATCCAAACAAATCCAGGGCTGCTTGCATCTGGTCAAATACTACCAAACTCACCAGGCATCTTTTATTTTTCTTCCACACGGTACAAGATCCACACCTTCTCCCCTCTGGCCTTCTCCAAGCTAAAGACTTGCGGATGGGTGTATGTAAACTGCTGCCCAAGAAGATACGGATACAGTATTAATGCATTTGAATTTGGACATTAATTAAGTCTATCCATTAATGCTTTTGAATATGGAAATTAAGTATGTGGTACCAGAAAATGTGTAGTAGTACTACTTACACATTCTCTGGTGGTACTAATTGGGCCTACCAAACTACAAAAAATCCACGTTCTAAAAAAGCAACGCTTTTGCATCTGGGAATTAAGTATGTGGTACCAGAAAATGTGTAGTAGTACTACTTACACATTCTCTGGTCGTACTAAATAGGCCTACGGTACCAAACTACACCAAAAAATCCACGTTTAAGAGCACATGCATATCTAAAAACCAACAATATCTACTTAAATCAACAAATACTATGGCCCCACTGTGGCATTCCCCGTCCACCCCTTCTCTGTTGTAATGCACGATTTAAAAAATACCGCACTTAATCAATTGTGTGCATAAAAGCCAATGGAAATTATTCCTTTGTGGGTTTTTTTCTTTTTAAGAATTTCTTACGTACACACAATCAGGAAATGGGAACTTTCATAACATGTATTTAAGTAACAAACAAACTACACGACAAGTGCAAAGTGACGTTATTTTATTCACAATTTAAGTAGTAAATTGCTTATACATGAGCTATGTATTATGACTGTTTAAAAAAACCCACCACTTTCTGGGGACTTTGTGGGCTTTAAACTCTCCCTTTTAAGAAAACAAAACCTCTCATATTTACAATGACTGATATTCCTCTTAAAGATAACGAACGACCTGCTCACTGCCTTGGATGAAAACAAGGTTTCTCTTCTCTCTCTCCTTGATCTTTCTGCAGCGTTTGACACTATCGACCACTCCATCCTCATTTCTAGACTTCACACCTCCTTTGGTCTATCTGGGGCTGTTCTTTCCTGGTTTTCTTCCTACCTCTCTGATCGCACACAGACAGTTGTTGTCAATGGTTCTTCATCTCTTCCAAAAGGTCTTCAGTTCGGTGTGCCCCAAGGTTCAGTCTTAGGCCCTATCATTTTTGTTCTTTATACCCAACCTCTCTCCGCCATCATCAACCAGCATTCTATTCTACATCATAGCTTTTCTGATGACAATCAACTGTACATTTCTGCCCACCTGAGTCAATTAGATCAAATGATTTCTTCTTCTAAGTTGTGCATCTCTGCTGTTAAAACATGGATGTTTTACAACAAACTGCAACTGAATGCTGATAAGACAGAGATGATTCTTGTAGCCTCTAACCACACAATTAAAACTCAGGTTCTCCCAGGTTCTGTCGACATTGATGGCACTGAGATCAAGCTATCGGCATCCGTCCGCAATCTAGGTGTTACTTTGGACCAAACCCTTTCTTTCAAACAGCATGTTTCCAATGTTTGCAAGGCTTGCTATCTAGAACTTCGAAGAATTAGTTCCATCCGCCGTTTCCTCTCTCAGGATGCCCTGAAGACTCTAGTATGTGCTTTTGTCCTGTCTCGCCTTGACTACTGTAACTCACTTCTTGCTGGCTGTCCATCAACTCTCATCTCTAAGCTCCAACGGGTCCAGAATAATGCTGCTCGTCTCATTTCTCGCTCCCCTAGGTACGATCACATCACTTCGGTTCTTCGTTCCCTACATTGGCTCCCAGTTCAATCACGTATTGACTACAAAATTCTCCTCCTTGCCTTCAAGTCACTGAATGATCAAGCTCCCCTGTATCTCTCTGATCTTCTTCATCTCTATGTCCCAGCTCGCCAACTACGTTCGTCTTCTGATTCTCGTCTCCTTTCCATTCCCTCCATCCGTCTCAAATCTGCTGGCCAACGTTCTTTTTCTTGTCAAGCACCATCTCTGTGGAATTATCTGCCTTCTCCTCTCCGACACTCCAACTCAGTCTCCTCATTCAAAACCTCTCTTAAAACCCATATTTTTCCTGCTGCGCCCTAAATATTTGATCAGTTGTCTATCGTTGTGTGCACGTGAGGGAAGATTGAATAAGAGGTTTGTGCTGTGTTTTGTGGTGCGTGTGTGTGCGTGTGTGTGTGTGTGTGTGTGTGTGTGTGTGTGTGTGTGTGTGTGTGTGTGTGTGTGTGTGTGTGTGTGTGTGTGTGTGTGTGTGTGTGTGTGAGCATGAATGTGTGCATACATGTGTGCTTGTGTGTATTGTGGGTTGTGTGTGCACGCATGTGTGTGTGTCTGTGTGCGTGTGTGTGTGTCTGTCTGCGTGCGTACGTTGTGTGTGAGTGTGTTTGTGTATGTGTGTTGGTGTATGTGGTCAGTCCATGCGGCTCGGTTGCTGTGGCTTACCGAATGGGGTATGAACGAGTTGGCGTCAATAATTGTGTGTGTGTGTGTGTGTGTGTGTGCGTGTGCGTGTGTGTGTGTGTGTGTGTGTGTGTGTGTGTGTGAGAGAGAGAGAGAGAGTTTGTATATGCGCTGTTGCTGGTTGGTGTCACTCTTGAATGTTGTTTTTGTTGTCTGTTGATGAATAATTGATTGTAAAGCGCTTTGGGCTCATCTGAGGTAAAGCGCTATATAAATGTACTATTATTATTATTATTATTATTATATTCAAATGATGTATATCCGAAAACATTCAGTCTAATGGAACTAAAAAGACAACAACACCAAAACATTCAGTCTATAAAAACACACACACAAAATCGATACATTCACAACAGAATGCACGGCCGATCAGAAGCTGCCTAGAAATCAGCACAACTTGACAGTCAGAGCACGTGAAACCCGCAGACTGACTGCCCAGCAAATTGAGCGCCTGTATGTAATTGGCACTTCTCTTTTCACGCCTCTTTATCACTCTCCGCCCACCACTCATCATTTTACTGACAAAAGCCATTAAGCCAAAGGAGCCACAGATGACGGGAGTTTGGGTGGAGTGGGTTTATGTGATGGAGTGGGGGATTTGTCAAATGGGAAACAATGGGGAGGGGGGGGGGCTACAATAAACGATTTTTGGAGAGAAAAAAACTAGGGGAGAGCACTTTGTGCAAATTAGAGTTGATTACCTCGACTTACTCGGTCAAAACCATAGCAACCATGGCGGCATGGCGTCGAAGCTTGAAACCGCAGGATCCGAGTCAGCGACTTGCAAACATTTTTTTTTTATAGAAAACTGAAGGGCGGCCAGTACCCATAAACTGATAGAACTTGCAAAATGTGACGTTAAAATATCAATGACACACGGTGTTCTAAGTGTTATATGTCTACTCAAACACACCAGGCGAGAGCTGGGGATCTACCTGAGTAACTCCCCCTGTTTGACCGATTGAATTAGGCAAGATCACTCACACACACACCATGAAATTACTTCACTTAATTATTTTCGAACAATTCCGGTACATACTTGACATGAATCGGTCTGACTATGTGCATAGGGTTTTGCGTGCCTGTCTGCCTATGTCTGTGTTTGACAGTTGGTTTTTGTCTTATGCCAAGTATGTTTGTTTCTTCATTGTCCTGTAAGATGCCATAACCGCAGGCTGAGTTTTGTATATATTGATTAATCGACTCCCCTGGGTCTGATAAAATTTCAATAAACTAATGGGTTTTCTCTTTCACAGAGATTATTTTGCTTCGGTGCACCACAGAGAAAGACAGACAAAAACATAGCGAGACAGAGAGCACGACAGAGAGAGAGAGAGAGAGAGAGAGGAGAGAGAGAGAGAGAGAGAGAGAGAGAGAGAGAGAGAGAGAGAGAGAGAGAGAGAGAGAGGGGAGAGAGAGAGAGAGAGAGAGAGAGAGAGAGAGACAGAGAGAGAGAGAGAACGAATAAATGAATGTTATTTATAGAAGGTAATAGAATAAACACTTGCATGATTTGGGGCGGTCTCGAAAATGTCTGAAATAGGAGTGTTAAACACACAGAAAGAAGTGAGGGAATCTGGGGGGGGAGTGGGGGGGGGGGGGGGGGGGGGGGTGGGGGGGGGGGGGGGGGGGGGGGGGGGGGGGGGGGGGGGGGGGGGGGGGGGGGGGGGGGGGGGGGGAGGGGGGGGGGGGGGGGGGGGGGGGGGGGGGGGGGGGGGGGGGGGGGGGGGGGGGGGAGGGGGGGGGGGGGGGGGGGGGGGGGGGGGGGGGGGGGGGGGGGGGGGGGGGGGGGGGGGGGGGGGGGGGGGGGGGGGGGGGGGGGGGGGGGGGGGGGGGGGGGGGGGGGGGGGGGGGGGGGGGGGGGGGGGGGGGGGGGGGGGGGGGGGGGGGGGGGGGGGGGGGGGGGGGGGGGGGGGGGGGGGGGGGGGGGGGGGGGGGGGGGGGGGGGGGGGGGGGGGGGGGGGGGGGGGGGGGGGGGGGGGGGGGGGGGGGGGGGGGGGGGGGGGGGGGGGGGGGGGGGGGGGGGGGGGGGGGGGGGGGGGGGGGGGGGGGGGGGGGGGGGGGGGGGGGGGGGGGGGGGGGGGGGGGGGGGGGGGGGGGGGGGGGGGGGGGGGGGGGGGGGGGGGGGGGGGGGGGGGGGGGGGGGGGGGGGGGGGGGGGGGGGGGGGGGGGGGAGGGGGGGGGGGGGGGGGGGGGGGGGGGGGGGGGGGGGGGGGGGGGGGGGGGGGGGGGGGGGGGGGGGGGGGGGGGGGGGGGGGGGGGGGGGGGGGGGGGGGGGGGGGGGGGGGGGGGGGGGGGGGGGGGGGGGGGGGGGGGGGGGGGGGGGGGGGGGGGGGGGGGGGGGGGGGGGGGGGGGGGGGGGGGGGGGGGGGGGGGGGGGGGGGGGGGGGGGGGGGGGGGGGGGGGGGGGGGGGGGGGGGGGGGGGGGGGGGGGGGGGGGGGGGGGGGGGGGGGGGGGGGGGGGGGGGGGGGGGGGGGGGGGGGGGGGGGGGGGGGGGGGGGGGGGGGGGGGGGGGGGGGGGGGGGGGGGGGGGGGGGGGGGGGGGGGGGGGGGGGGGGGGGGGGGGGGGGGGGGGGGGGGGGGGGGGGGGGGGGGGGGGGGGGGGGGGGGGGGGGGGGGGGGGGGGGGGGGGGGGGGGGGGGGGGGGGGGGGGGGGGGGGGGGGGGGGGGGGGGGGGGGGGGGGGGGGGGGGGGGGGGGGGGGGGGGGGGGGGGGGGGGGGGGGGGGGGGGGGGGGGGGGGGGGGGGGGGGGGGGGGGGGGGGGGGGGGGGGGGGGGGGGGGGGGGGGGGGGGGGGGGGGGGAGGGGGGGGGGGGGGGGGGGGGGGGGGGGGGGGGGGGGGGGGGGGGGGGGGGGGGGGGGGGGGGGGGGGGGGGGGGGGGGGGGGGGGGGGGGGGGGGGGGGGGGGGGGGGGGGGGGGGGGGGGGGGGG
>CM065682.1:52293677-52301177 GCA_017654935.2 Phymorhynchus buccinoides
AAAAAATGCAGTATTCAGAAAATTACGCTGCATAGTTCATTTCCAAGCGGCACAGAATTTGATATTTCTCCTTTGCTGATCGAAAAATGCAGTATTCAGACAATTACGCTGCATAGTTAATTTCGGATCAAATAATACATCACAGGGTTGTACCTTGTAGTCTGTGCTCCCGTTCAAAATACAATACCCCCAGCGTTGAGAAAATACCGACACGTTCATAAAACTTATTTTTCGTCATGAAAAAATGCAGTATTCAGAAAATTACGCTGCATAGTTCATTTCCAAGCGGCACAGAATTTGATATTTCTCCTTTGCTGATCGAAAAATGCAGTATTCAGACAATTACGCTGCATAGTTAATTTCGGATCAAATAATACATCACAGGGTTGTACCTTGTAGTCTGTGCTCCCGTTCAAAATACAATACCCCCAGCGTTGAGAAAATACCGACACGTTCATAAAACTTATTTTTCGTCATGAAATTTGAACGCAAAGGACAAAGATGCAGCCTTAAGTGGACAAAATACTACATGGTTCGGATTTCCTTTTGTTGACATTTTCTTGTTGACTGAAAATGGGTTGGGGGGGGGGGGGGGGGGGGGGGGGAGGATATTAGGGTTCCCAGAATACTGACCACAGTACCACAAAGTAGGAAGCACTGAAACAGTTCAAAGTCCCACCATGGACAACTACTCAATAACTCTCCATCTGATTGTTGTGTTAATGTACACACAATGTATTCGATTTTGTGAAAGAATTAGGCAACGCAACCAAGTGGAAAGCATTGACAGAAAAAACCCCCATGCAGACCTACCCCAAGGCAGCTTTGTTAAACCCATGTTGTTAATGTTTTGAAAATATTTTTCTTACCGTACAAATGTTACTAGTTTTTAACTCTCTCTCTCACACACTCACACTCACACACACACACACACACACACACACACACACACACACACACACGCGCGCGCTCTCTCTCTCTCTCTTTCTCTCTCTCTCTCTCTCTCTCTCTTTCTCTCTCTCTCTCTCTCTCTCTCTCTCTCTCTCTCTCTCTCTCTCTCTCTCTCTCTCTCTCTAATTCTCTCTCCAACACTAAACTATTGCTTATGCATAATATTATGTCGGAGGGGTGCGGGGTGGGGTGGGGTGGGGGGTGAGCTAGGGTGCAATTCATTAGCAGCTCAGTAGGTGCGAATGTTTAATGGTTTACTGACGAGAGATGGCCGTCATGTCGTTTTCACCTCATACACTCGTCGGGTGAGATTCACTAACGGGAGGTGGGAGAGGGAGAGACAGACAGAGAGAGGCCGAGACAGACAGAGTAAGAGAAAGGGGGGAGAGAGGGAGAGACAGACAGAGAGAGAGAGGGGCGGACAGACAGACGGAGAGAGACGAAGACAGAGAAGGCAATGCAATGTTTGGAAGTCTGCCCATTAATGACTGAGTCAGTATTTACTGGTCTCTATCAAGCAATAATAAAAAAAAACATTTAAAGATTATATACCCTCTCACCCCCCCCCCCACCCCAACCCCAACCCGCCCCCTCCCCACCCCCCCACACCCCAACCACCACCCACCCCAGGAAAGTAACACAATTCAAAACCTGATCTCTAAACAGATTTTTTTCAAGAGAAAAGAAAGGAAGAAGAAAACAAAGAATACAACCACACCTTCAACCAAGCATTATGCCTCTCACCCCCCACCCCCACCCCCATCCCTCCCCAACTTCACCCACCCAACCCGTTGATCAACTCACGTGCAAAAGCCACATTCCTCATACCCCCCCCCCCCCCTACTCTTTTACCTCCTTAATCTGCATCTCTGCCTCATTACATCTTTTAAACTTTTGTGTGTGGGTGTGTTTTTTTCCCCGCCCACAACTACGACCCCTACCGAAGAGCAAGAAGAAAACAGTTTCTACAAACATTCTGCTAACGAGGGTAATTAGATTCTTAATTACAGTCAGCAAAGGGCAAGCTGACCACAAAAAAGAATGGTTTCTGTCTCCAGTCACCCTACTATGGCTGGCTACAATGTTGCTTTTGCGTGTCCGAGAGAAACCATCTCTTACATCGCGGTACGCTTGGTTTCTAGACATTTCTATCGTATCTTTTTTGAACCCTCTCTTTTTGCATTGAAAAAGTATATTTCCATTTTCTTTTTTTTTCTAGTTCTTCGGTTTCCTCATTTTATCTTCTTTTTCTCTTTTCTTCCATTGTGTTAGTCGACCTTTACTTCCAGTCTCCGGTTCATCTTCCTCAACCATTCTTGTTAGTGTGGCTGCTGCTGTTGCCTTTCTTTTATTGTCCTCGTGCTTGCTTTTATGCTGGTCTTTCTGCTGCTGCTTCTTTTTCGTCGTCGTCGTCTTCTTCTTCCTCCTCCTCTTCTTCTTCTTCTTCTTCTTCTTCTTCTTCTTCTTCTTCTTCTTCTTCTTCTTCTTCTTCTTCTTCTACTACTACTACTACTACTACTACTACTACTACTACTACTACTACTACTACTTCTTCTTCTTCTACTTCTTCTTCTTCTACTACTACTACTACTACTACTACTACTACTACTACTACTACTACTACTACTACTACTACTACTACTACTACTACTACTACTACTACTGGTGTAGAGTGGCACAGTGGTATCGCGTTCGCTTCGTGTCAAGTAAACCCGAGTTCGAACCTGGGTACAGGGGATTTTTTCCTCTCATTCTGACTAGGCCTTAACGGTCTGAACGTGGAGTCTTTCGGATGAGACGATAAACCGAGGTCCCGTGTGCCCATGCACTTAGCATACGTTAAACCCTGTGGCAACGAAAAAGTTGTCATTTGGTAAAAATTTACCCCCCTCCCTCATCAGTGGCAAAAATCGCATGCAAAAATTAAAAAAAAAAAAAATTGTGTGGCGCGCCTCTGGCAGCGACGCGCTCTCCAGGTGGGAGCAACCCGAATTTCACAGAGGCGCCTCTGTGACTATAAAGTACCTAATACCTACTACTACTACTACTTCTTCTTCTTCTTCTTCTTCTACTACTACTACTACTACTACTACTACTACTACTACTACTACTACTACTACTACTACTACTACTACTACTACTACTACTACTACTTTTTCTTCTTCTTCTTCTTCTTCTACTACTACTGCTACTACTACTACTACTGCTATCACTTCTTCTTCTTTTTCTTTTTCTTTTTCTTCTTCTTCTTCTTCTTCTTCTTCTTCTTCTTCTTCTCTTCTTCTTCTTCTTCTTCTTCTTCTTCTTCTTCTACTACTACTACAACTATTACTTCTTCTTCTTCTCTTCCTCCTCTTCCTTCTTTTGCTTCTGTATTTGAGACAGACGCAACAAAAAATGGTACAACATTTTTTGTACAAGCGCACAACAGACAGACAGAATGGGAGGGGGGGGGGGGGGGGGGGGGGGAGGGCGGTCTCATTTCAATGGCCTTGTTTCATAATTTTGTTTTATTCTGCACAAAAAGAGCGACTGCTATTTTGGGAATGATTTTAGGTTTAAAGCCTTGTTATCCTTTCTCTAATGAGAAAGAAGAGACAAGAGTCCAAATCAGAATCAGACCGGATGACGCAAGAGACGGAGTGGAGAGAGAGAGAGAGAGAGAGAGAGAGAGAGAGAGAGAGAGAGAGAGAGAGAGAGAGAGAGAGAGAGAGAGAGAGAGAGAGAGAGAGAGAGAGAGAGAGAGAGAGAGAGAGAGAGAGACAGAGAGAGAGAGAGAGAGAGAGAGAGAGAGAGAGAGAGAGAGAGAGAGAGAGAGAGAGAGAGAGAGATCATAAACAGGATCAGAGAAAAGGGTCATTCTGACAAAAACTTCGACAGCAAACTAAGAGAGATATACAAACAGATAGACAAACAGACAGACAGACAAGGTCAAAGGGAGGCAAACAAAGAAAGTCAGAAAGTTTGGGGGATAAAAACACGTAAAACGTGTTAAAAACAAGCGCGAAATCGCAATAGTTTGTGGCACGCGGTCTATTTTTACCACTCCAATCATGAGTTACCTCCCCTGGATTTTCAATAATTTTAATCTGTAAACCAGAATGTTATCTCTGCACCATTTCGTAACTTTTTATATCTTTTGGAAAACATTTAAAACTATGTATCCTACTTATACTCATCAAAAGAAGCACCGCATACTCGTCGTGTCTGTTGTAGTGTCTGTATTACATATGTTTATTATTTTGTACGCTTTTAAAATACATCATTTTAAAGAGCGGCCAGAAGTGTAGCCTCGATTTGAAGTCATATTCATTTGAATATTCTGATCGCTTCTCTGCCTTTTGGCTAAGACAGTGATTCAGGAATATAAATTTTTGTTTATATCCTGGTTGGTTTGTTCAGCCCGTCGTACATGGCGAAAGCCGATACGCGACGTTAAACTGAACTTCCATTAGAAGTCATGCCCCACATGGCCGAAAGGCCAAAGAGGGCGTAAAACATTATTTACTTTGAAGTGCGACAATTTTGTCAAAATGTGCGACAATTTTGGAACGACAGACCGACCGACAGACCGACCGACCGACAAAGTGAGTTATAGGTTTGTGGCTTTGAGCCACAAACAAAAACTGTGAGCAAAGAAAAACGCCCAAAGTAAAACGCCTATAAATCATGTAAGTTATGATAGCTGTCACTTCATTTCAGCCACAAGACGGTTAACTTGTTTTCTTTGGATCAGCAAAGGGCCTGTTTGAAGTTGGAATGTCGCGTGCGAAGACAGCTGGTAGGGGAGGGGAAGACAGGGAAGTCAGCAGATGACAGAGTGATGGGGGGGGGGGGGGGGGGGGGGGAGGGGGGGTTAGATATGATTGGAAGCTAGCTAGATTCAGGGTGGGTGGGGGTGGAGTGGGAATGGGGAATGAGGTTGGAGTGGTTTGGGAAGGGGAAGGAAAGTGAGAGATAGCGGTGAAAGGTGTAGAGTGGCACAGTGGTAGCGCGTTCGCCTCGTGTCAAGAAAATCCGAGTTCGAACCTGGGTATAGGCCTACAGGGGATTTCTCCTCTCATTTTGCACTAGGCCTTACGGTCTGAACGTGGAGTCTCTCGGATGAAACGATAAACCGAGGACCCGTGTGCCCATGCACTTAGCATACGTTAAACCCAGTGGCAACGAAAAAGTTGTCATTTGGTCAAAATTTACCCCCCTTTCCTTCTTCATCAGTCACACAAAACTCGTATGCAAAAACAAAAACAAATGGGTGGTGACCCTCTCCAGGTGGGAGCAACCCGAATTTCACAGAGACGCATCTGTGACTAAAAAATACCTAATACCTGATACCTAAGTACAAGTTTTTCGAGTAATATTTTAATAAGTGATTCCTATGACGATGATGAGATAAGCGTCCAATCGGTCAGAGATCCTTATGGACGGCATGATTCCTATTCACTATGTCTGCATTTAAGGGTGATTTCCAGGGTCAAAGGTGGATCTTCGGTCAGGCATCACCGTAGGTTGGTCAGCCATCAAACAGAATCTGCTGAGAACAACATTATGTACCTGGTGAGTCTTTACCTACACAACAGTATACTGTTACAAAAAAAAGAAACGCAACAATGTCCAGAGAGGCAATGTAACACCATATGATTGTTGGACGTGGTTCACTGGACAGGTACTGAACATCTAACGCACCTTTGAAAGTGAATGAAATGTCGAAAGAACAACCTTTAAAGTGTTTGGACACACTCGCTTCTTCCATTATTTTACTACTTAAAAAAACAAAACAAATAAATAACGGTAAGTTCAAAGTGATGGACTGGCGTTTCTTGTCTTGAACAGCACGGTACATATATCATGCGAACATAACCAGCATGGCATACTGGTAGCGCCATTGAGGCTTTATACCGAAAATTATCTGCCCCTGTCTCGTGCCCTGAGATGCGAACGCCACATACTTAAGATTACCGCCCTTGCCTGTCAGTAAAAACATCTATATTTTGAGAAAATCTGTTTCCAAAAATAATACCAATGTCCCATATAGCTATACCGAGAGGACGTAAAACATCAAACTTCGCTCCTGTCAGGAACTAGTAGTGCATAGCCACAGACAATTATCTGCTCCTGACTCGTCACCAGGGGGCATCGGCAGTTCGGGCCTAAAATTATCGCCCTTTCGTGTCGACAAGGAGTAGCATAAAGCCTCAATGAGATAGGTGAGTGAAAATAGGGTTTTACGCCCTCTTCGGCCTTTCGGCCATGTGGGGCATTTGTAAATACAAAGATGGAGGGAACAATACTGGAGGCAATGCCCGGAGGTAGTGCTAAACCAGTAAAGTCCCGATTTTGTTAATAATACAGATATGTGTAGCAGTAACCACGCCTCGGTTAAACCTCATTGGCTATGGTACCACCACAAGATTGTAATAATATATGATAAAGCCTCATTCGGCTCAAGTTCTCCTCTTTTTCAGAATGGGCGAGACATCATGCATCCCATACGCACGCTTCGGGTCACCTGCACTGCGCTTTTTGTATTGTAGTCTGTAGCTCATATTACGAGCTCGAAGAATTCTGATCGCTTCTCGGCCTTTTGGCTAAGGCAGTGATTCAGGAGCATACATTTTTGTCTATACCCTGGTTGGTTGGTTCAGCCCGTCGTACATGGCGAAAGCCGATACGCGACGTTAAACTGAACTTCCATCATACGAGCTGTCCCAACTCAGCACAAGGTATACGGACCGGTGCGCCTCTATTCGCCTACGCGCGTTTCGCCTACACGTGTTTTGCCTACGCGCGTTTCGCCTACTCACGTTTCATCGACTAACTGATAAGTAGTCTCGTTTCGCCTAAATAATGACATACCACCCTTAAAACAGGACATATACTAAACTGGAAGTAGTTTTTAATGCTTCCGAGGTAAAGGGAATGATTGCTCCAATGTACTCATTTTGCTTTTTCAAAGCTAAAATCCGTGCAAGGGCATGGCCTCATTTTCAGTATATAACAAAACATCTTTAAAAATCTTTCGATGGCCGCTATTATTAAGATACACTTAGAAGCTGTAAAGGTCTACCTTTGAGAGAGAGAGAGAGAGAGAGAGAGAGAGAGAGAGAGAGAGAGAGAGAGAGAGAGAGAGAGAGAGAGAGAGAGAGAGAGAGAGAGAGAGAGAGAGAGAGAGAGAGAGAGAGAGAGAGAGAGAGAGAGAGAGAGAGATGCAGACAGCAAGTTCAAAAGTAAACAGAGGGAAAAAAAATCAAGACTTATAGCCACATTATGTGCTGGCAAATACTAGGGATGCGGTGGGCGAAACGAGACACTCAGTGTGGGCGAAACGACACAGCCGACACAATAAATGCAAATGAAGCGGCAGATGACGTACATCAAAGAGTAGGCGAAACGCGCGTAGGCAAAGTGGACGGCACCCATACGGACGAGTTCACTATAACAGTATAAGAGGCTGCGCAAGTGACGTAAACCATAGCCTCGATTGCAACACATAAAAAAATCGGGACTTTACTGGTTTCGTACTGCCTCCGGGCATTGCCTCCAGTATTG
>CM065682.1:52313677-52326177 GCA_017654935.2 Phymorhynchus buccinoides
TAAATGAATCTGAAGAAATAATTATATTACTAGTTTTGTTCACTAATTTCATGTAGACCCATTGCACGGATCTGATGAAATACCTGATTATAGAAATACAGAACATTTCAAATATCTGCATTGCTAAAAATTCGGGGCTTTCCTGGTGTTGCACTGCCTCCGGGCATTGCCTCCAGGATCGTTCCAACCATCTTTATATATACTTAAGTCCCATATAATGTCTGTTTCAGACCGGAGGACGTTAAACAGATTTTTCTTCACAGAACATTTCATCAGATTCGTGTAACATTAACATCTGCAGTTACAGTGAGCGAAGCGAGAAGGATTTCATCAGATTCGTTTAGTCAGTAGTATTTCATCGGATTTATGCCTCACGAGTGTGGAAGTTGGATGTTCGTACGACTGCAGTTGGACGCGTGGATCGGTCCCTTTCAGATGTGCAATCAATGCTAGCACAGAAGGCAGTTCCAGACATTCTTCGACAAATCAAAGCAGACATGAGAACTATCGCTGAACAACTTGCTTCACAGATTACCAGTTTTTCTGCGTTAGTGTGACGTAAGACCTGTGGTTGGAAAACATGTTTGTAACGCTCCAGCGTCACTATATAATGGAAACGATTATTTTGAAACTCACTCTCTCTCTCTCTCTCTCTCTCTCTCTCTCTCTCTCTCTCTCTCTCTCTCTCTCTCTCTCTCTCTCTCTCTCTCTCTCTCTCTCTCTCCCAAGGACAGAATGGACCCCCCCCCCCCCCCCCCCCCCCCCCCCCCCCCCCCCCCCCCCCCCCCCCCCCCCCCCCCCCAAGGACTAGGCCCAGCCTAAATTCTTATCCTTGTAAAATAAAGTTTCTGAAGCCTGAAGTCTCTCTCTCTCCCTCTCTTTCTCTCTCTCTCTCTCTCTCTCTCTCGAATCTTTCTCTCCCCCTCTCCTCTCTCCCTCTCTTTCTCTCTCTCTCTCTCTCTCCTCTCTCTTTCTCTCTCTCTCTCTCTCTCTCCCCCCCCCTCTCTCTCTCTCTCTCTCTCTCTCTCTCTCCTCTCTCTCTCTCTCTCTCTCTCTCTCTCTCTCTCTCTCTCTCTCTCTCTCTCTCAAATGTTCGCATAGAAAAAAATCAGAGCAGCAACATTCTGCCAATGTCGGAAATGGGATAGGGTTAGGACCAGCCTAGAATTATTTTCCTAAAACTGAAAGAAGCAGACTTTAAGATCGAGGGTCGTAAACATGAGGGGGTGACAAAACTACATACAGTGGAGCCTCCCTTGTAAGACCTCCCATTATAAGACTCACTCCCACATAAGACCTACTTCTCTGAGACATTGCCCTTCTTTGTAAGTATTAAAATTACCTCCCTTATAAGACCTCATTTGGGATGATTTTTGAAGGTCTTATAAGGGAGGTTCCACTGTATTTGCAAAACATTCTTCAAGTGACCTTTCATCAATCGCTCGAGACTGAACATATGGCGGCATCGCTGGTTCAGCCATCTCCCTAGTGGCTGTAGTATGCCTCCTATCAATGCTCGGTTCCTCCACTGGTGAATAAGTGAAAACACGATATTAGTCTAGACACTCGTTTTTGGAATGCCGGACCTGTAGTCATGAGTGCGTCTTAAGACATTCAAAACGGGGATTAGAATGTAAATTAGGCGAAACAGCCAATCGTGTTTGGGGAGTTTAGTCTCGTTTATTTACATACTATTACCCGTGTTGACTGTCTAATTCGCACTCACGGCTACAGGGACCGGGACTTGTCCGCCCTCGTCCTAACCCTCTCTCAGCCATTGGATCGGTGTCTATTCGAAAGTTTTCCGATTAACCCTTTCGCCGCCAGCCTTTTTTTTTTAGCAAATAAATGTCCATTAAACTTACCTGGGTAGAGAAAGAAAATCATCTGCAATAGTGGGGATTCCTCTATGACATGCATAAAGTAAGGCCTGTCCTTACCTCCAAAAAATATGAAAATAGGGTCTTTGGATAACAGACCCTGGTTTGAGGCCTTTTCGTGACATGAGTGTTTAATCATTGTGGTGCTAAAATGCGACATTGGTGGTGAAAGGGTTAATAATTACTTACTGGTGTGTTTATCTGTCTGCCTGCTTCATGTGTTTAAGTCGTGTCATGGCTTGACATGGTTTATTAGTCGTATAGTTTAACTTAGTCTTACTATTTTGGGTTTGAGGTACCGGTGAATCAGGGACCCTTTGAAAGTTACCTTTCCTGTGTGCTGAGTACTTACTGTCAATCGCTCCGGACTGAACTTGGCGATACCATCGATGATGTTCTTTGTATCATCGTCTCAGTTACAACAAACGCCCATCCAGAAAAGGTGATAAGTTGGGCATTGATTCAGAACACTGAAAGATTCATGAAGACAACAGTGAAACTTTCTTCTGTTCAGATAAATGATAACGTGTGTTTGGAACTGAATGCCAAAAAAACAAAAAAACAAGTGCAACGCCGAGCGGCTGCAAAGTCCCCTCGCAGCATCGCCGAGCTACTCCGAAATCGGAATGTGTCGGCTGTGGCAGATATCAAAAGAAAACGTACTTACATAAAAACGCATCAAAACAGCACGTAACTGAATAGTTTTTTTATATATAGCCTTGGGGTTCGGACCCGTGATTTGAGCGCGCGCGATCATGCGCACACGAGTGCACAGAACAATTCATGACAACTGTGTTATAGACCATTCATCAAGAAATGTGGAAAAAACCCTGCATTGAAATACATGCAAAACTTCGCGAGATATTAGCGATTATGTGTTTTGGGGTTTGAACCCCGTAACTGGCGCGACCTTGACCTTAATGTAAAACTAAATACATCAGTGGATAGCTTGCATCTTGGCAAACTAGTATACCAAATTTGATGATGATAGACTGAATAGTTTTTGAGAAAAACGGACGAATAGCCGGACGGACGGACGGATGCCGGACGGACGCCGGACGGACGGACGCCGGACGGACCAGACAAAAACAATAGTTCCCCGAACCTTCGGCTCGGGGACTAACAAGCCGGTGTACTAAAGTTTTGGTAAAGTTTTATGCACCTGATTTTCTTACTCCTTGCCATATTCCAATCCCTTGCCTTGCCTACAGTCCTTGCATTTCGTCATCCCAGAAATCCTTCATCTTTCCCCTTACTTTTAAACTTTTTATTAAATACTGTATTGTTCCATCTTGAGTGTTGCGGGAGACGCGGTAGAAACCTTATTCCCAAGCTCTTCATTTCAAATCTCATCACGCATCCGATCACATAATAATAGTGATATACGCCTTGGCTTGTCCACATGCAATAAAAATGAAAAATAGAAACGATGTTCAAGTCCTGAGGCGTCTCATCAGAGAAGACACTGCAATGCATCGCCACTTAGTCACTTGGTGGAGATCAGTGGAACATGTTCAGTCAAACAGTATGCCTGTTGTTGGTGTGCCAGACAGTCGTATTAGACTGACTTCCAGATAGCAGATAAGGTGGCTGCTATTCGTGAGGACTGGACTGGAATGTATCTATAGTAATAAAGAAGCCTTGCCCAAAGGGCATCACCATTCTGTCGGCTACGCGAACGTTAGGGAAGTTGACATCGGAGACGGTTCCCTACAGCCAACTAATCTCCAAGGCTGCAGCAAAGAGAGCCATAGCAAATGCCTCGCAGGTTTCCAGAGCCAAAGTCCTTCACAAAAGGCAATGCTTCGTGACGATTTTCTACCCGGTAATTGCTGTAGAAACTCGTGTTATCACACAGCTCATCCGCTCTCAGTTTAACCTTTACCGGATCATGCTTTTGACTACACGGACACGATGGCGGGGGTCTTCCACGACCCCCTACTCATCAAAGAGCAAAATCCGAGGTGTTTATCCCTGTCCGGATGGCGGGGGTCTCCCACGACCCCTACTTGTCAAAGAGGCACCATGTGTTTATCCCTTTCCGGATGGCGGGGGTCTCCAACGACCCCTACTCAATGCACTGCAGTGCTCTTTAAAGTAGGGGTCGTGGGAGACCCCCGTCATCCGGACAGGTATATCAAAATTACGCGTCATATTACGTCATTTATATTTTATACACATTAATACAATTTAACACACTTAAAGCCATTTACGTTTTTGACAAAGTCATGAAATTTCATGAAGATTGCTTAAATAGTTTTACAGATATAACATGTTTTGTGTGTCAAGGGGTCGTGGGCGACCCCAGAAGTCCGGTAAAGGTTAATATAGACCCCAACTTTAACCTTTGATAAGAACCATATGAGTACGTGGAAGGAAAGTCTTACGTCCTCATAGCAATCTCTCTTAGGGACAAGATGGTCTGGTACGGTGGTCGTTGTAGAAATGGCCGCAGAGCGGTTGACGGTCGTTAGGCGGAGGGTCTGGGATGGAGTAGCTGCATTTGAGTACATTAAAAGGACCGAACATTACGCAGGACTCGACCTAAGAGTAAGAAGCCAGCGAGTTCAGCTGAGCTAATGCGAGGGACATTCTCCATCGAGGGACGTCCCCATTGGGAGGTCTCAGAAGAGACACAGACACAGTAAAGCGTTGGGAACAAATGGGTCCAACGGGAGGGAGGAGAGGAGAAACAGACACACACAGAAAGACACTAATGAGAGTATTTGTGGAAAGTATAACTGGCATGATCAAATTAAACTCTGCCTGAACTTGGAAGCTGTTGCCTATTATCTCCCTTGTGACCTAACCTCTCATGATCGTTGTTTCCCAAACTTTGAGATCTCTCTCTCTCTCTCTCTCTCTCTCTCTCTCCCTCCCTCCTCTCCTCTCTCCCCCTCTCCCCCCCTCAGTTCCCTCTCTCTCTCTCTCTCTCTCTCTCTCTCTCTCTCTCTCTCTCTCTCTCTCTCTCTCTCTCTCTCTCTCGTCTATTCTCCTCTCTCTCTCTCTCTCTCTCTCTCTCTCTCTCTCTCGTTTGAGGTAGATTACATTTACTTGTCTAGACAGTCATCATTAGGGGTACCAGACTGACCCCCATTCCCACCCAACCCACATTCTGTTTTCCCATTGAGGTTTTGCGGACGTCTATTTTTAGTTCTGAGTATTTCTGGGCCCATTCAGTTTGTTTGCGTATCAAATCACAATTTATGAGTACCGGTTTCAACAGCAAAGTGTCGTCTTGGGCATAGCTTAGAATAAGGATCACTAAACTGTCTTCGATCGTGGCATGTCAAAAATGTTGCTAGTTCGCTGTGTATATTGTGAGTGTGTCCAGACAGCCGAAGAAAGCAGTAGCTATTCAAAAACTTGGGTTGGAAAAGTTTCTTAAGGCTGGACCCTGACGGATTAGTTTTTGCCAGAATACGTCGAGATCACCAGAAAGACAGCCTTTTCAAGGATCGGAACACTCACTTTGCTCTGGTTTCCTAGAAATTAAACCGTCAAAACGGCGATTCCTCCTTGGCGGAGACGCCGGAGAGAGTAGCCATTTTGGATGGGGTGGGTGGAGGTCACTCATTGTGGTTGAAGCGTTTTAGTGCAGTTTAAAAAAATTGGAGCTATGTCCTTTGTTGTGAGCGAAACTCCTTTAGATAAACTGTATAACATTTAAAACAAAATAAATCAAAAGGCTTGTATTGCGAAAATTTCGTGCAAACGATTTGGCGGCCATTAGAAAAGAGACGGCACACGTCTTCTCTTTGGGTGAAAGAATTTGACTTCCAGCACCTCCGCCAAGGAGGAATCGCCGATTTGACGGTTTGATTTATAGGAAACCAGAGCAAAGTGAGTGTTGCAGTCTCTGTAAAGGGTGTTTTCCTGGTGATCTCGACGTGTTTCTTACAAAAACTCATCCGTCGGGGTGCCTCTTTAGCGGTTATGATTTGACCAAGAGACAATCTTAATTTTGTCCCATAATAGTAGACTTTCGGACAGCTGAAGTTGGTGGTTGCCCCCAAAACAGAGCACTCAGAACCACTATTAGCTATAGCGAGTCGTTTGCACAAAACACCTTGTGGCAAAATGATTTTGCATTTTTTGTTGAAAATGGATGATGATGATGATGATGATGATGATGATGATGATGATGATGATGATGATCTCTCTCTCTCTCTCTCTCTCTCTCTCTCTCTCTCTCTCTCTCTCTCTCCTCCTCTCTCTCTCTCCCTCTCTCTCTCTCTCTCTCTCTCTCACTCTCTTGTTAATTCAATTTATATTAGTTCATATGATTAATGTGCTGTATGCGAGGATGGTGGGGGAAGGGTGGATGGGTGTATGAATGTGTAGGATTTGTTTTCTTCCCCTGTTGCTTTTGTTCATTAATTGAAGTTTTAATTATGCTTTTCTTCTTTTGTTTCGAGGGCAAGATGTAAACAAAGCCCATTGTGTGCTTATTCTTTTCCCTCAATAAACAAATGTTTCAAATCTCTCTCTCTCTCTCTCTCTCTCTCTCTCTCTCTCTCTCTCTCTCTCTCTCTCTCTCTCTCTCTCTCTCTCTCTCTCTCTCTCTCTCTCTCTCTCTCTCTCTCAATAATATTAATGTACCATTTGATTTCAGAATGCAAATTTTTTTAAAGGTGTGTTTATGCATACAATCATGAATGGACTAGCACCTCCTTATCTAAGTGGAAAGTTATCAGTTAGTTGTGTACGAAACAAACAAATAATATTTCTGCCCCGACCAAGAACAGACCTATTTATGTCATCGTTAAAATATTCGGAAGGTAAAATGTGGAATGACGTTCCTGAACACATGAAAACCAAAAATACATTATCATCATTTAAAAAGATGTTTTCATCAATATCTATTTGAAAGATTGCAAATGTTCCATTTTGTCTTTATATAGTTATGGTTTGTACATAAAGCAGAGCTCCCAAGTACTCCCATTTGGGGGTCTATGAAGCACTAACATTCTAAAGAACCCTCTAAAAGAATGTGCAGGGGGTCCCAGGGATGCACTAGAAAATATTCTTTTTAGCATTCGCTTTGCCACTGGGACCCTCTATCCCACCTCTAGGACCCTCTATACTGTAAGTAAAGGAGTCCATGTGACCCCTTGTTTTGCGGGACGATTGGGAGCCCTGATAAAGAGACTTTATCATGTCTGGAATCATCAAATTACAAGTTACTGTTGCTCATAACTTTCCATCCTGAATCTTATCATTGACGTGTGGCATGATAATAAAAGGGGTATAGGGCTATCATGCTGCATATATCATGCTCTAATTGTGCATGTTACACCAGGAATAATTTGCTTGTTTCCTTTTTTTGTTTTGTTTGTCTGTCAGTTTGTTTGTTTTCCTTTCTTTCTTTTTTCTTTATGGTGTGCACGTGTGGTGTGTGGAAGGCTTGCTGTAGTGTATAGTATGCTCTTGCTCTATGAAACGTCGTGTTATGTATATTTGATTTCCTGTGCTATTTGATAGCTTTGTAATTTATAGCTTTGTAATTTATTTGCAATTTGTTTTTTGACGAGAACATGGTGAACGAAAGCATTGTTGCTTATCCATTTATCCCCATTACAATTTTTAAGTTTAAAGTTTCAAATGTCTCTCTCTCTCTCTCTCTCTCTCTCTCTCTCTCTCTCTCTCTCTCTCTCTCTCTCTCTCTCTCTCTCTCTCTCTCTCTCTCTCATCACTCCAAGTGCGAGCTTTCAAACAAGGGTAACATTGTGTACTGAAGAAAACAGTCAGAGACAGAGAATGATACACAATATGAGCGACAACAACGCCAGAGAGAAAATATTTATTCCCAGTCTTTTCATTAACAAGAAACAAAATCTCGCAGACCTAAGATATCCCCACCAAAGCGCGCACACGCACAAGCGCGTGCGCACAAACACACACACACACACAAACACTGACACACACACACACACGCACACACACGCACACACACACACACACACACACACACACACACACACACACACACACACACACACACACACACACACACATACACGCTATAATACACCTCTTGAAGAGTCAATCCACCTGTCCAGCCTTTGACCCCACTGTCAAGGCTTTAGTTTACACTCTGTCAACACTCGCTACACGACACACTGAAGGGTCGTGTGAGGGGGCTTAGTGTATCGGCTTGTGGTGAGGTACACGTGACAATTACTGCATGGCGTTCGATCAGCTGGGGTTCACATCCTCCCGATACTTCTCCTGCGTTCCCAGGACATATGGCCATAATGATTAAGGTTTCAAAACTCTCTCTCTCTCTCTCTCTCTCTCTCTCTCTCTCTCTCTCTCTCTCTCTCTCTCTCTCTCTCTCTCTCTCTCTCTCTCTCTCTTATGATGGCTCTGTAGCTATTGACATTAAATCATCAATTTGTCAATTTCTCTCTCTCTCTCTCTCTCTCTCTCTCTCTCTCTCTCTCTCTCTCTCTCTCTCTCTCTCTCTCTCTCTCTCTCTCTCTCTCTCTCTCTCTCTCTCTGTGTCCGGTTTTCAGTTTTCACTGGTCTTCCCGCTGCGCACAGCCGACACATTCCGATTTCGGAGGAGCTCAAGAGAAAAATTATTCGGCAGATTTTTTTTTTAAAGGCAGGAGTACGGGCCAATAAGTCAGAAAGATAGTAGATGACAGAAAGCAAAGGAAAAAGGCAGAGTCAAAGAAAGTGGCAGATTAGAGGAAGTTACTAGCACAGAACTTCCAGAAGGTGGGGGAACTATTGTTACGAAAGACCCCCGGTATCCCCACGGGGACTTCTCTGGTTTCTAAAGCGGTTTCTTCGTTTCCTGTCTAAATTTCAGCTTCATCTCAGCTTGCAATATTGTCTTTCTTCCTGTTTGTTACTCTGTCTGTCTCTGTCTCTGTCTCTGTCTCTGTCTCTCTCTCTCCGTTTAATTCCATTATCCACAACAATCATACCCCTACCATCCCACCCCTTCTCCTTCTTCTTCTTCTTCGATCGCTCAGACAGTTAATTTAGGCTTAAAGAACAAACTCCCGTCATGCATTTAATCCCATCCGCTATCCCCACTACACACTGTTTACCCTCTCATTTCCGCCTACAGGTAAAAAAAGACAGGGGCTGGATGAGTTCGTGCGTTCATCAAGGTCATCCTGTCTCTTTTTGTTTTATGCACGCCAAAAGAACAAGGTGAAAATCCGGCAAGATGTGCCCCCCCTACATTTCTCGGTTGTTTCCATTTTTTTCCGTTCTTGCCTTTCTTACCAAACATTAAGCTGTAATTCATGAATCTTTTCACCTAATTATCTTCTTTGAATAATTAATCGCAGTCATGATAAAGGCCATTATCTAATAGGACCCCCCTCCCCCTATGTAGTATAAAGGCAAGACGGGAAAACGCAATGAACCATGTGACAAATGCCGCGGTGTAGTGCACTACATATGGGGGGGGTCCTATTAAATAATGGCCTTTATCATGACTGCGATTAATTATTCAACAAAGATAATTAGCTGCAAATGTTACTAAAATACAGCTTAATGTTTGGTATGAAAGGCAAAAACGAAAATAATGGAATTAAGTGAGAAATGTAGGGGGGGGGGGCACATCTTGACCTTTACCCAAAATTATACCGGGTCTTGTATTTCTTAATCAGATAATCTGTCTACCTACCTCCCTTTTTACCTACCGTTCTACCTACTTATCTTCCTACCCACCTACCTACCTGCCTACCTACCAATCTTATTACCTATCTTCCTAACTGCTTACTTTTCTACCTTCCTGTCTGTCTGTCTGTCAGTCTGTCTACGTATCTTCGCGTCTTATCTGTTAGAACTGTAACTTGTGGGTCATTTGAGATGAAATTCTGCTTAACGTCCTCCGGTCTGCAACAGACACATATGGGACATTAGTAGATGGTGGGAACGATCCTGGAGGCAATGCCCGGAGGCAGTGCAACACTAAGAAAGTCCCGAATTTTGAACAATACAGGTGTGAATGTAAAATTGGTCATTTGAGATCATTGACGATCCTCCACATATCATGTGTGTTTGAGTGTACACAGGGTTTTGTTCAGATATAATGTATGGGCAAACTACCAATGACAACTGAGAAAACATTCAACACAGGCCATAGATTTAACCGTTTTCATGAACAAAATATTGTCGTTAATCATTACTTGTCAATGTCCGAATGTCTCGATTCTTTCTTGTGAAATAAAAAAAGCAGCACGCCGAAGAGGGTGGGAGAAAGAAGACGTCCTTGTTGGACAGGGACATGGATAGTAGTAAGAAATAGTATCATTCGAGGGCTTTTAACCCTTTCACCGCCAAAGTCGCATTTCAGCACCACAGTGATTTAACACCTATGTCACTAAAAGGCATCAAATCGGGGTCTATTATCCAAAGACCCTATCGTCTCACTTTTGGGAAGTAAGGATATACCTTATTTTATATATGTCACGGAAGAATCCCCAATACTGCAGATGGATTTTGTTCTCTACCCAGGTAATCTAATGGACATTTTTGGCTGAAATATGGCTGGCGGTGAAAGGGTTAAAACAAAACAATTATTATTAATGTTTTTTCTTTATTATTGTTATCATTTTTATGCTCTTCCCTGGATGTTCCGTTGGTTTCAATTGCCAGAAGTGGTTGCTGCCAACGTACTGACTACAGATACAGATACAGACAAGTAATTCTTCCTCGTAACGATTGCTTACCGTCTCTTTAAAATTGAAGACCAAAAGAAAACAAGCTTACAGCCTTTTAACTGAAGAAGGGGGGGGGGGGGGGGGGAACGCGACAAAATGTACCCTTTACGTTCTTCATAAAAAAACATTAAAGAGAGAGAGAGAGAGGGAGAGAGAGAGAGAGAGAGAGAGAGAGAGAGAGAGAGAGAGAGAGAGAGAGAGAGAGAGAGAGAGAGAGAGAGAGAGAGAGAGAGAGAGAGAGAGAGAGAGAGAGAGAGGAGAGAGAGAGAGAGAGAGAGAGAGGAGAGACAGAGAGAGAGAGAGAGAGAGAGAGAGAGAGAGAGAGAGAGAGAGAGAGTGGAGACAGAGAGAGAGAGAGAGAGAAGAGAGAGAGAGAGAGAGAGAGAGAGAGAGAGAGAGAGAGAGAGAGAGAGAGAGGGGGGGGGGGGCACTGCAGTGCTTAAAATGTGCTGAATAAAAAATGGAAGGAACAAAAATCTACGGAAGAAACAAAAACAATCTGCAATTTTTCCAACTAAAAAATATCTAAGAAAAACGCTACTACAAGGTTTACAAGCAGCTAAATAAAGGTGTCAGAATAAAGTTGAACTTTGAAAGTAATGAATGAAAAGTTATATATTTAAACGACCATGGTCATTACGTAAGCAAGGGTGGGAAGGAGGGAGGGGGTTAGAGGGATGAAAGGGAAGAACCAGGAAAGGAACAGCTCCACCCCTGTGGAGATGATAGGCTTGAAGTTGGGAATCAGAGGAGGGACCATGGTCAACACTTGCTGTGATAAAAGAAGGTAGAGAGAGAGAGTGGTCAAACGATTATGGTAGGTGGTCAAAAGGAGATGGGCGAAAAGGGGTGTAGGGGAGATACCAAAGGGGGGGAGGGGTGTCTGAACAGTGGCTGGAAGGAAAGAAGAGGGCGGAGTCTGTCAAGGGAAGATAAAAATGTGTAGTAAGCTCCTCAATGCTTTAGTGACAGAAAATATACTAGCAGCAACCGCATCTGTGCAATTCTGTGTGTTAGAATAAAAAGAACAAAAATGTATCTTTACTCATGATAGAGTCCATTAGACTGGACGCAGTACAGGGGTGTGTTATTTTTGGCAGGGTAGTATTTACGGCGTGCGTCACCGGTGAGTGTGGTTCAAAGAACAGACAGGCAGGGAGGGTGTAATCAGGTGTGTGATCCCCGGTCACATTTAGCCCCGGGGGTCAGTTCATCCCATTGCACCTCCTCCCTGAAGTCTTCAGAGGTGGGGGGGGGGTTTCCTGCATCAGCGCCCCAGCCTCTTCCTCCTCTCCTCTCTCATAACTAACGAGTCTTCAGCAAATGGACACCCTGTGGCAGGGCAAAATGTCACATTTTGCGCGGAAAGTTCTGCGGCAAAATGTTACAATTGCAACATTTTGCCGCGTTATAACATTTTGCGCGGAAAGCCTGCGGCGAAATGTTTCAATTTTGTTACAAATGTAACATTTTGCAGTTTGTTACAATTGTAACATTTTGCGCGAGGCGCCCACCTTTGATTGAAAGTTTTCAATTGTAACATTTTGACGCGTTGTAACATTTTGCCCGGGGCGCCTTGCGCAAAATGTTACAATTCTAACAAAATTGTAAGATTTTGCCGCAGGCTTTCCGTGCAAAAATGTTACCTCACGCAATTTGTTACAATTGTAACATTTTGACGCGTTGTAACATTTTGCGCTGCCACACACCCGTAGAAAATAACCTGATAGTTCCAGCTAGATACAGAATGTCATGCGCGCAATCGCGTGTGTGCGCGCCTACACGCCTATGCGCGCTAAAGTGAACAGGCCTATGTGAAACGAACAGGTTGAGACAGGAAAGGAAGGCGGACAGGCGGACATAGCTCCAGCCAGCCAGAGAGTGACATGAAAGGGAAGAGAAAACAAGTGCAACGCCGAGTGGCTGCAAA
>CM065682.1:52331177-52333677 GCA_017654935.2 Phymorhynchus buccinoides
TTTATAAAAAGGAATGTGGTCAAAGATATATGGAAACGATCAACATGAAACTTAGCTGATCTGTTGCTGCATGATGACCCAAGGATGAGATGGGAGTAACGTTGGGAGGAGGAGGGGAGTAAGCATCTCAATTTGTGATACGGTGCTTTGCGGAAATAAAATACACTGCCGGTTTGACAACAAAACATGAAGACAATATTGTCTTGATACGCAATGTCATAACTGTTTCTTCTCATTTTTATTTTTTTTCTTCTTCTTTTATTTTTGGGGGGGGGGATCTCAAAGTATTCACTAAAATCAGCGCTTAGGCCTACTCAATGACGAAATGATTATATGGCCCGCCATTTTAACTGTGTTTAAACGGAATATGGGGTGCGATACGTCTATTTATAATTTTTGTTATGCTGGAAGAGGAAAAAGAAGAAGAAGAAACATGTTCTAGGGGAAGACGGGGTAAAAAGCGCATGGGCGGGTAAGAAGCCCACCCCAATTATCTCATGAAATGAAGCAAATTTCAGTCTCATTTTGCCCATGAGACGAGCGTTAATGTCTAGCATTCGTCTCATGGGCAATTTTGACTGAAATTTTCTTTATTTCATGAGATAATTGGGGTGGGCTTCTTACCCGCCCATGCGCTTTTTACCCCGTCTTCCCCTACTATTGGCAAGAAAACCTCAGAAGGTAACACTTAGCTTTTTTCTTCTCTTTTATTTTCTATTGAAAGCCCTGTGAAGGAATGCATTGGAAAGATTTCTCACGGTTACCGTTCACTTTTTACATTCTTGTATTGTGCTGCTGTACTATAGTATCACTCTTTTGTGGGCAAAAGCATTGAACGATACAAAACGACAGGACTGAAGAGAAGAATGGAAAAGGGAAACGGTGGAAAGTGTGGATACGAAAGTGGCCATTAAAAAGTCATAACATAACAAAACATAAAAACGAACATAGCCTCTCTCGCCTTTCTAACGCACGGGTTACATATAAAAACTGGTATTATTATAATGCAGTGTTATTTATAGTGAGTGTATGCACCCACTTACTCTCACACAAGGGCAAGCTCACGTGTGTGTGTGTGTGTGTGTGTGTGTGTGTGTGTGTGTGTGTGTGTGTGTGTGTGTGTGTGTGTGTGTGTGTGTGTGTGTGTGTGTGTGTGTGTCCTTTGAGTATGAGAATGTATTCAGTGCAATGTGTGGCTTCATGGTGCGTGCATAGTGTGTGTGCGTGTGTGTGTGTGCGTGTGTGTGTGTGTGTGTGTGTGTATGTGCGTGCGTGTGCGTGCGTGTGCGTGCGTGTGTGCGTGTGTGCGCGCGCGCGCGCGCGCGCGCGCGCGTGTGTGTGTCAGTCAAGTCAAGTCAAATCAAGTCAAGTCAAATCAAGTCAAAATGATCTTTATTGAGGGTTAAAGAATAAGCTAACAAGGCTTTTTTTCATCCTGCCCTCAGTGTGTGTGCGTGTGTGTGTATATATATATATATATATATGTGTGTGTGTGTGTGTGTGTGTGTGTGTGTGTGTGTGTGTGTGTGTGTGTGTGTGTGTGTGTGTGTTTGCGCGCGCGCGCGCGTGCGTCTGTGTGTCAGTGTGTGTGCACACGTCATATTCCTTTGTTACATACGTGCACACATAAAAGGGGAAGCTGAGAAGGGAAACGTCTAACAACTTTTAGAAAAATCAGAAAAGACATAATAAAATCGTACTGAAAATAACAGATGAGATCAGAGAGAGATCAGAGAGAGAAGAAAAGAAAAATGCACATAAATATATTGTGGTGTGACGTGAGGGTGTTTGGAAAAAGAGAGACACTAGAGGCTAAATGTGGAAGGTATCTATACTATTATATACAACATTCTCTCTGTGTCTGCCGGTGTGCACGGTTGTCCTAAAACTGATGGCTGTATTATAAAAACCATGAGACAAACACCCTTATTATTTGATAGTCATCGATCCTGATCGCTTCTCCGCCTTTTGGATAAGACAGTGATTCAGGAACATAATTTTTTGTTTATAGGCTACCATGGTTGGTTTGTTCAGCCCGTCGTACATGGCGAAAGCCGATACGCGACGTTAAACTGAACTTCCACCACCCCTATTAACCGCCCATAAGGGTCTCCGACCGATTGGACGCTAATCTCATCACCATCCACCCCTATTACTAAATACTCTTCATCGGTAGCATTAAAAACAATAGAGAGAAAAAAACAAGTGGGAAGGCTGTGGTGTAAATTTATTCGGCAAATATTTCGGGCTACTGCCCTTTGACCCTGCCTGTCTCCTGCTGTCTTCATCGGCACAACCAGGGAAATACAGTGAGAGACATTTTGAAAGGGCCAATAGTACAATGCGATTGAGAGCTGAGCGATAGCTGAAGACATTATGTTTGTCCTAAAACTGGTTTTTTCTATCACATTTAGTTGTTGATTCATTGGGGGGGGGGGGGGGGGGGTCTGGTCTCACCCTTTTGGTAAATAACAGTGTGATAGTTCTTTCTTGCTGTTAT
>CM065682.1:52338677-52341177 GCA_017654935.2 Phymorhynchus buccinoides
TTGCGGATTTCCTTTGGAGATCCGCAGTTTGTCACATAGGGGAAGACGGGGTAAAAAGCGCATGGGCGGGTAAGAAGCCCACCCCAATTATCTCATGAAATGAAGCCAATTTCAGTCTCATTTTGCCCATGAGACGAGCGTTAATGTCTAGCATTCGTCTCATGGGCTAAATTTGACTGAAATTTTCTTTATTTCATGAGATAATTGGGGTGGGCTTCTTACCCGCCCATGCGCTTTTTACCCCGTCTTCCCCTACATACTTTCATTCAATATTTTAGCAGAATGGGAAAGAGCAAAGAAATACGTTTTCGATAGAAAAGAATGCAAGAAACAACTTTATGAATATATTTGAAGGATAAAACATATGCTTAACAGTTAGTTCGTGAAAGACAAGCTACAATCTTACAAGCCCAAGCCCAAGCCCAACGACAATAAAAAAGACAAGTCGACAGACCCACACATAGGGGAAGACGGGGTAAAAAGCGCATGGGCGGGTAAGAAGCCCACCCCAATTATCTCATGAAATAAAGAAAATTTCAGTCAAATTTGCCCATGAGACGAATGCTAGACATTAACGCTCGTCTCATGGGCAAAATGAGACTGAAATTTGCTTCATTTCATGAGATAATTGGGGTGGGCTTCTTACCCGCCCATGCGCTTTTTACCCCGTCTTCCCCTATACAGACAGATACACACAGAGAGAAAGACAAACACTGAGACAGATTTAAACGACAATAAAAACGACCTGAAACCAATTTGATCGAGTAACTCTCCGGACAACCAATATCAAATTCTCCATATTATAACCATGTTGCTGCGTTTCTATGGCAACGCGAATTCAGTATTTCATCGCCAACCAGACTGGTTGGCTAATAAAAGTCCTCTTACTGGTGTTATTGGCAAACATAAATATTCACTACTGGTTTTTCTTCCGTTATCTTTTTTTTCAATCCATTTTAACAGCGCACATAGGTTTTCATAAGTCAATAAACTTTACTTCAAGAAAATACCTAATCAGTAGAGTTGAGAACCGGATCAAAAATCCGAACCGGTTTTAAACCGATTTTCCCTCCTCGAACCGGTTTTACTGAACCGGTGTTTTTTTAACCAGTACTCGCATCACTAGTTTCACTTATGCAAACACATATTTATTTGTCAGAATATTCACACACACGCACGCACGCGCACACATGCACAATAAAGAAACTTATGAGACACACACACACACACACACTCACACACTCAACTTAGCACTCAGTCAAAGTCAAAGCCATACACCACCACAAACTAGAAACAGCTACTCTTGGTTTTCAAACACCCAATCTGCGCTGAGAATCAGTGTTGTTCTTCGAAAAGAAAGCGTTATTCTAAGAAAAACGTACTTTTAGCTTGCAGTTTAAAACCGGTTCACAGCAACTCGAACCGGTTTTTCGAACCGCGAAAGTTTAGCACCGGTTTTTCGGTTCAAACCGGGTTTTTTCCCCACCTCTACTAATCAGCGACAAGTCTTTGCCACTTACAAGCATTTTCCCCTTTGTGTCATTAACCCCTTGACTGCCACCAACGTATTACGCACTGACCTGATAACATCACTGATGATGTCATTAGATGAAGAGGAATAACCCTGACATGCTGACTTTTGCTCTAACATAATCAAGAGAGTAATATCCCCAGACCATTTTCTCAGATTGGCTCTATCGGTTGTCTTTTTCATGTCATGATTTGCCCAATGATTTTTCTTTAATTTTCTCTGGCAGTCAAGGGGTTAAAGGCAGGACAGGGACATAAAAGGAGGAAGTCGAGCAAAAACGGCAAAAAACATCTATATTTTGAGAAAATCTGTTTTACTTTCCCCTCCCCCCCCCCCTTTCCCCAAAATGTAAAGATTATAGTAATGTCCCATATGGCTTTGCCGAGAGGACGTAAAACATTAACTTAGGAAAAACGGCAGTTTTCACCACACGCTGCGAGCAAACCCTTCTTTTCTCCTCTTGCTGGTAGAGGCGTGTGTCTAAGAATAGCCACCCGATTCCTGGAATCGGGCGCTACGGCTTTAAAGACCCCCCACGTCACGTGTAAAAATCATGGTTTTCACGTGCTTTCCCTCTTATAGCTGGTAAGAAATCTTAAGAAATCTTCCAAGCATAAGAGGGAATGTGACACGTGACGTGGGGGGTCTTTAAGATGACACCATTCCTTCATTTTACCCCCCATTCATGTTCTCCATCATTCCCATCCAGATCCTATCTCTCCCGCTTCCTCTCACACGTCGCTCACCCTCCCTACCACATCCACCCCCTATTCCCCTTACCCTCCAAAAATAACCATGCCAATATATTACATGAAGGGGAAAGAAGAGATCAATAATATATATTAAGTTGCGTAATAAAAAAACTTTAAAGGATAAAACTAAAATGCAGTACAGTAGAAGAAACGAGGGTAAGAGTAAAAACAAATATTGTAAAAAATTAAAAAAAGGAAAGGAACAGTTTGGCAAAGA
>CM065682.1:52353677-52361177 GCA_017654935.2 Phymorhynchus buccinoides
TGGGGTTGTTGTTGGGGTTTCTTTTCCCCCTAATGTTCTGGTATTTGTTTTTTGTGTATTTTGTTTTTGACATTTTAGACATAAGAAAAAAAAATCGACAAATATGAACTAAAGGGACAATAACAACAAAAACGATGAAGAAGAAGAAGACGAGAAGCATAAAAAGAGAGAGAGAAAAAAGAAAAATAGCTAGAAGGAAAATGGAGAATACAAACAAAGAAGAAAGAGGACAAGGCTGTTGTTTTAAATATAACATTTCAAGCGTCGAAACATTTAAAAAAAAAAAAGGGACAAAAGGCCATGATCAAATTTCACAATCGGAAAATTAACTCTGATCTTTAAGAAGAAAATGCAGAAAATAAGTGCAACTACATGAGAGAAGGGCCAAAAATGGGTAGAAGGAGAAGAAGAGACCAAATTAACAGACCGGGGGAGAGAGAGAGAGAGAGAGAGAGAGAGAGAGAGAGAGAGAGAGAGAGAGAGAGAGAGAGAGAGAGAGAGAGAGAGAGAGAGAGAGAGAGAGAGAGAGAGAGAGAGAGAGAGAGAGAGAGAGAGAGAGACAGATAGATAGACAGAGATAAAGAGACAAAAACGGTTCGATTAACCCGTCTCTGTCATTTGGTTAGCTTATACACATGAGATGGACACACGTTGAAAGCTCAGCTGTTTTATTGATTGGTTAGTGGATCGATTCATTCATATTGATTGATTGAATCATGTTGATTGATTGATTAGCCCAGAAGGAAATAGTCTCTAAATGGTCTAGGAATGTATCTTTAAACACTTGCATCTTCAAATTGATCAGGATAACAGACGCGATATCTCACCATGGAATACTTCTTAAACATCATTCTACCAATACCACTAAAAGACTTGGACATCTCTGAACACCTTAAAAGAATTTAAACAATTGAACCATCTTGTTTTCTAGACCGTTTAGAGACGGGTTCCCTCTGGACTAGACTGATTGATTGCCTAACAGAGAGACCATCATCTGAAATGATGCTATTTTAAAACAACACATTGGTGTATGCAATGAATTCCTTTCGTTCCAGAAAACAAGCCAACAAACATGGAATCGAATACTTTTGGATAAACTGGTGGAATAGCTACACTTTCGTGTCTCTTATTCAATCCCCTTCCCGCTCTTGCCATTACAAAGGTCATATTTTTCTTCGTTAAAAATATTTTTCATAATGACAAAACATGTAGATGCAATAGCAAGCGATCCGTTGAAGAACGTTATTCGCCACACAGAATTTTACCCGTATCCAAAACAACCCAAAGAATAAACTTTTTAAAAATTCTGCTTCAGATTTATAATCAATGGATTCTGTTTGTTCAATTATGGTCAATCGCCACATGAGACGACAAAACGTTGCACAATAATACTGATGTGTTGACACGAGCAAAACCATTTTGGTCTCAAGTAGGCCTACTAGCATCATATTGCACACAAGGGATGACATCGTCAAGTGCTTAACCGGCCCATGCGCATTATATTCACACGCGCTGAGAGAGACATAGACGTATAAGAGAGACAACAGAGACAGACAGAGACCCAGGAAGAAAGAAGAGACAGAGACAAAGACAGACAGACAGACAGGGACAGACACACAGAAGACAAATGGACAGAGACAGAGAGAGAGCTCAACTTTAAATCAAATAAAAACATCGACATTGAAACATCGATTGTTTTTTGCGCCAGCACTGACCTGGTAGGCATCGGGGATGTTGACGGACTCCCCGGTCTGGGCCACGTAGCCAATAATCCCCGTCCCCCAGGGCACGCGGATCTCCTCCTCGCGCTCGGAGATGTCGTGGAAGTTGGAGTCCCAGCTGACGTCGAACAGCTTGGACACGAGCCACTTCTCCTTGGTGCCCTGGCCCTGCACCAGGAACAGCGAGCAGCGGTCCGCGTTCAGCAGGATGGACAGGTTCTGCAGGATCTTGTAGCACAGGCTGGTCACGTCCAGGTCGTTGCAGATGTCGATCACCAGCTCGTACATGAGCTCCTTCTCGTCCAGCGCCTTCAGCTCGTTCTTGGAGCGTCTCTGGGTGGTCTTGTGAGGCTTGGTCGGTGTGGTGGACGGGGATGGGTCCAGGAAAGTGACAGTGCCGTCCACGGTCGAAATAATGGGCCGAAGCAGGCCGCCCTTTTCGAACTCCTGAGCGGAGATTTTGCGGACCGGGGTGTTGGCTCCGGAGCTGGGTTTCGAGTTGGAGCTGGCGTTGCTGGAGGTGGACAGGGCGGCTTCTCCGGGTCCTCCTCCTCCTCCTGTGGGCAGCCCGGAGTGGGACAGGGCGTGGGCGATCAGCCAGCCGTCCACCATGCTGCGGCGGGCCTTGCGGGCGAAGTAGTCGTGCACAAACTCCGGGTGCTCGTCCAGCCACTTCTCCATGCGTTCGTATTCCTCGGGGTCTTCCCTGTCCTGTCCTCTCTCTCCTCCTCCTTCGGTGGACATCATCTTGAAAGGTGTAGGGCCACGCGGAGCTCCGCTACCACCAGCACTACTGCTACCACTGCTACCTCCTCGTTTGCCTTGTGCTGGGACACTGGCCCATGCCACAGAGGTGCCCGGCCCTCCGCTACTCACTGCCCCGGCTAACGGGCTGCCCGAGCCACCCGCGCCTCCTGCTCCTCTTCCTCCTCCTCCTACTGACCTTCCTCCTCCTCCTCCTCCTGCGGCAGTGGTCCGGGAAGCGAGCAGGCGACTGGCAGCTGAAGTGCAGGGGCTGTCACGGTTCGAATCCAGCCTGGTGGTGATTCGTGGCTGAAAGCTGGTGGGCCAGAGTGTGACACTGTGAAGCACCGGGCTGGAAGGAGATGTGTCGGAAGAGGATAGCTAAGAGGGGGAGTAAGAGAGTTGAATAGCTTTTACTTACAGATATTGTTGCTGTCGCCACAACACGGGTTGACAGCGGGAATGTTATCTATTGTCTTGCTAGCACACTTTATTGATTATTAGAAATAAACAACAGCACGTGCGCGGCGCATCAATACTATCAGCCTCCTTCTAAAAGAGATGCAATACTAACCCCAAGTGACAGAGCGATGAGATATTTTTTCCACCTCGTTCAGATTACCAACACCTACAACAGCAACAACAACGCAACACCTACGACGACCCACTTTCGCTTTCACTCTCCAACCACACTACCCAACGAAGAAGCTGTTACTGTCAACTCTGATTATTTTCCTCCTCATCTGGCTTGGTTGCTGTTGACGGGCTCACACTACTACAGATGCACACAAAGTGCACAGACATTGTTCTGATGCAAATCCACAACAGAAAGACTTCACTTTCCCACCTTCTAAAACACTACTGCACTCAAAACAAAAAACCTGAGGTCTCAAGAACCAATTTTTCTATTAGCTACGCCCCAACTCCCCAGCAAAGCCAGCGGGTCAGATCTATTTCAGTGGCTTTGCCCAGTATAATGAAGCAGTCGTCTACACTACGGGTTTCGAAGCGGGCGACAGTCAGCGGTATGCGACGGAGACAGAAGAAACTCCGCGCGATGAAAAAAACTGGCGCGCGGCGGATTTCGTCTGACAAAACTTCTGAGTTGCTTCTATTCCAGTAGTAGGTGCAAAGCTGTCTTCTGTTTTCTAGAATCCCCATTATATTAGGCCTACCTATCCTACCTTAGTTGCTTCAACATTAGCGCTTCACTCGGGTGGCAGAAGGGGCTTTGATATAGCGGTTGCTTTGGTCGCAGAGGTTTATTGGGTAGCAATACTCGACACATACTTTTTGTAGTAATCGAAATAGTATAGAAAGGTAAGTGAATAAACTGAACAAGGCGAGATGGGAATGAGAGAGGGTGTGGTGTGTGAGGGGAGTGGGTTTGTGATTAGTGTAAGAAAGGGAGATTTTGTTGAACTTTGAAAGTAATGAATGAAAAGGTATGGTAGTTACGTAAGCAAGGGTGGGAAGGAGGGAGGGAGTTAGAGGGATGAAAGGGAAGAACCAGGAAAGGAACAGCTCCACCCCTGTGGAATCAAATCAACTTTATTTCAAAAAAACCTGGGGGCATAAGAAAATGCATACACGTACCATTCACACCTGCGGCATCAAACATTACAAACAATAGCCCAAAAGACACCATAACAGTACACATCAACATAGTATTACATAGGCTCCAAACAAAAACAACAACAAAAACCAACAAAAACACTTCTTTTTTTTAACAATACTCATCACCATATAGACAGGCACATTATACCATCATGCACAGATACACCTTCATACACACACACACACACACACACACACACACACACACACACACACACATATACATGCACAACACAGTTGCTGGAATTTCACATATGAATCCTTTTTTTAAACCGCTAATTAACTTATCTCCATTAACAAATATTGACATATGAAACAAGACAAGAAACAATTAGGACATAAACTCAGACATGGTGACCAAGATGTGTGAATAATAGAAAAACAAATTTATAAAATTAAAATTAAAATAAAAAAAAATGTGAATGTGGTATGAGGTACGTGGTATCAACTAAGGTTCAGAACTCTTTTAAGATAACCTTTATGAAACAAACTAAACGACTGAGAGTTCTTTTATTTTTTGACTGAAATAAGGAATTAAACTTTATTACGTTTGGGTTTTTTAAACAATAATTTGGCAAATAACGTTTTCTAGCATCCTGAAACGTTTGACATTCAAAAACATAATGAAATTCATCTCCTAGAGCTTGGTGGTCGCACTTCGAGCAAACCCTTTCACTATGTGGGATATTTTGGATTCTCCCCGTTTGAATGGGTAATCTATGATTTAATGTTCTAAATTTTACAAAAAACAATAATAAGTTTTCGGGTAACATTTTGAAGTAATCCTCACAAGAAAACATATCTTTATACAATTTATAGTTACTGAATATTTGTTTTTCTTCCATCTGCGAGAACCACTGTTGGATAAATTGATCTTTTAGGGTGAGTAAAACTTAGATTTAAACCAGTTTTGTGAAATATTGGTGTGTGGTTGCTGTAGCCACAAACCACTCAATCCAAGGTTATCTAATAAAGTTTTGACAGATAAAATGAAAGGTGACACATGTTTGTTTTCTGTATACAAATGTAACATAAAACGATACATGGTACATGATAATTTGGACTGGTTAGCATCATTGACAAGCTTAAACCAAAAATGCAACATTCTGCTCTTCGCTTGAATCTCTAAAGGGTACTGCCCCAATTCCCCATAAACCATACAGCTTGGTGTACTTTTATTTAATTTGAGAACAATTTTATAGTAACGAAGTTGTAGTTTTGAAGCTAAATCTGTCATGTTATGGCACCATACCTCACTTCCGTAAAGAAGAATGGGAGTAATCATTTTGTCGAATAACTCTATTTTTATATCTATAGGTAACATTTTTACACTTTTTTAAGAGGCAAAACATAGCTCGTGATGTTTTGTCATAGAGTTGTTTTTGGGCGACACTAAATTTATTGTTGTAGTTAAAATAGATGCCCAAATAGTTATAGCCAAATACCGTTTTGATACTTTTCCCCTCGTATTGGAATTGAGGAATATTTCGTATTTTACCTCTAGAAAACACAACAACTTCTGTTTTTTTAATATTAACTCGTAAATTCCATTTATTGCAATATTCATGCATTGCGTCTAATGCTTTTTGTAAGTCCTCTACTGATTCTGCACATAAAATTGTGTCATCAGCATATAATAATAGAAACATTTTTAGCATTATATTCTGTTCTTCTTCACTCCAACCTAGCCCCCCAGCCGCCCTCTTTAAAGTATGTAGCCCGTTCATGTCCTCTGATATCAAGGACTGAAAATCGTTAAGATAAACAGCAAACAATATTGGCGAAAGATTTTCTCCTTGACGGACCCCTGCTGAGCACTGAAAAGACTTTGAACAGTTTCCTTCCACCCTAACTACTGATTTTGCTATGCTATACATGTCTTTAATAACGCTTAAGATCAAACCGTCCACTCCAGAGTTAATTAGTTTCTGCCACAAAAAAGCTCTATTTACATAATCAAAGGCTTTTTCATAGTCAACAAACGCACAGTATAACTTTTTTTCTTTTTGATAAAAAGTAATCAATTATGCAATGTAGGGTGAAAATATGATCAGTGGTTGAATGTCCTGCATGGAAGCCTGCTTGTTCATGCCCTATTGTTGAATTGAGTTCGAAATAGTTGTTGAATCTATTATTAAGTAGACTAGTGAACAATTTGCCAAAGCAACTGAGAGATGATAGGCTTGAAGTTGGGAATCAGAGGAGGGACCATGGTCAACACTTGCTGTGATAAAAGAAGGTAGAGAGAGATCGAGTGGTCAAACGATTATGGTAGGTGGTCAAAAGGGGATGGATGAAAAGGGGGGTGGGGGATATAGCAAAGTGGAGGGGGGGGGGGGGGGGGGGGGGGGTCTGAACAGTGGCTAGTAGGAAAGAAGAGGGCGGAGTCTGTCAAGGGAAGATACAACTGTGTAGTAAGCTCCTCAATGCTCTCTATTAGTGCCATACTAGCAGCAAGGTATACTAGGTTATGTGAATGGATGTTTAAATCTGAAATGATCTCCCCGTGGGGATACCGGGGGTCTTTCGTAAAAAAAATAGTTCCCTCACCTTCTGGAAGTTCTGTGCTTGTAACGTCCTCTAATCTGCCACTCTCTTTGACTCTGCCTTTTTCCCTTTGCTTTCTATCATCTACTATCTTTCTGACTTATTGGCCCATTTTCCTGCCTTTTTTTCCAAAATATCTTCCAAATAATGTTTCCTTTCAGCTCATCCGAAATGTGTCGGCTGTACGCAGCATTGAGACCGATGAACTGAAAACCGGACACATATATACGTACCTTACCCATTATGGCTATATATAGCCTGGGAACACAGACAAAGAAGTCTGAAATGATGCTAGAGTGAAGTTGCGCGGTCCGCACAGGCAAACTCCATGGAATGTAGGCCTAATAGACAAGCAGTCCAAGAATGTGAAGGATTGAAAACTATGTCGGCGTGCGAGGCATCCACCCCCCCCCCCCCCCCCCCCCCACCACCACCCCCCCGATCGAGCATAACAACATCCACGTGCACAGTAAGTAACACTATAATAATAATAATAATAATAATAAAGCCTGGCTTTTGCGTTTTGACACATGTATACGTGTACAACACGACAAATAGCACGCGCGCGCACTGTGACACACACAAACACGTGACACACGCGCTCGCGCGCGCGTACACGCACACGCACACGCACGCACACGCACACACGCACACACACACACACACACACACACACACACACACACTGGCATGCACACAAAGACAGATAGAGGAGCAGTCGCATGCAGACACATAGAACTGCACGGATGTACACACATACGCATCATACCGCGCACACGCGCGCACGCACTTCAGTCTTGTCCAATCGATTACGCATATCAGTCGCCATACCACACGTGCTACTAATTACTAGCGCAACGGATATTCAATG
>CM065682.1:52366177-52383677 GCA_017654935.2 Phymorhynchus buccinoides
CGGTAGTTCACGAATTGGCCTCTGTATATATACATTAGACCTGGTTCACGGGAAAGGCCTGTTGCACAGGCAGGGGAAAGTGGTGGGGAATTAGTGGCCATGCTCGGCGATAGGCCTACTTCTCGGTTAAATTATAAGAATATAAGACCCATCAGCTTAAGGTAATAGCTATACCACCAAACAATATTTGAAGTGTTAGTTTTGGTTCCTAACAAAATATTTGAAGTGATTATGTGCAGGGGTTCAAAAGACTTTGCGTGGGAAAAGAGGTTGAGGACTTGTCGCTGTACTCAGCAACAGACCACAGGACCCTTAAAGCATCAGGTACTATATCATATCACCATATACAAATCGTCTTCAAGATCAAACGTCAAGGTCATACAATGGATACAATTTGTCTACGCATCCCTTCAGAACCAGATAATACACCACCTTACAACATTTGAAGCGGTTCTGTATGGTAGTTCGTGAGCAATTCCTCCGACAGATTTACAAAACAAGTGACAAACAAAAAAACAGACACGAACAAAAATAACAGTCTTCCTTTCCAGTAAGTAGGGCGGAGGACAATAAATGAATGAATGAATACAAAATCAAAAACGAAGCTCTGTAATACTCTCTCTTTCTGTATTCCATGTGTCTGCACCCTGTTTATGTCACTGTCCGCAACCCTACCCCCACTCCCCCCGACAACCGAACGCAAACAAAAACTTAGTTGTCTGACACTTGCTCAAGGCGGAGGACAATTACGAATTAAGTCAACACCTGTCTCTGATCTTAAACGTACATGTATATGTAGATTTTCCTGAATTAAGTTCGATAGACACCATGTCTGTCGTCAATCAAACTGCGCTACGTGGCAATAAAGCCACAGCCCCCCTCCCCTTCGCATACTTTCCACTAGTAATGTGTTGGGGTCCTCGCCCCACATCATATCAGCCCAGAAACTTCTGAGGAGCAACACCAGTTGCAGATCCTTGGCCTTTCAAGCCTTCAAACTGCAGATTTTATGAACTTTTACCATATCTGGCAGACGTTACCGAACGCCAAAGTTCAAAACTCTTAGAAGCAGAAAGCTTAATCCCCATGTCAATCTCTTTTATGAACAAGTAAATGTTTCGTCTTTTTACCTGGCTATACTTTTCTTTAAATTATCATTTTAATCTTAATACAGGTGTGTGTGGGGATGCATGTGCGCATGTGTGTACATGGGAGTGTGGCTGCGAGTGGTAGTATACATGCTCTAGCAAGTATGTAGGTGCACGTGGGCGCACACATGCGTGTGTAGAAAAGATGGGTGAGTGGGTGGGCTATGGTGGTTGCAGTGTGTTTGCATGTGTGCTATGCATATATACGTACCTGTGAATATGTACATAAATATGGTGTTCGTCTTATATAATTGATGTTTTAAATTAAACGTGTCTTTATATTGCATTTGTGTATTCTTATAGAGCTGTGTACTGTTATGTCTTGTTTTATATTTATGCATGATTTGGAAAATATTGTTCTATGTGATGTCTTTGAAATCGCGGGTATTGCCATTATTTAATTTCTCATTATGAGATAATAAAGATTTGTTGAAGTTGAAGCCTGAACCCACTGCATACTATTCAATCCAAATGCGATCCGATTGTGACATTTGTAGTGTGAGGCATGATTCTCGTGAAATTCTACTGTCTAATTGAATCTGATGAAATCCTACTAGTTTTTGTTCACTATTTGTAACCCCCCGTACACGAATCTGATGAAATACCTGTATTTCTGTATCAGACATTTGATTAGATTCGCATATTGGGGTCTTCATGAGTATAGTGAACGAAAATAGTAGAATTATATTTAGATGGAAGTATTCCACATGAATCATGACTCACAGACATCGTCACAATCGGATCACATCCGCCATCGTATGCAGTGAGTCAGCCCCTTAATAGAGAGCAAATAGGTAGCCTACACACACACTGACAAAAAGGTAAAAGAGCCCTAATCCCAAGCCCTCATCAGTAGCCTTGACCACTTGTGTGGCCTGCTTTATGGTACAATACCCCCCCCCCCCCCAAAAAAAAATCATGTTTTTGCCGTCTTATCTGCTTTCGTTTGTCCGTCTCTTACATAGTGGTGTAAGAGTGGCACAGAAGTATTGCGTTCGCCTCGTGTCAAGTAAACCAGTCCGAGCCTGGGTACAGGGGATTTTTCCTCTCACTTTACACTAGATTTTAAAGAAATTTGATCCACAAAATATTTGACAAAGCAACAAACAGACATGAGCGATCGCACTACCACTTCAGTCTAAAATAAGGCGCAGAACTAATAACAACTTGGATTATCTTATTTTAGAGAGAGAGAGAGAGAGAGAGGGGGGGGGGGGGGTCATACATCAAAATTTATAGAATCCTGTTAATTTGAAGGACCTCTTCATTTACATATCACAAATACAAACACATGAAATCAATCCACATTCAAAATTCACAACTCTGCAAAATGCAAGCATAAATTCATCTTTTATTTACATCTTAAAAGCAGAAGAAAAAAAAAGATTACATTGTCATTTTTTCTTCAATTAAATGTAGCTGTACATTCAATATAGTTTTTCCCGTTTATTCACAAATATGTTCAGATATCTTTATCAAATCAGAAGAAAAAAACCATACAATAAAACCTAAAACAAAATGTAAAACAATGTTCAATTGCAAACATTGGCATGTTCCAAAAAAAAAAATGTGTAAAGTATTTTTTGCAAACAAAAGGAGGGAATTGTAAACAAAGAGACCTTACTCTGGGGGAAAAAAAAAATTACTTGTAAAACTACAGTTGTGATAGATCAAGCTGCTTGCAAGAACGATAGTTGTAAGTTAACAATCTTCATAACTATCCAGAGAATAGACAATTTTCGGAAAAAAATAGGAGAGAGCACTTCATGAAAATTAGAGTTGTTTACCTCCATTACTCGGTCAAATACCATAGCAACAATAGCGTCGAAGCTTGAAACCGCAGGATGCGAGGCAGCGACTTGCAAACTTATTATTTTTAAATGAGGGGCAAACTGATAGAACTTGCAAAATGTGACGTAAAAATATAAATTACATCAAATTTAGAATGACGTCTACTGAAGCACACGAGGCGAGAGCTGGGGATCTACCTGATGGTTTAATTAGGCAAGATCACTCCCACACACCATACAATTACTCCCCTTAATTATTTCCGAACAATTCGTATAGATTGATTTGCTTTTGACAACTGCACAAAGGCACACTCACAAGCTAACGTTAGCATGTGACCATGTAGCCATTACTGGATAGAAGAGAAACATTCACACATAAAAAGCAGCATTAACTCTCTCTATACTGTTGTACGCTATAGCGTACCTGACGTACACAAGCGTTCCATACTAGGCGGGTTTGCATCATTACATAAAAATTATTGAAAAAATAATGCTTAACCGCACAGTTTTGAAAATTTGCGGTATTGTTTATAATAATAAAAACTAGCATATGTTATAATTCCAAAGTCAAATTTTTCATTATTAGCAGATTTAGAAAAAAAGCATAACAAAGAAGACGAAGAGAGGGGTAGTGACTCGTTTTCATTCATTGCGGTACTAAAAATAGACGGGAAGTGATTTCATTGGTTGAAAACTATTAAGGGACCGTAGAGGAACATTTCTATACTAGCTTGGGTTGCCAGGCTTCGCGGGGTTGTGAATTGTGAATGGCTAAACGCTGTGTATGCTATAGCGTACGACAGTTTTGAACGGTTGTAAAGGGAAGCAATCGGCCAGTAAAGAGTGAGTTAAGCCAAACAAATTAACAAGCCTTGTTCAGCTTTATAGCATTGTAAGCAATTATCCTCCAAAACCATTTAAAAACCTCTGAGCCTGTTCATACCACAACCAAATCCGAATTTAGATTTTCGTTTTTGAAGCCTACAACCCTGCCACTGGCTTCCACTACAAGAGTACTTTCATAAGAGTCCATCGGCTTAAGCAAAGAAATGACACTTTGCAACAAAAGTAGGAAGGTTATGGGGGGACCATCTTTTTCTGAGTAGATATACTAGAGATGGACAAAAAACAACACATGAATGAAATTTTATTTGAAATTAAAATAATGAAAAATCAACAACAAATTAAAGTATTAGAAAGAAAGCCGGGGCATTTTCATCAGACACATTTTTAAAGTAAATATTTTCCTTATTTCTTTTCACTTGTTTAAGAATTTCCATGTCATCAGTCTTCTAAAATCCTCACATTTATTCAAACAATAAAAGGAAGAAATAGTAAATTGCTTTTTATCATCATTTGTTGTTATAACATTTCAATGATTTTCTTTTTCTTCTTTTTAATGCAAAATCTAATGGGTCTAAATGTGCTCTATAGTTCAAACTCGTGTAGGTAACAGTTCCATGAATGCCAACAATAGCGATCCATGCAGTTCATTTTAAAACACCTCTTATTAAAGTTAGAGTTACTCTTGACAAATGCTGCTGCAACGTTTACAACTAGAACACTTTAATCTACAACAGAAACCTGAGAAACTGATTAAATAATTACTTTCTGCAAAACGGAAGATTAAATACAACATTTTGAAAAGAAAATGTTACATTCAAAATCATACAAACTTGGGAGAAATTTTCAACAGAAACAAAAAATCATAACACTCCTTTTCCCTTATAAAATTAAAAGCAGTTATAACGCAATATCTGGGGGAAAAAAGAACTATATGCATAAAATGTCATCCTAGACAATCCTGTCAACTCTTAATCAAAAACCAAACCCAAGGAATAAAAGAGTAGCCAATAGGTTACACACCTTCATATATTCCATATTTTCCAAATCCAATACTGGCAAGCCATTATTTACACGAGCTTTACCGAAAAACAAACCATTGCTCTCAATATGCTGCACAAAACAACATGGGAGACGTGTGTGGTTATGAACACGACAAAATATGCTCACACATTGCAATAAGTAATGCCTCTCATCAGGCTATATTTCAGTTATTTCATTGTCAATACACACATATACTCAAAAACGTACAGTCTGGAAGAAAGTCTCAAAAGCTAATTCTTAACAAGGAAAGCATAACATTAATAAGGTACACTGAGGCTCCACTATGAACAAACTCTAGTCCCAATTACCTTCTAAAATGCACATCTAAGGGGAATATTCCAAACCAAAAAGATCAACTCAAAAAGCATATTTCACAGATACAATCTATCAACACGTTCATAGAAAAGCTATGAACTTTCTCAACCACAACAAAACATTCTATAATTTATCCATTTCTTCAACTAAAATAAAAGAACTATTTTTTTCACTCTTAAAATCAACTGTTTCAGATTTGTTTTCTAATTAAAATGGGAAGACTGAAGCCTGCATTTAACTGAAAGAAAAAATATAAAATTTATGACAAAACTTTATTGTCAACAAAACCTCCCTATTTAAGCGTACAATAAAAATAAATTCCCCATTCATATACTCCCAAGCAAATGACAAATCACTAAGCACACTTTGTGGGAGAGAGTTTCACATTACTGCGCACTTGACAACCCCAGCAATACAGTATCTCTAACACAGGTCAACCAACCAACCACCCACACTCACACCCAACTTTTCAAAGAATTAAACTTTGTTTTGAGAAGCGTAAACACTTTTCAGTTAGCATTCCATTAGTTCCTGGAACTACATAAAGTCGGACTTTTTTTCTTCACTGAATCTAACTTAAGAATTCAGATTCAATTTTGTATCAAAAGTCCAACGACATCCAAGTTTTAACCCTTTCGCCGCCAATGTCGCATTTGTGCACCACAATGGTTTAACACCCATGTCACTAAAAGGCATCAAACCAGGGCGGGTTATCCAAAGACCCTATTTTCTTTGTTTTGGGAGGTAAGGATAGGCCTAATGTTATACATGTCATAGAGAAATTCCCAATATTGCAGATATTTGTTTATCTCTACCTGGTTAAGTTTAATGGTATTTTTTGGCTGAAAAATGGCTGGCGGTGAAAGGGTTAATAATTAACGTAAGCCACTGCACATGGTCAAACAAACCTTAAAACTAAAGGAGATTATTTTTAAGAGAGCCAAAACCAAACAAGATAAAAGGAAATACAATATATTTAAGAAAATCAATAAAAGAAAGTGTGTTTACTCACATTTACATTCCGTTTCACTAAAGCTTATTAATGGGCACATGTTACTATGAGGATAAATATAAAATATAATGTCACATGGCAATGACAATATTTAGATATCTTCCTTTTATTCCTGTCCATTCCATTTTCTTTTGCACAAGCATGTGTACTTTTTCATGAATGCACACACACAATCTAAAAATGCTGTCCGGAATCAATGAACATGTGTTAGCAAATGAGCCGAAAACAAACTTTATAAAATATAAAAAATAAAATAAAAAAGCAAAACACCATACAACAAACATGACTATACGAAAGATATTCTAAAAGGGTAAGATGGACTACTTAAAGAGCTCGGCCAACAGGGCTAATAGTTATCGTTAGTGACGACAGTACACGTTTCACAGTGGAGGCTATCCAAAAACTCAGACTGGAACTTGAACTGAGAATTCAACTGGCCTGTCGACGTGCAAAATGTGTCCTGTTTAAAAGGGACATAACCAGTGTTTCTGTCCTCACTACTCATAATAATATGTATAGGGAAAAGAGACCGGATGCTTATCTTCCCCTAGAATATCTTTGACTATACCCAAACAGTGCTCAGAATGTGGGGATGGGGTTTTCTTAGCTTAGCATCAAACATTTCGTGCCACCAACAACGTGAAAATGTACATTAATTTTCAATATCCATGGTTCATAATAGCCACCATAACAATGTATCAAAATCTATAACAATCCCCAAACAAAAAAATCAACATACAAACAAAAACAAACCACATATTGACTTTAGTAGAATACATAATAATCTTTTTTTTTTTAAAACACACACAACTAAAATCCCAACAAAAAAACAACCGAAAATAAAGAGGAAGACATAAGTACTGAGTGGTCACAAACATTCACCTATAAACAAAAAGCAAATCAAAACAGCCCTGGGATAAAACTACTACCGAAGCAGAACTGCAAGCAAACAAATCACTCAAGACAGACAGGCTCAAGGGGCAACAGTGACTGAAGCAATGACGGAGGTTTATGAATAGTACAGGACTCTAGCAGCGATTCACTTCACACTCCAAACTGGGCACACCAGACGCACAGTCATGTCAGGGGGGGGGGAGCTGGACAAAGGGCCTCCATCCATCCACTCGCAGCTGCTTGCCGGCCAGGGCCAAGAACTGGGCTCGCACACACGCAGTCCCGGCCCCGACAGTTATTACAACTGGTAGCGGTTCTTCACTGTAGAGCCCGTTTTGGAGATGGTGTCTGTGTGGGCCTGTGAATGAGAAGCAACCAGAAGGATTTTTGTTAGTGACTAGCAATACAGGAACAACACATCAGTCTGTCGGGTAGGGAGAAGGTCCTTTATTAGAAAAAACAATGCAGACGTTTCGAACTATAAGCCCGTTTTCAATGCAAGGACACACAACAAAAAGAGACACAACAAAGGTGACAGCAAGCAGGAAGCGATGAAAGAAGAAGGAAAAGTAGAAAAATTGACTGAGTAGAATTAACCTTAAAAAACAAATTGCAAGTTAATCACAAAAAACACGAGAACCTACTGAATTGTAGGGCAATAAAATGACAAAACTAAGACACTGAATAGGTGTTGACTCTGCATTCAAATAATGTATATTAAACCATTGCCAAGAAGTGAGCATCAATCACTACAAAATAATCGACACACACACACACACATGCGTACACACACACACATAGAGAGACAGAATAGGGAGAGAGAGAGAGGGAGAGAGAGAGAGAGAGGAGAGAGAGAGAGAGAGAGAGAGTGAGAGAGAGAGAGAGTGAGAGAGAGAGAGAGAGAGAGAGAGAAACAGAAAGGGAGACAGAGTAAATATCTGTAACATATACTCAGAATTACAGAAACAATGTTGCATGGCATATTTTTGACACAACTGAGGGTCAAAAAGTAATATAACATGGGATGAACACATACAAACACACACTCATATGCACAACTTGCATTTACATGCACATACACACACTCATTATTGTAAAAATCTTACTATTGATATGCATGCCATGTTTTATGGCATAAAAGTGCACACCTCAAACAAAACGGGGCAAAAAAACTATTATCAAACTTCTAGGGAAACATTCACATGCAAAAATAGGTACACATGCGCACTTGCATACATACTTACATGTACTTTCATTTACACACACACACCTATACACACATATCAACTCATATGGGGTTGATTATCCAAATATAAATGGACCCAAGTGCACACGCATGCAAATGTCCCTTCAGTACCGAAAATATTAATATGCATATTTTCACGTAATATTTTCAGTACAGAAGGGACATTTACATGCGTGTGCACTTGGGTCCATTTATATTTGGATAATCAACCCCATATGAGTTGATATGTGTGAATAGGTGTGTGTGTAAATGAAAGTACATGTAAGTATGTGTGCAAGTGCGCCTGTGTACCTATTTTTGCATGTGAATGTTTCCCTAGAAGTTTGATAAGTTTTTTTGCCCCGTTTTGTTTGAGGTGTGCACTTTTATGCCATAAAACATGGCATGCATATCAATAGTAAGATTTTTTACAATAATGACTGTGTGTGTGTGTGTGTATCTGTGTGTGTGTGCATGTAAATGCAAGTTGTGCATAGCTGCGCCTATGTTTGTGTGTGCATGTGAGTGTGTGTTTGTATGTGTTCATCCCATGTTATATTACTTTTTGACCCTCAGTTGTTTATGTCAAAAATATGCCCTGCAACATTGTTTCTGTAATTCTGAGTATATGTTACAGATATTTACTCTGTCTCCCTTTCTGTTTCTCTCCCTCTCTCTCCTTCTCTCTCTCTCTCTCTCTCCCTCCCTCTTCTCTCCCTGTTCTGTCTCTCTATGTATGTGCGTGTGCGCATGTGTATGTGTTTGTGTCGATTATTTTGTAGTGATTGATGCTCACTTCTTGGCAATGGTTTAATATACACTTTTTGAATGCAGAGTCAACACCTATTCAGTGTCTTAGTTTTGTCATTTTATTGCCCTACAATTTAGTAAGTTCTCGTGTTTTTCGTGATTAACTTGCAATTTAAAAAAACAATTTTTTAGGTTAATTTTACTCAGTCAATTTTTCTACTTTTCCTTCTTCTTTCATCGCTTCCTGCTTGCTGTCACTTTTGGTGTGTCTCCTTTTTGTTGCATGTCCTCCTTGCATTGAAAACAGGCTTATATTTTAAAACGTCTGCATTGTTTTTTTTAATAAAGGACCTTCTCCCTACCCGACAGACTGATGTGTTGTTCCTGTGTGCAAAGGTCCTAGTGGTCACAAATTACTTTCAAGTTGACTAGCAATAGAATAGGAAAACTAAAAGAATCGTTAAAACAACACGAACAAACATTTTGTTTCCACACAACAGTTGTTATATAGCATCAAAAATGGAAAAGCATATTATAATTTTTTTATTTATATGTTCAACTATGTTTACAAGAGACAAATACATTTAAAAACAAACAAAACCTACCACTACCACATCACTTTAAAAAATGTATACTTACATGCCAGGATTGGCTTCACTGATTGCTTTGAGAATTACATTTCTAACATCTTTTAAGAACATACTGCTTTCCTTTGTTTTGTACACAAAGTTGAAATAAATGTTACTTTCTTACTAAATTTCTTTCCAACAGACCTGCCTACCCCCAATTTCTTTTTTAGGTACTCCACGAAATAAAATTCCATACTTTTTCTCAAAATTCCGTATTTTGCAAGGAGACCCAAAAACGGAACATTACAGAACATTAAACCGCCATGCGAAATGACGAAAAACACTTGATTTTGACCGATCTTAGAAGACCTTAAGTTCAAATTGTTGCCGTATTAATTTTCCATTTACTGTACTGGGGCTCAAAATCGTGTACAAAATACGGAAAAATCGTATGGGTAGGCAGGTCTGTTCCAAACAGTTTTCATCCCAACACCCCACACAAGTTTATTGAATTCATTATCAATTTAATGTCTGTATAATATTAAAATGTTGGTAAAGGTCAAGATGTGCCCCCCCCCCCCCCTTTTCTCAGCTCTCCCCGCATTTTCACACTTGCCTTTCTTACCAAACATTAAGCTGTATTTTATGAACCTTTTCAGCTAATTATCTTTGTTGAATAATTAATCGCAGTCATGATAAAGGCCATTATCTAATAGGACCCCCCGTATGTAGTGCAGTACACACAACAGCCGCGGAGCATTTGTCAGTCGTGGTTCATTGCGTTTTTCCGTCTTGCCTTTATCTTCAACTATCATAGAATGCATGTGTTTAATTATGTAAAAGGATGAAAATTAGTGTGAAATATAGCAAACGATAGAGGATGAAGTACTCAATCTGCAGTAAGAAAGGCAAGAACGGAGAAATGGAGGAGGGGGGCATCACTACCTTTACCATAATTTCATTTTTAAATTTGTTTTCATAAAGTTTGTAAATTGCTGGTAAGTTAGGGAGGGGTGGAAAACAGGGAGACAGAAGCATTGTGAACAACATCGATGCAACAGGAAATTTTTTTAAAACAGGCAAGGCAGCCAGCTGAAGCTGAAGAAAAAAGCAAAATCATACTCAATTTGAAGCATATTCCAGGAGTGCAAAGTGAGAATTCAACATTTTTTCCCCTTGGAATGTATGGCAGATTTGAATTTTAAAAACAAACATGTGTACAAAACATTACAATTTACAGGACAAAAATGTAGAGAAAAACAGAGTAATTTTTCAAGCTACGTTTCAAGCAAGCTTCCTTTCTTATGGTTGAGTGCATAAAGCTTTATTGTTTTTCTTATCTGAGTTTTGTTTATTACGGGGGTTGAGGGAGGGGTAAAGAATGCAAGCGAGAGAAAGGGAGTGGGTGGAAGAGAGAGGGGGAATGCCCCGGGGCAGAGAGAGAGAGAGAGAGAGAGAGAGAGAGAGAGAGAGAGAGAATGATGATGATAACGATGATGATGATTTGGACTTACAGTAGAAATACGTTTGTACTAAAGCATGAAAATGTATTTTTGCATGTGTCTGGCATTGAAAGGCAAAACAACAATTGAAGAAGAAAAGAAGAAAAGGGAATTGAAAAATTCATATAAAGGCAATTTTGAAATGTTAAAAGCTACTAAACCTGAACCCCCACTGGTCCCAGCATCTGGCAGCCTACTACCAAGTCAACACTACGTGTGTGCAGCGCCCAAGCAGACACTACCCCACAAGACAGTGCCAAACTCTACCTCCACGATCAGAAGCAGAGATGGTTAGCAGCGCCAAAATTCTGATCCCGAAAAAGAAGAAGTTTTGTTTATTACATTACTACTTGCACTCATCTATTTCACCTGGAATTAAAGAGGGGAGGGGGGATGTTTGTGACTGGTGTGTGTGTGTGTGTGTGTGTGTGTGTGTGTGCGACACACAGATAGAGGGAAGTTTGGGGTGGGGTGGGGGTAGAGAGACAATGGAAGAAAGGTAGAAAAGGGTTGTGGTCCTTGGAAGGAAACCACTGAAACTAGTGAAAGCACATGCGCATGAGGGAACCCCCAGGGTATCTAAAAATAAACCCTTTGCTTGTCCAGTGTGTTGTGAATACAGCGGTAACTTTACCCACTGGCCTGTCGTGTACCCATGGGTTGCAAACAGTGGGTAGGACATTTACCCATGGGCAAACTCAAACGTTTCATGAATCCCAGCAATGGAAGGTGAAAAGTTGGAAGGTAGGAAGTGCTAAGTATGGTACCAGAGGCAATGAGTGAGTTCACAATGATCCCTACCTGTAGTGTAGGTGAAAGGGTGGGAGCAAAAAAAAACACGGCTTCAGTCGTCTGCGGACTGCGAACTCTTTGTATATTCAGGCTTTTTGATATCACTTATCATTTTACACCATTCGCTATCATCCACAACCAACCATTTCTAACACCCTTCTCCACATCCATCAAACGCAAATTATCACTTTCGCTGTCCGTGAAAAAGACCATTGTTCTTGTGATTCTCCTCTTGATAGTAAACACTAGCAAAGATTTACGAAAGGAACGCCTTTGGTTGACAAAGCAATTTCACGAGCAACTATTGCGACTGAAACTTCCGGCTGCTATTTGCTTCTTCTCAACTGAAGAGCGATGTTGCTTGGAACGGAAATGAAATGAACCTCGTATTCGAGGCAAGGTTGCATCCATGTAACCAGCTTTTGACTATCTATTCTCTTTAGAACTCTTGTCACTAACGCCTCTCCAGTTCACATCAATTAACCCTTTCACCGCCAATGTCGCATTTTAGCACCACAATGATTTAACACCCATGTCACAAAAAGGCCTCAAACCAGGGCCTGTTATCCAAAGAGCCTATTTTCATAATTTGGGAGGTAAGAATAGGCCTTACTTTATGCATGTCATAGAAGAATCCCCACTATTGCAGACAATTTACTTCCTCTACCCAGGTAAGTTTAATGCAATTTTTTTGATGAAAAATGGCTGGCGGTGAAAGGGTTAAACCTTGATTAAATACAAACGGTTACCTGGTATCCCATGATGCAGTTCTTGGGCATGTTTAATCTCTCCTTTAACGTCTGTCTGAAAAAGAAAGAAAGAAACATGAGTATTTATCCTAAAAAAAATTGAAAAAAAGTGTCCATTTCAGAAAAAAATAACAGCTACTGTATTTTTCAGACTATAAGGCGATACTTTTATTCCCCAAGACTGAGACCTCTGTGCCTTATAACATGACTAATAATATAGTAAAAAAAAAATGCAATAACAAAATCGGAATTGTTTATAACAGTGAGTACATGCTACTCTACCGCTGCTGCTAGCAATAACTGGATGATCTATCAAATCGTGAAAAACAGGATTTTTGCTTAGCCTCTGCTTCTTCTTCATACCTGAATTTTTTTTAAACCTATGCAATCTTAATAAAAGAATCATGTCTATTCTTTTAACTGTGCCTTGTTACAAGAGCTTTTATATGTTTTGCTTTGCGGAGATTTACACTCAATGTCAAAATGTTGTTGTAAATGAAGGAGTACAATTTCAATGAGGCTTTATACCGAAAACCTCTGCCCCTGTCTCGTGTGCTAGAGATGCGAACGCCACCTACTTAACCCTTTCGCCGCCGATGTCGCATTTCTGCACCACACTAATTTAACACACACGTTACTAAAACGGCATGAAATTAGGATCTGTTATCCAACGACCTTATGTCGTTAATTTGGGGAGATAAACAAAGGCCTTATTTGATACATATTATAGAGGGATTGACAGTAGTACAGGTGTCAACTTTTCTTTACCCAGGTAAATTTGACAGATTTTTTGGGCTGAAAAATGACTGGCGGCGAAAGGGTTAAGATTATCGCCCTTTCCTGCATGAAGTAGTAGTATATAGCCACAGAAAATTATCTGCACCTGACTCGTCGATAGGTGGCATGAGCAGTTTGGGCCTAAAATTAATGCCCTTTCGTGTCGGCAATAAGTAGTATAAAGCCCCATTCGCCTCTATGATTCACAATGATTATTTCCAGTTCAAGGCAAAAATAACTACAAATTATCTCCCTTGTCAAGGGAGTGGTTAAGGACTAACTTCATGATCGCTTCTCGGCCTTTTGGCTAAGACAGTGATTCAGGAACATAAATTTTTGTTTATACCGTGGTTGGTTTGTTCAGCCCGTCGTACATGGCGAAAGCCGATACGCGTCGTTAAACTGAACTTCCATCCAGGGAGTGGTTGTCGTACCCTGGCTAAAAGACTCCAGGGATCATCCGAACAGCCAAAGCACTTGAATACTATGGTACAAATGCATCAGCTAGGGAGAACATTGCGTGTGTGACCGTTTTTGATTACCCCGCCGTGTGGGCAGCCATACGCCGACTATGGGGGATTTTGGACTGATGTTATGCTAGGAGCTTGTCATGGCTAAAGACAATCCCTGCATAACTATGCAGAGCTAACATTTTGATGAAGCCTTGGTGTTCTAGCCTCTGTCAATTGGTCAAGCATAGATAGCCTTAAGCCAAGGTGAAGTCTAGGGAGTTATTTTTTTTATTCTAGGGTCATTGTGCTTTCTGTGTTAAAAATGTTCTGCATCGGTATGGTAATACATGTGCTAAGAAATTAAATATTCAACAACAAAAGTTAAGAGACACTTTTTCACTTTATCTACTTTGGTTTAAATCCACCTGTTATCTTTGAAATAATCAGCATCATTGTAATTTTCAAATATGTTCACTGGGATTATGTTCATAAGGCTTGCCATTCTGTGAATCTGACATCATGTGCCACAACTGCACGGCCTAAGGAACCACTGTACCAAGTTTTGTTACGATCGGTTCAGTGGTTTAGGCGCTATGACATATTTTGATCACAATATGGACGGACTCGCACGCACAAACACACACATACATAAAGTACATACAGACAGACAGAGAAATGCACAGCCCTCGTTCCCATTCCAATGTACTCCCGTTCTGTTTGACCTTGGAGTACAATAAAAGTGTGATACCGATGGACTAAAAATCAATATAACATTGTGGCGGTACCATAGCCGATGAGGTTTAACCGAGGCGTGGTTACTGCTACATCTATCTGTATTGCTAAAAAATCGGGACTTTACTGCAGAGCTGATTCTAGGATTTTGAAAAAGGGGGGCATTCCCCCCCTATGATTGAAAAAAGGGGGGCAGGTCCCCCCCTAAGAATGAAAAAAGGGGGAATTGGTGGCAGGTCCACTGGATACAAGGGAAAACGGCCATGACATACACATAAATTGTTAATTGAAAGCATTCATACATACAAATTAAAGACAGTGTGTGTTCGTTCGGTAGTTGCTGCAGCCCGTGGGTGATCTAAATGCGTTCTTTTTCTTGTGCTTTAAACACACTTTGCACTGCATTCCGCCACTCTCCATCTTGGACAGCCATGGCCACTTCTTTAGCCAGTCGTCTTGGAACCGGTGTTCCCTTGCACTGGCGCTGTTATCGGGCTGCTTCTCCGAGGTTTTGGATGTAGTCGCCATTTCTTCAAGCTCTTCTCCACACTCTGACTCATCATGTGGCACAGACTGCTTGTTTTTCACTTTGCCTCCGCGAAAGTCAAAATCAAGGAGCATGGCTACGCGCTTCATTTTTGGAAGAAATCCAATATGGCGGCTTAAACTCTCGCAAGTTCTCGTCGGTATTCAAGATGAATGAGATGAACACGATTGATTGGTTGATCAGTTTGTGTAGCCTAGACAACAGGTTTTGCAGACGACGAACGCCAGGCCCGCAGCGATCGGTGAAAATAGCGGGCAGTTCTGCAAATGTGCGGGAGTGCATTAAGACTCGATTATCGCGGGAAGGAACAGATTTTCGGGGGATTGTACCAATCCCGCGCTCTAGAATCAGCTCTGTTACTGGTGTTCCACTGCCTACGGGCATTGCCTCCAGTATTGTTCCCACCATCTTTGTATTTACAAATGTCCCATATGTGTCTGTTCCAGACCGAGAGGACGTAAAACACCATTTTTCATTCATTCATTCACTAAAAACCAACCCAATTTTCAAAATGGCATCTTGTCGGTTGAAGTCCCTTGTCCAGATTCCCAGCTTGTCTCCCTTGTTCCTGATGTTGACCACAGCACCACAGATTTCGTCGCTTTGCTCATCAAAAGCCTCCCCAATCAGGCACAGCAGCTGTCGACAGCAGAACCAAGGTCAATGTCTTTTACCATACTTTATGGACTATAAGGCGCATCCGATTATAAGGCACCCCCCCAAAATTTTACACAAAATTCAGATTTTGTTATTATATTTTCTTGCTATTTTATTGGTCATGTCATAAGGCGCAGGGGTCTCAGTCAAGGAAAAAGGTATCGCCTTATAGTCCGTAAAATACGGTAGTTTTATAATCATCTTTTTTTTTATTCAACAGACACATTTAGATACGACATTTTTTTACATGATAAATAAAAGAACTTGGAAAAGCAATTCTACACTTCAACAAAATAGAATTATATAAATGCAGGGCTTCTGATAAGCTGATGTTTCTTAGGGTCCCAGGGACCCCTTCATCAGATTTAAAACGAGTCCCAGGCTAACTTCAGTGGGTCCCCTGTACCACATCAAGAAACATGTCTATAAACATGTACAAATACACTTATTACACATACCTCAAATTCGGCGCTTTCCGGGCACTAACACCCACAAATTTAAAGACATTTTGTTGCTAGTCGAGTAGCGCGAAAGGCTTTTTCCGGTACAGCGAGAGGCATCATGGGAAAGGGAAAGTTTTATAATTAAGGGAAGCAACTCTCTCATCATAGCAGACAATGCCTGTGGCCGACTTTCAATGTTAGACAGTGTCTTTATTCGGTTTTTTTATTCATTTTTCATGATTTTTTGTGTGTGTCCCCAGGGACTCGCTTGACAAACATTCAATGCATCCTTTTAACTTTCAATGCGTCAGGGACGCTAGTTTTTGCGTTATCAGAAGCCCTGTAAATGTGAAAGGTTTGCTTTTATCTCAATGTAACAGTGCGAATAACATGAAAGTATAGTATTACTGCTGACTGGCAAAAAGTGTGGGTAGGTGTGTGCATGTGCATCTTGTTAGTTGCTTTTCAGTCTGTGGTTCTGGTTTTTTCCTGCGTATGCTTCATCACTGTAAATTTTAAAGTATTTTTTAGATCACAAAATAATGGACCGCATCGCTACTGCTATAATATTTTACCATTTCACACACACAAAAACCAACCACTGCACAAAACTTCAATTACTATAAATCTGCAATCATTAAATATCTAGTGCTTACAACCAATGTGGGCTACAACTCACAATCTCTTGCCAGACATTGTCCAGGTCGTTGTGTCTCTGGGTCTTGTTCATGTTCACCAGCCAGCGGCCACCTTTCTTGTTCTGCTCATCTTCCCACATCGGCTCGATCCCATCCTGCAAAAGGTGTTCAGTACTGACGATAGCTTTCGATACATACTGGTTCATTGTTCCCCAATCTCCACACATGCATCACAACCGAGATATTCTTAGTTCAGTTCCTTCCCACCCAAAACTGATTAACAGTCAAACACCTGTGGCTTGTTGCCTATTAAAAAGTATTATCTGTTAAATATTTTCATAAATCATTCTTCTGCTCTTCACTTTACTCCATTATTAAAGTTATTCATCTTTTTAACTCTCACACAAATGATGTGCATAACCATGTCTGTGCACACGCCTTTATGTTTGTGTCATCTATTTCCGTATGCAGGGGTGCCAGTGGGAGGAGGTCAAAAAATCTGAAAGTAGAATTCTTGAAAACCCCCAAACCCGAAATCGCTTCCAAAATCAAGTTTCTGCACTCAAAAAAACCGGAAGCCACAAGTTTCAGCATGGCACCCCAAAAAGCGAAAATTTGCAC
>CM065682.1:52384177-52439177 GCA_017654935.2 Phymorhynchus buccinoides
ACTACCCAATTACGTAGGCGCGATCTGATAGATTGAACATAATCTTCATTCGATACGAACACTCAATTTATCTTTAAAGGGACACCCTGACGGATGAGGTTTTGCAAGAAACACGTCGAGATCACCAGGAAAACACCCTTTTACAGCGTTCGCAACACTCATTTTGCTCTGGCTTCCTAGAAATTAAACCGTCAAATCGGCGATTCCTTCTTGGCGGAGGTGCTGGAAGTCAGATTATTTTCCAATAGCCGCCTGAATTAGACCAAATCGTTTGCACGCAATTTCCACAATACAAGCCTTTTTATACAGTTTACCAAAAGGAGTTACCCTCACAAGAAAGGAAATAGATCCAAGTTGTTTTTACTGCACTGCAAAGAAGAAAAAGCTTCAACCACTCTCAGTGGCCTCCACCCACCCCGTCCAAAATGGCTTCTCTCTCCGGCAACTCCGCCAAGGAGGAATCACCGTTTTGACGGTTTGATTTCTAGGAAACCAGAGCAAAAGTGAGTGTCCCGATCCTTGAAAAGGCTATCTCTCTGGTGACCTCGACCTGCTTCTGGCAAAAAAACGCATCCGCCAGGGTGCCCCCTTAAATGTCTGCATCCAACTTTTAATGAATGAACAAAGGAGTCAGATAAGGTTTTGCTTCGTGCCAGGCATAAGCTTCTGACCTTTCTAGCCATTTGGATTCTGGATCCATTTCCCCTTTTAATTCTGAGACATTTCTTTGACATCCAATTTCCTCTACCAAGAGGCTTATTTTTCCTCTTTTGCCTTGCATTTGTATTGTTAAATTTAATTCACCCAGGCCTGCTATTCCTCTCTGTGAAGTGGGTCGATAGATGAGGGTCCTTTTCAGCAATTTATTTAACACGAAGTAGGAAAATAACTCACTCACGCACACGCACACACGCACGCGCGCACGCACACACACACACTATACTATTTCACAGACTGGAGATTTAGGCCAATGTTGCAGAATGATAAACATGCCCTATCTTATCCAACCATTTTCTCAGTGAAAGAGTTCAGGCTTTTGTAGATATGTATGATAAGCTCTTGCGATTCTTGGGTCTTGGACCACGTTTACACAGACAGCAGTCAAAGTTTATAGACATAAGCGCAGAGCTGGGAATAGGCCTATATTAAATGTAGGCAGCTGTTCTGCAGATGGGATGGAAATCGAAGAATAGTCTAACAGTATAATCCTGGGCGCATAGTCATGAATGCGTCTTAGACAGTCAACAGAAAATACCCCAAACGATTGGCTGTTTAGCCTAATTTACATACTACTACCCGTGTTGACTGTCTAAGCGTGACGTAACTCATTCTTGCACGCCCAGAATCTTACTTGGTAAACCTGGTATTGCAGTACCTCCAGGATCTGCTCAGCTTTGAATGGTGGTTGGTTGATGGTTCGTCCCATATTATGCTGGTTTGCAGCCGAGTGGACGTAAAACCTAACTTCCATTCACGCACAGAATCATCATCACCACTATGTACCTGAATAAGAACCGCGGCATAGCTCGCGCACACGCACGCATGATGCTTAGGTAGATAAATAAATCTTGGAAAGAAACAGAGAGAGAGAGAGAGAGAAAGAGAGAGAGAGAGAGAGAGAGAGAGAGAGAGAGAGAGAGAGAGAGAGAGAGAGAGAGAGGAGAGAGAGAGAGAGAGAGAGAGAGAGAGAGAGAGAGAGAGAGAGAGAGAGAGAGAGAGAGTGGGGTGGGTAAATGCGTTCCATCCAATTGTGGCATGTAGGTTTTTCCCACTTCCAGGGCAACAGGGAGCAACTTGACAGATTCTTTGTTTTTTCGAATGATCTGATTTCTTTATCTATTGTACATGCAAGGACCCGTTCATTACTAAACGGGACTTTATGTATTTGATGAATGCCACATGTCTGCCGAGCAGCTCGGTGCATCATGCCATGTGGTGTATACCGAAAATGCTGTACGTTTGTCTCCCTCTGTGTCTGTCTGCCTTTCTGTCTGCATGCGCGCGCAGACAAGCTCGCGTGTATGGATTTCATAATTCCAAAATATTGATCTTGTATTTCCATACACTGAGGTCACACCCGTGATGTTCTCACTCCTAGGTGGTGCATTTGTACCGTAGTGTTCAAGTGCGTCGGCTGTGTGGGGATGATCCCTGGCGGAGTCCTTAAGCCAGGGTAAGACAACAAACAACCAACACACACTGAGGTTTGCACTAATGACAGAACCACGTATTCCGTGGTGCCAAGGTAAAGATGTGCCACCCCCTCTGCATTTCTCGGTTAATTGTATTTTTCCGTTTTTGCCTTTCTTACCATACATAAAGCTGTATTTTAGGAACATTTTTTAGCTAATAACCTTTTTGGAATACTAACCCTATCCCTAACCATAGCCCTAAACCTAACCCTACCCCCCACTATGTACTGCAGAAGAAGAAGAAAAAGAAGAAGAAGAAGAAGAGAGAGAGAGAGAGAGAGAGAGAGAGAGAGAGAGAGAGAGAGAGAGAGAAAGAGGGGGGGGGGGGGGGCATGCGCGCGATTGTGTTTTATACCAATATGAACCCTATGACACAGTATGAGTAGACCTAGGTGTTTGCCCAAGTTGAGATTGCCAGTCAGTGAACGACATTTCTAGAGTTACCAACTTAGAACTTGGAGGTTAAGGGTGCCATTCAAGTTTGAAAGGACGTCGATTGTTGGAATATTGGGAACCGGATGAATCTTCTAAATGAAACAAAACGCCCCATTCCGCCCACTCAGATATTTGGCTGAAACAAGCTCTTTCCACCCAGAGGCGGAGGGGGGGGGGGGGGGGGGGGGGGTAAAAAAAATTTAAAAAAGGAAAGAAAATGAGGGAAATACATGCTGTTCTATGCCAGAGTTTTAGCTTATTCTCACAGGAGAGGCCTTAATTGCTTCTTTTACATTCAAATTATTGTCAGTTTCTGGGAAGGGAGAGGGGGGGGGGGCAAACACCACCAGACTCCCCAACCGAACCATTGGAACCACCCCTTTCTTGACTAACTGATTCGCTTCTGCCACCACAGATATTCTCGTAAGTGATGATAATGTGCTGATTGAAAAACCCGCTATCTGTTTCGCCCATATCAGTCAGTCTGTTATTGTATTGTAAGCCTATTCTGTTACTGCATCATATTCGTATATTCCTGTATGCAGGCTATACGTTTTCTGCTCTTCGGGCAAATAAATAATATTGGCTTTACTAAAGACCTTCAGTGAAGAGAAAATCCTAGAAGGTCACCCGGAACAGCGACCTCCCTCTTCTAAGGTCGAACGATGTAATGCTGGAATCAACTGAGAGTGAACTTCGAAAACATGTCACTGAGTAGTCTTTGTAAAGGGTATATCGCTATGAAACGCAAGTATTGCGGTTGGATAATCAGTATTCACATCTGTATTGTTAAAAAAATCGGGACTTTCCTGGTGTTGCACTGCCTCCGGGCATTGCCTCCAGGATCGTTCCCACCATCTTTATATCTACTCATGTCCCATATGTGTCTGTCCCAGACCGGAGGACGTTAATAATAATAATAATAATAATAATAATAATAAAACTGAACATTTATATAGCGCTTTACTCCCTTTACAGGGAGCTCAAAGCGCTTTACATAGACAATGAAACACAAATAAGTAATTATACACATAAGACTCACTACAAACAAATAAAATATACATAAAATAATATTTAAACAAAGCCCTGTTCAGCAGAATTTCATCACGAAACGCAGGTACATGCCAGCCAGTCGTTTCCGACCGTAACTGCCAAATAGCAGAGGGGGCAGATGCTGCTATTCCGGCGGGCTGGACTAGAATTTGTTTATAGGGGAGTTGCCTTGAGGGTACCTCTTGTTTCAGACCGGAGGACGTTAAACGGATTTTCAGGGTACCTCCCCACTCTCTCGGCCAAAGAGGGTGGGGTGTACTCTCAAAGCATCTCCAGGTAGATAGAAAATAGAATAAGTGCAACGCCGAGCGGTAGCAAAGTCCCCTCGCAGCATCGCCGAGCTACTCGGAAATCGGAATGTGTCGGCTGTGCACATACATAAAAACGCATCAAAAGAGCACGTAACTACATAAAAACGCATCAAAACAGCACGTAGCTGAATAGTTTTTTTTATATATAGCCTTGGGGTTCGGACCCGTGATTTGAGAGTGCGCGCGATCATGCGCAAACGCGCGAATAGAAACATTCATGACAACTGTGTTATAGACAATTCATCAAGAAATGTTGTGAAAAAAACTGCATTAAAATACATGCAAAACTTCGCGAGAAATTAGCGATTATGTGTTTCGGGGTTTGAACCCCGTATCTGGCGCGACATTGACCTTAATGTAAAACTAAATACATCAGTGGATAGCTTGCATCTTGGCGAACTAGTATACCAAATTTGATGATGATAGACTGAATAGTTTTTGAGAAAAACGGACGAATAGCCGGACGGAGGCACGCCGGACGGACGGACGGACACCGGACGGACGGATCAGACAAAAACAATAGTTCCCCGAACCTTCGGCTCGGGGACTAAAAAAGACCCATTTACGCAGTTACTACTGGCCGTTAATATACAGCATAACTGTAGTGAGTAGTACGCGTAGCTTTCTAGCCTCCTCCCTTCTTTCTTTCTTCTCTCTCCCGCCTATATCATGCCGATGGTTTCAATATGACTGTAAGCGGTCTCCCTGTCTGTCTGTCTCATTTTGCCGTTCATCCGGCACACTTAACAATACCAAACATCTGCACTAGTTTATTTCTAGAAGGGCGTCGGTTAGCCGGAAATCTAAAAGTCTTCGGTGGGGAGATTAAGTGCATGAAAACAGAGAGAGAGAGAGAGAGAGAGAGAGAGAGAGAGAGAGAGAGAGAGAGAGAGAGAGAGAGAGAGAGAGATGAGTGCATGCTTATGTACACACCGTCTAAGCTGCACATCTGCTTTGGAACTCATTTCAATTCGATCCTAATTATCAGTACCATAACCATCGTCGTACTTGTAGCCATTGCTTAATATAGGCTACACACGATCATCATGTTCAGACTAATTTTAACGCTCAGTTTGCTAGAACCATTCACTGCGCAGACTTTATTACCTTTTGTTTTGCTTAGTTGAGCAGGGGAAGGCGAAAAGGGTCTCTATTAGGGCCCAATACAAAGCTTGCATTATTCAAACAAGCGCGGATTCGCAATCGTTTGTGGCGTGCGACAATTGAAAACGAAACATCATTTTAAAGAGCAGCCTCAATTTGAAATGCAGCCTCACGTTGAAGTGCGACAATTTTGGAGCCTCACTTTGAAGTGCGATAATTTTGGACCGACCGACAGACCGACCGACAGACAGACCGACAAAGTGAGTTATAGGTTTGTGGCTTGTGCTTGTGCCACAAACAATAAACGCGAAACGGGGAAATTAGTCTGTGTAACGGAAGAGAAGAGAGAAGAGAAGACAGCTGGGATTTCAAAGGACTTGGGTTAAAACATCAAGACTCGATCCGCAGAGATAGACAGGGCCTAGACAATCAACCCATTTAGTCTTTCCCATGCCTTGAAATACAGTTAATCGTATATTTGATTGGAGTGACACGTGGATAGTCCTTGTCAATCTTTGATGTTTGTCGTGTCACTGTGCATGGGTTTAGAATACAACCCACAGTTAAAAGTAAACAAGTGGAAAAAAAATTGCTTTTAATTGGGATAGCCCCGCCCTGCCCTCACTTCCATCCACCTCTGTCTTTAGTCTCGCGCGCATGCCCAAGTGATTGCGTTTATACTCACTCGCATGTGTCCCCTTCTTTTCTGTGCTCTATTATTCCCAAACATCCCTGTTTTTACCATCTAAAGGCTTTTTTCTCAGGAAAGGCTTTTTTCTCATCATTAAAGGTTGGTGGCAGCTCATTCGAAGTCGCTACGTCAGTCCCAAATCTTCCACACATTATTTACAAAACATCCTTAAACACGCATGTGATCGTTTTCAAGCTCATCGGAAATGAACATATAGCATAAAGTTAATAATAACACATAAGCACGGAACATCGATGCTCTTGTGATGCTAAATCCCATGCTATCAGTGATGTGATTTAAAGTTAGGCCTAAAAGGGAGATATAAAAAAACAGAGACAGACTACTATTGAGGACGGGTGCAGAATAGGGTTGCCAATGATCAAAGTTGCTTCATGTTAGGCTAAAACAAATACTTCACATGCACACGAAAAAACCCCAACAACATTATATTTGATATGCCAGCAGCACAGTGCATGTTTAGATGCCTTCATTCTCTTCTGAGTTCTCAATATATGTCTGCTTTCGCCAATCACGAACTCTTTCAGCATTACCATTTTCTTACATTTATGTTTTGGACAAATGTCCACGTATCTCTCAGGTGGTTTTAAGGGGGAGGGTCCGGTGGGACTAATCCCGCTCGGACTACTCTTTTGATCACACCGCTGACAGTCATGGCGGACATACCACATTCCACTGGGACTAATCCCGTGTGGACTAACATTTTATCTGTACCGCTCGGACCGTTTAGGCTGTGCTTAGTGCAAGAAATAATAATAAACAGTAAAGTCATTTCGACGAATTTATTACAAAATAATATAATAATTAAAAAAAATAATTAAATTCAAATTTTATCTTTTGTGTATGTCGACACTAAATGGATCCTAAACCTATCCCTAACCCTATTCCTAACCCTAAACCTATCCTTAACCATATTCCTAACCCTAACCCTATCACTAACCCTATCCCTAACCTATCTGAAAAAACAAGGAATACCTGGGTACGCAGAAATGCAATGATACAAATGCTGAGCAGACATTAGACCGAATGGGAAAACTACACAAATCAAAGCAATTAGGTCGAACGGCATTAGTCCGACTGGGATTAGTCCGAGGGGTATTAGTCCCAATGGGACGCCCCCGTTTTAAGGGAACACTGTGCGGCCGTAGATAATATTGGTGATATACCTGTCACATGGTGTCACAGCAGCTGTGTGTGGTATGGTATTGGTTTATTCTGACAACAATATACACCTTAAGTGAACAATCGCTAGCAAATGATAGAAACCAGTACATGTATTACCAAATCATGTTAATTATCAAATTTACTTTATATCACTCACGTTCTTTGCTCATATTTTTTTTTTATGACCATTCACACACACTAGGGTAGCCTAGTTCTCAAACTTACCCGTTTCTCAAAGCTCTAATTAGACATATACATAAGATGCATTGTTTCATTCTTTGCCCTTACGGATAGGTTAGATCTTCATCCATAAGAGGCACTAATATATTGCTAAGATACACAGTACCTGGGGGGGGGGGGGGGGGGGGGGAAGCCAGTAATAGCAAGCTTAAGCATAGTCTACATTCCCAGCCAATTAGCTATTCATTTATCACAATCACAATCACAATATTCATTCGTTAAAAACTTGGAAATGTGGTTGCACGTAAAAAGGTAAACAGTATGCAATTAAAGATACAACACGATCTGGGTAAAACATCAAAACTTCGAATATATTACAACTAGTGCAACACCACTGGTCGCAACAGGGTTGCGCCTGATTCTGTCTTACCTGACTGAAACCATCTCTCTCTGTCTCTGTCTCTGTCTCTCTCTCTCTCTCTCTCTCTCTCTAGCTTTTAAGATTAGGGATGCATTATGTTCATAACACATTTTCAGTGCTAATCTTATGCCTATTATGTCGGATTATATAATTTGTGCCATTCGTTTGCTACTTTGTATAACACTCCCTTTCATTAGGAGCCATGGCCTAGATGAATAACATATTTTTCTTTTCATTTCCATTTCATTTCTCTCTCATATACACACACACTCTCTCCCCCTCTCCCTCCCCCCCCCCTCTCTCTCTCTCTCTCTCTCTCTCTATATATATATATATATATATATATATATATATATCTCTCTTCCTTACCTCGTCTTTGTCCTTGATCGTGATGGAGACCTGGAGGGAGAGCGGGACGTGGAGCGCTGGGGAGATTCCGCCACAGACACGGTCTTCCAAGAATCATCCGATCGTGACCTTGACCTTGAACTGGATGACCTTGACCTTTCCCGCGCCGTGCCGTACAGTCGGGAGAAGTAGCCGAGTCTGGAGCTGGATCTGCTCCGCCTTCGCCTGGACCGTGACCTTGAACTGCTTCGTGACCTCGACCTCCAGGATCGTGACCTCGATGACCTTGATCTATCCGAGTAACTCTGGGAGCCTGATGTCGAGGGTTGGGTCGGTCTGTTCCTGAACAATCGGGCATGCTGCACCTTGATGACTCGACTGTGGTACTCACTGAGGATGAAACAGAAAGACCTGAAATGTGGTGCAGTTTAGGAAAATCAAGGATCAGGTCAAGAGATGGGAATTATAGTCAAAGAAATGCAAAACTAACAGAAAAGTTCACTCTGCTGATATCCCCACCACACATAAAACTCGTCACATTCACTATCACACAGGCAGCTCATTCCATACACACATCATTCCTTATATAACTGACATCTTAAATTTGTCCGAGAGAGAGAGAGAGAGAGAGAGAGAGAGAGAGAGAGAGAGAGAGAGAGAGAGAGAGAGAGAGAGAGAGAGAGAGAGAGAGAGAGAGAGAGAGAGAGAGAGAGAGAGAGAGAGAGAGAGAGAGAGAGAGAGAGAGAGAGAGAGAGTTTGTACCTTGATATTTATACTCATAGTCCCGTCAACAGCTATGGTCATCTCGGGACTGTCAACACCTTGCCAAAACTATTATTACAAACAAATGCTTCGCAAACTAATGAGAGACTTAGTGCGATTTTTCTCACACCATAGGGCATGACGCTCGTGTGGGGCTAATCCTCTCTATATTACTAGTTGGGGATAAAGAAAGAGAGAGAGACAGTGAGTGGTCCTACCATCACTCTCTCTCTCACTACGCCCAAGTAAGAAAATCGCGTGATAAGCCCCTAGTGCATTGACTGCCCTCTGGCGTGAAAAATATCGCCATAGGTTGACCATTAGTTCATATTAAAGGGGCACCATGACGGATGAAATTTTGCAAGAAACACGTCGAGATCACCAGGAAAACACCCTTTACAGAGATCGCAACACTCGCTTTGCTCTGGTTTCCTAGAAATCAAACAGTCAAATCGGCGATTCCTCCTTGGCGGAGGTGCTGGAAGTGAAATTACTTCAGTGAAAGAGAAAGAATGTGCGTTCTCTTTCGTAATGGCCGCCTGAGTACACACTAATAGCGGCCTTCATCTAACAGCCCAGACGGACATACTGACCGGTACTGCTCCTTTATACCCTGGCTGGTTATATATTGTGAATACTGCACTACAAAAAAGAAGCTTCAACCACAATGAGTGTCCTCCACCCACCCCATCAAAAATGGCTTATCTCTCCGGCATCTCCGCCAAGGAGGAATCGCCGTTTTGACGGTTTGATTTCTAGGAAACCAAAGCAAAGTGAGTGTTCCGATCCTTGAAAAGGCTGTCTTTCTGGTTATCTCGACGTGTTTCTTGCAAAAACTCACCCGTCAGGGTCCACCTTTAACTTGGAAATACTGTAGTGTTACAAGAAAACAAAACTACCCGTAAAAACACAAGGAAAGAATAAAGTTATATAAGTCATTATCAGGGTGTTGTTTTTCTCACCCTTCACTGAACCAGTGGCTCGTCTATACAGCATGGTACATTAGCAGTGCATGGGTGCAACTACAGAACATGAAAAACACACACTGAAAGGCCGGGGTCTAGGGGTAATGTCCCCCTGCAGCTGAAGCAAAAAAATGATTTATGAAGGTATTTTAGTTTGCTTTTTCCATAATTTATACAAAAGCTTATTTTAAAGTGTTGGAAAACTACAGTAGACACACACAGACCTTGTTTGACAAATTGGAAAAAAAAGGAAATTCCTTTTCTGGTCAAATTCAAAAACAGGGATTCCTTGTATACCAGGAAAAGCTTCACCAACGGTAGTGCATAGAAACTCTACGGAGAGATGGACAACAGAGGGTCTTCAGAGAAGAAAGCCCCATCAGTTCTAGAATTCATACAAGTAGTATGCTACGGGCAAGCACAAACACGAAATTTCAGAATACTAACGTGGAGTTTTTCTCCGTCACGGCTTTCTCAGCATCGACGGCGTTTTTGAAGACCACGAAGCCAAAGCCTGGAGGGTTACTGAAAATGACACGGACGATGGTTTTTACAGTCAGAAAGCGCCTGGCCACATACATAACATGAAATTAGCAGTAACAGCAGCGGGAAAAGGGGCGCGCGCGCGTTTATGTGATAGCACTACACAGAAAGGTAAAGGTCCGATTGAAAGAAAGTATTTTTTGGTAACACTTTTTTTCAAGAGAGAGAGAGAGAGAGAGAGAGAGAGAGAGAGAGAGAGAGAGAGAGAGAGAGAGAGAGAGAGAGAGAGAGAGAGAGAGAGAGAGAGAGAGGAACTCGGAAAAAGTTTAATTGTACATTGGCCTTGGGCCACAATACAATATTTGGGAGGGCAGACATTGTCAAGGGGTGAAAAAATAAATCATTCAAAATTATCATCAGTAGTAGACATTACAACAGCATGCACGTTCGTTCTTGCAGTTACTATAATAATTATATATAATAGCAATTATATTACAACAGTTAATCCAACAGTTATGCAACTTAGTTACCCTCTTCAGTCAATTACATTCAGTCGCTTAAAACAACCCAGTGTAATGACAATGACTCTAACTTAATATTAGTCTTTTCCTTCTATTTATCGCATGAAATATAAATCTGGACAAATTATGTCTATGGTCTGAATTTGTTGCTTTGAGCAATGTACAGATGGAAACATTAGCTGATTCCTTGAGAAATTTAGTTCTTAAATCCTTATAAGTAGAACATTCAAATAAGAGATGATGTTCATTTTCTGTTTGGTTTTTACAAAATGGACAAGATTTAGCCTGATCAGAAGTGGAATATCGATGGACATTATTATTAAGCGGAAGGGCATTTAATCTTACCTGTGCAACGGCTACTCGAAAACAAAATGAATCCATGTTTAAAATATATGTTTCTCTTTCAAAGACGGTCTTAAATGTTCTATAATTATCATATCGGTCACGGTCTCTGATAGTTCCCGACCATTCTTGTATAAACATATCAATGTCTTTGCTTGAAAATGCTTAAAAACATTTTTGTATCACCTACACCTTGCTGCAACCAGACAATGTTAAAGCCAGTTAAACATAACATTTCTCTTATTTTGGACACCCAACACTGCCCACCAGTTAAGTCTACATTTAGAAGCATCTGGTAAGCCTTGCTGGGCATCCTATTAGCATCCATTTCAAGAACTCTGAACCAGTATCCGATACATGCACAATAAGAATTTACATAGAGCGGATATCTTGCTAACTCACCGTAAATCATTTTGTTTGGGGTTCTTCCAGGCACACCTAAAAATCTTTTACATGCTAACATGTGTACTCTTTCCAAGTGATCTAATCTATTCAACCCCCAAATTTCTGCTGAATATAAAAGTATTGGTTGAATCTTGCTGTCAAAATTTTTAAAGAAAGTATTAGCTGTCATTTCTTTACATTTACTGAAAACTCTATTAATCTGTAAGACTACCTTTCTCCCTTTAGTTGATAAATGCAAAGTGCCCCTTTTAGCACTGTTCATAGTTGTGAAATGGTATCCTAAGTAACAATAACTATAACCACTTCTAAGATGTTCCCTTTGTAAACCATTTTTCTTGTTTCCCTAAGTACCCCCCTTTACGAAATACCATAACTTTAGTTTTGTCAATATTTACACCAAGTTTCATATGATCACAACAGTTACTTAAAATATTTAACTGATTCTGCAGACCAATAGGAGTGGTCGATAACAAAGCTACGTCATCTGCAAAAAGTAATATAAATAATTCCATGGTATCAGGAAATAGTTGAACACCATGCTTACCATTTTCATTGATATTGTTTGCTAATTGATTAATAAAAACTGAAAATAAAGTTGGGCTTAAAACGCAGCCTTGACGAACTCCAATAGGTGTTTCAAACATTTCTGTCAATTCACAGTTTGCCCGTACACATGCAAGTAAAGAAGAGTACATGGATTTAAGAGTGGCAAGAAATGTTCCTTCAACGCCTTGGTTTTTAAGACACTGTAATAGTTTGTCATGTCGAACACTGTCAAAAGCTTTTCTAAAATCTACAAAAGCTACATATAACTTTCTGACTTTTCTATTTAAACATTTCTGTATCACTGCTTGTAAAGTAAATATCTGATCAATTGTAGAATGCTTTTTACGAAACCCCGCTTGACATTCGGAAATTAATTCATTACTCTCTAACCAATTATAGAGTCTTGTATTAAGAATAGAAGTATAACACTTGGATATAACGCTAAGAAGTGAAATACCTCGATAATTATCCGCATTACTAGGATCGCCCTTTTTAAAGATTGGAATGATTATAGCTTTTGCCCACTCCTGAGGGTAAATTCCAGATGTAAAAATCTTATTAAATAGTTTAGTAAGGAAACTGTGTACATGTTGTCCACCTGTTTTTATCATCTCTGAAGAAATATCATCTACACCAGAGGCTTTACCAATATTCAGCTTACCAATAGACTGAGTTACTTCTGTTTCTGTTATCTCCCCATTTAGAACATGCTCTTTTTCATCAAGTACATTAGCTTCAGTATTAATGTTAGTGTTTTCTTCATCATTGCTTTGAAAAACATTCTTGAAATGAGTTAACCACTCTTCTGAAGTAATAGTGTTGTTATTAATTTTGTCTTTTTTAGAACAACCCAATTTTCTTAGTTCAGTCCAAAATTTATTTCCATTGTTAATATCTTTTGCCAAATCTTCAGCTTTTTGTTTTTTATAAGCTCGTTCCTTTGCTCTTAATAGAGCTCTGTATTTCTTTGCTGCTGCGTTATAAATTAATCGGTCCTCATTGTCCCGTGTTTTCCTAAAGTAATTTAATAAGCCTCTAGTTTCTTTTTTAACTTTTCCACATTCCTCATCGAACCAGTCAGAATCCTTTCTTTTATCATTAATAAAAAAATCGTTTGAACATACACTGACTAGAGTCTTTCAAACACTGCACAAAGTCTTCTAATGCATTAGAAGAGAGAGAGAGAGAGAGAGAGAGAGAGAGAGAGAGAGAGAGAGAGAGAGAGAGAGAGAGAGAGAGAGAGAGAGAGAGAGAGAGAGAGAGAGAGAGAGAGAGAGAGAGAGAGAGAGAGAGAGAGAGAGAGAGAGAGAGAGAGAGAGAGAGAGAGAGAGAGAGAGAGAGAGAGAGTAACTGAGCACGCCATAAGCTCTGCTTGTTGTTGCTTCAGTTATGTCATAGTTGTTCATGTTGATTTGGAAAATAAAACATTTAAACCAGAGAGAGAGAGAGTTTGAATCTTGATATTTGTACAAACAAAACAATGTATGCTATTATGTGAAAATATGTTCTGTAAATTTACACTCAATCATTGATTAAAAACAATCATGTTGTATGTGTTATATAATTATCACCAACCCATATAATTATCATCAACAATTTGAAGGCAGATGAAAGTACTGACGTGATGTACTGGTTGATGACATTAAACGTTTCCAGTGTCCAGTCTCTCTCTCTCTCTCTCTCTCTCTCTCTCACACACACACACACACACACACACACAACCTGGCCAGCCAGACATCCACGATGGGACCATAGGCCGTGAAGAGGTTCGCCAGGTCGTCGTGGGTGGTGTCTCCGGACAGGTTGCCCACAAAGATCCTGTAGCCCCTGCGGTCAGGGTCATATCTGGCCACGCGCATGGCTGCCTGGGAAAGAAAACCCACGTTCATCAGCTGGTAACATGGATCCTAGATTACTTAATGTAGTCCATGCTGAGAACAAGTCAACGGCGCAAATATCATCCACAGTATACTTCTATTTTAATTGAGTAGATACCTTCCTTAGTCGGAGTGTGACTGCTCACGTGGCGGGGTAATAAAAAACGGTCACACACGTAATGTTCTCATCCGTAGCTGGTGCATTTGTACCATAGTGTTCAAGTGCTTCGGCTGTTGGGATGATCCCTGGGGTCTGTAAGCCTGGGAACAACAACACCAACAATTGAGTGGATATGCCGGTTTTTATCCTAGAATATAATACAGTCAAAGTCATGTTGCGTGTAACCTCACCGACCTTTAGAAACAAAGGTTCATGTCTCACCACGAAACCAAGTTTCATGTCTCACCACGAAATCAAGTGTCATGTCTCACCACGAAATCAAGTGTCATGTCTCACCACGAAATCAAGTGTTATGTCTCACCACGAAATGAAGTGTTGTCTCATGTCTCACCACGAAATGAAGTGTCATGTCTCACCACGAAATGAAGTGTCATGTCTCACCACGAAATGAAGTGTCATGTCTCACCACGAAATCAAGTGTCATGTCTCACCACGAAATGAAGTGTCATGTCTCACCACGAAATGAAGTGTCATGTCTCACCACGAAATCAAGTGTCATGTCTCACCACGAAATCAAGTGTCATGTCTCACCACGAAATCAAGTGTCTCACCACGAAATCAAGTGTCATGTCTCACCACGAAATCAAGTGTCATGTCTCACCACGAAATCAAGTGTCTCACCACGAAATGTGTCATGTCTCACCACGAAATCAAGTGTCATGTCTCACCACGAAATCAAGTGTCATGTCTCACCACGAAATGAAGTGTCATGTCTCACCACGAAATCAAGTGTCATGTCTCACCACGAAATCAAGTGTCAAATCAAGTGTCATGTCTCACCACGAAATCAAGTGTCATGTCTCACCACGAAATGTGTCATGTCTCACCACGAAATCAAGTGTCATCAAGTGTCATGTCTCACCACGAAATCAAGTGTCATGTCTCACCACGAAATCAAGTGTCATGTCTCACCACGAAATGTGTCATGTCTCACCACGAAATCAAGTGTCATGTCTCACCACGAAATCAAGTGTCATGTCTCACCACGAAATCAAGTGTCATGTCTCACCACGAAATCAAGTGTCATGTCTCACCACGAAATCAAGTGTCATGTCTCACCACGAAATCAAGTGTCCACCACGAAATCAAGTGTCATGTCTCACCACGAAATCAAGTGTCATGTCTCACCACGAAATCAAGTGTCACCACGAAATCAAGTGTCATGTCTCACCACGAAATCAAGTGTCATGTCTCACCACGAAATCAAGTCTGTCTCACCACGAAATCAAGTGTCATGTCTCACCACGAAATCAAGTGTCATGTCTCACCACGAAATCAAGTGTCACCACGAAATCAAGTGTCATGTCTCACCACGAAATCAAGTGTCATGTCTCACCACGAAATCAAGTGTCATGTCTCACCACGAAATCAAGTGTCATGTCTCACCACGAAATCAAGTGTCATGTCTCACCAGGAAATCAAGTGTCATGTCTCACCACAAAATCAGATAACTCAGTTCTTATAGCCTAAGCCCCTACCACTATTTAAGCAACATCGGGATTGTCATGTAAAAACCAAAGACTTAATCAGAGAGTAATAATCTTGATAATTAAAAATCCTTTGGGACTTTCTTGGTATTGCAGTACCTCCAGGATCGTCCCACTATCTTCATAGTTATCAATGTCTCATATGTGCCTGTTACAGGCCGGGGGACGTTAAACGAACTTTCATCATGTAAAAAAACAGGGCCTGTATTCACATTGAGATAGTATGAGACTTGTCATATCTTAGAAATCCTTTTAAAGTAGTAGGATTTAATAGGACTTTAGCAGGACTTCTAAGATGTCATGATAAGTCTCCTACTATCTCAATGTGAATACAGGCCCTGATCATGCATAGTTACCAGTGAAATGGAAAATTCGCACGACTAAAATATTCCAAGTCCTCAAACAGTTGTACAGAATCATAGTAAGTGTAAACATCGATTTTCTTCAAGACAAAAATCCTGTGAGAGGAGAGTGGGGGTGGGGTGGGGGTGTGAGCACCAGGAACAGAACTTTCGTGGATTTTGCCGTGTAGTGCACCCGTCTTGTTTGACACAGCAGACCGGATTCCATTTGGCACATTCGTACACGCTATCAGCAGCCTTCATCTAAACAGCCCAGACGGACATACTGACCCGTACTGCTCCTGTATAACCTGGCTGGTCACAGATTGTGAATAGTTTTGCAGCCACAATTCAAATAAAAGGGTAGCTCGGAAGGTCTGAGATGCACTGAAAGAAGCGGATGAGTAGAGAGATGGAGATGGAGATGGAGAGAGAGAGAGAGAGAGAGAGAGAGAGAGAGAGAGAGAGAGAGAGAGAGAGAGAGAGAGAGAGAGAGAGAGAGAGAGAGATTTTTTAATTGTCATTACCTCAAAAGGTCTGATGACAACGGGGGGAGGGGGGGGGGGGGGTAATAGACATGCACTTTTCACTCAGAGGGAAATAAAATTTTCTCTAGTGACATTAAACAACTTAGCATAACACATTCAATAATCCAAAGAAAAAAAAATCATGTGAATTTTTATGAACATAATCGACAATAGAAAATTTCAAAAAGCCGTGGTAGCGACATATGCATATTAATTCTCTCTCTCTCTCTCTGAGTCACACTGAGATTATGACTTTCAGAACAAAACACGTTTTCACACTTTCAGAAAGAAAAATCCACCGATCCTTATTTCGCGAATCCAAAGAAAGTTCAACGCTTATCCTCCCTCTCAGACGAAGGTCTAAGTGCTTTGAAGTAGCAAAGAAACTACTTAAATACCAGACTATCCATAGGTAAAGAATGGCTGCACAGAGCGGAAAGAACCTGGTGTGCCACGTTACATCATCATCATCATCATCAGGATCGCCACCAACTAAACCAGTTGCTAGCTCCCTCATCTCATGCTAACCTGAGCACAACGTAATAGCTCCATTATTATTATTAATATTGCATGCCGCGTGGATAGGAATTAACTTGGCAGCGGTTATGCAGACGTTTGGTGTTAGTATTTAAAAAAAAACACCTAACAAAAACGAAACAAAACAAACCAGAGGGCAACGCCCTATAAACTTAGTCCCAGCTACCAGCAACACCCACACACGTAATACTCCCCCTCACACACAATACAAATAGGAACATAAATTGCATGCCACTCGTTGTAAATTTAGAATGATCTTCCCTGAATTTAATCAAATAAGAACAACTGATGAAATTCAGGGGAGTTAATTTTGATTCTATAGTCATTGTGTATTTTTTATGTTTAATAATTTTCTGTATTGGTATAGCATTGTATAGAAATAAGATATTGTGCAACAAAACAGTATTAAGTAACCCCTTTTCAGTATATCTCTTTTGGTTTAAATCCAACATTTATCTTTTAAAAAAAAAGTTTTTTCTAATACCCAAAATCTAAATTTTCTCACTTGATATGGCTTATCGTTTGTGAATCTTTATGAAAAAATGTAATGCAACAAATACTTGTAGCGGTGCCATAGCCGATGAGGTTTAACCGAGGCGTGGTTACCGCTACACCTAACTGTATTAATAAAAAAAATCGGGACTTTACTGGTTTCGTACTGCCTCCGGGCATTGCCTCCAGTATTGTTCCCACCATATTTGTATTTACAAATGTTCCATATGTGTCCGATTCAGACCAAGAGGACGTAAAACACCATTTTCGTCGTCGTCGTTTGTGAATCGGACATGGTGGGCAGCATCTGCAAACTCTAAGGAATCATTGTACCCAGTTTGATTACGATCGGTCTAGTAGTTTATGCAATATGGACTGGAACACATTTTGGTTACACACAGACGCACACACATACATACATAGAGCAGAGAAACGCACAGTCCTCGTCCCCATCGTAATGTAGTCCCGTTCTTATAGAACTGGGACAACAAAAAGAAAGAAACAAACAAAAAACACCACGGAAAAAGACAAGACATAAGCCGAGCCGGGCAGTAAGTTATTTCTTTTCTGCTTTTTGTTGTTGGTCTGTTTGTGACGTCTACAGAAGACCTATTTGTCTGTTATGCATATTGTGCATATTTGTCAAATTTCAGATACACATAGACGTCATTACCCTGATTTCTGTTTGCTTACTTATTAATCAACTTAAATATATTGATTTGGTTTAAAACAGCTTAGACTAAAACAATGAACCAGTAATTCCTTTACAAATAGCAAGCAATGTATTGTAAATCAATATGCATCAAATGGAATTACAAATGCTTTATCCAGTTTTGGATCAGTTTGTACATGCATATAATTTATACATAATCCTGACATTACTTTGTTTCTCAGTGATCACAATACATCAAACGCCTTCTGCATTTTACAAATCTCGACTTTATGAAGAGACAAAGAAATACCATGATGCGTGAACCATGCGAGTTGTGCGTGTATAAGCACGCGCGCGGTTGTGTGCGTGCGTGTGCGTGCGCGCGCGCACGCGTGTGTGATAACTTGTACAGGGTTTCAGCTTTTTTTTCTCCTATCCTGTTTAGAGTTCTAAGGGGTATTTTCACCCCCGGTTTAAATTTTTAAAGACGAAACAAGGGAGAAACTCCACCACACTGCCTTCGTGCACGGGTATACACCACGAATAATTTGTTTTATCTCTCTGATCTAGGCTAGCAATTTAAGCTTGCATAGACCTACTGTTGCATACTGTTGTCAGTGGCAGCAGCAGAGATAGGACTAGCAGAAGTTGAAGTACCTGCAATGTCGTAAGCTAACTCAAAAGTACCGACTGTGCTAACGCACAAATCGTCATTTTAATGCGTCATCTCACCCCTACTTGAGATTTTAAAGGGTAAATCTCACGCATGGTTTGAGATTATAGAGGGTGATTTCAAAAGCTATTGTGCGTAAATACGCGCAATCTCTACGTTTTCAGAATTTAATGCGTCATCTCACCCCTACTTGAGATTTTAAAGGGTAAATCTCACGCATGGTTTGAGATCATAGAGGATGATTTGAGAGCCCTAGTGCGTAAATACGCACAATCTCGACATTTTCAGAAACCCTGTTGTACAACTCGAAACATAACAAATTCTTCTTGTAAGTGTGTGTGGAAAAAACCCCCAACTTGGGAACATCCGCACCGCATGTGGAACCTTTATACTTTCGATGACCCGTGACGTACAGCCTGGCGGACTGCAGCACATCAAAGCGAGTGCCAGACATTCCAAGGTTCTTTAGACCGCTATTTGATACACTTGCCACGGACTGCCCCTCTGTTTACCTTGAATTGACACAGCACCATTTCTCCATCTGCTTCCGGCCTGTCGTGTTCAAATCTCTAGAAATGTCTGAACATTGCTGGTTTTAAATTTAGCCTTTACTTATATACTGTCCGTTTTCTTAAAATATCTCAAAGGTTTCAACACAGACGGTCACGTTGTCAGTCTCCATCTTTCTCTGTCGTTCAAATCTCTATAAATTTATGGAATACTGGTTTTAAATTGACCCTTTACCTTTAAATGGTTCGTCTTCTTAATAGATTAGAAAACATAACACGATTGCTTAGGTTGTTAAAACTCAACACGTTTATATTGAGAGATACTAAATTATATTGAGAGATACTAAAACTTTGTTCAAAATCACCGAGCCCAGTTGACACAAAATCAATCCAAAAATCCAATCACGAGTTAGGATTAAGATTAAAATTAAAATTATAGCCCCGTCGACAACAAAGGCCATGTCAGGGCTTTCACCACGTTAAATCTTACCACGTATATTGAAAAAGGATAAACACATCACGAATACACCCAGGATAGATGAGTTTATAAACAGAAAAGACAACGCAAAAAAAGAAAAAGAAAAAAAAAGAAACCGTTAAGTGTCATCAGCGAAAGCACTAATGCACGTCATTAATCGCATCAAGTGATATTTGTAGACATCAACAGCGAGTTAAAACTGATTAATCCTGAAGAGGCTCATCTATCTGATTAACAATTAGGGGAACCGTGAAAACGGTCCATTTCTCAGCATATATATCGCTTCAGTCCAACGATGGGGAAAAAAGAAGATAGTCGGTAACCTAAAGCCCTCACCCACTGTGCTGCTCCTATTCTGCATTTCCTCTCTAACGCACACGCAGTGTGGTGGACATGACTAGGGGGCGTTTCGCTACCACAGTTCCAGAGAACGAGTGAATATATCATATCTAGGCCTACTTCAGCTTGGCATCTTTCATCGCTCTTTTGTTCCCCCTTCCTTTACTAAGTAGATTCATCCCGCGCTTTTCGGTTCTATCAACACTGGAGTAGGGGAAGACGGGGTAAAAAGCGCATGGGCGGGTAAGAAGCCCACCCCAATTATCTCATGAAATGAAGCAAATTTCATTCTCATTTTGCCCATGAGACGAGCATTAATGTCTATCATTCGTCTCATGGGCAAATTTGACTGAAATTGTCTTTATTTCATGAGATAATTGGGGTGGGCTTCTTACCCGCCCATGCGCTTTTTACCCCGTCTTCCCCTACCAAGAAAAAGAAAGCACAGATATAGTGCAACCCTTCACCAAAAGTAGCCGGCCGGCGCTAACTTTTATTATTTTTAAAGCCCACTCAAAGAAGACACAGGCCAAAACAAAGGGTTGCAGCTATTGCTTGTTGGAAGAATGACAAGTGCATTTAACTTGACATCTTTCACCATGAAACCCTTACGCACTGGACACGAATTCATAAAGTGTTAATGCAGAAAGTGAAACTTGCTCAAACTCAACTAAAACAAATGTATTATCTCTTAGAGAGACATTAAGAGTAGGGGAAGACGGGGTAAAAAGCGCATGGGCGGGTAAGAAGCCCACCCCAATTATTTCATGAAATAAAGCAAATTTCAGTCAAATTTGCCCATGAGACGAATGCTAGACATTAACGCTCGTCTCATGGGCAAAATGAGACTGAAATTTGCTTCATTTCATGAGATAATTGGGGTGGGCTTCTTACCCGCCCATGCGCTTTTTACCCCGTCTTCCCCTAGTGATGTCTGCGATTGATGCAGTTAAAGCAAGACATGTTTGCTATTGCTGTCACACCCTGGCTGAAAGACTCCAGGGATTATTCGAACAGCCAAAGCCCTTGATACAAATGCATCAGCTAAGGGTGAGAACATTACCGTGTGGCCGTTTTTGATTACCCCACCACACGGGAAGCCACACTCCGGGAGATTGATGATGTTATGCTAGGAGTTTGTCATGACTAAAGACAATCCCCGTATGCAGAGCATAACAACATTTTGATGTACTCAGTCTCCTACCCCCCTCTCACACTATTGACAATCCACCCGGTCGCATAACTATGCAGAGCATAACAACATTTTGATGTAACCTCAGTCTCCTACCCCCCTCTCACACTATTGGCTTTAATGATAGGGGAACAGGTGGGTTTTGAGGTTACCAATTCCAGTCATAGAAAATGTCCCAAGTCTTCTTCTTCGTGTGTGTCAAATCAAAGCGCACACACACGTTAGCATTCATAACGCATTCAAACAAAAGCGCAATACAAAGCGAACACACACGGATGACATAAATGCAATACAGCAGAACAAGGCGAACAAGACATAATATACATTTAAAACAAGATGTGCTTCAAAAACAGGCCATAAGTATTGCAATAAATCACTTAAATGTCACACTGCTGTTGTTACATTGGGCCCTACGATCGAAATCGGATTTAATATCCCTACTTCTTCTGAGTAGACCGATATGTAAACATACAAAATTGGAATACGAATATGCATGTGCATACTTGCATTTGTTTGCGCGTATACTTCTTAAACCATCTATCTATGCTTTGTTCTCTTCTTTTTGTTTACAAAGCACTGTTCATCAACTGACAGGGCGGCACAGCAGTCTTGCACAGATCGAAGAAGTGCGTCACAACATACAGTATCGACATTGCCAACAGCCGGTGAAAGCGGAGTTCATCATGGGTGTGTATTACACAGTTATGGCTGCAGCATGGCCAATCCATTCCACGCCCTACTACCCACGGGCCCCTCAAGCTCCTACCCCCCTCTCACACTATTGGCTTCTCCCCCCAGTCTTTTCAGTCTTTTTCGGGGAGCTATTGTTTTTGTCTGATCCGTCCGGCGTGCCTCCGTGCCTCCGTCCGTTTTTCTCAAAAACGATTCAGTCTATCATCATCACATTTGGCATACTAGTTTGCCAAGATGCAAGCTATCCACTGATGTATTTAGTTTTACATTAAGCTCAAGGTCGCGCCAGTTACGGGGTTCAAACCCCAAAACACATAATCGCTAATATCTCGCGAAGGTTTGCATGTATTTCAATGCAGTTTTTTTTCTTCACATTTCTTGATGAATGGTCTATGTGCGCTCGTGTGCGCATGATCGCGCGCGCATGATCGCGCGCGCTCAAATCACGGGTCCGAACCCCAAGGCTATATATAAAAAAACTATTCAGTTACGTGCTGTTCTGATGCGACCTTATGTAGTTACGTGCTGTTTTGATGCGTTTTTATGTATGTGTACAGCCGACACATTCCGATTTCCGAGTAGCTCGGCGATGCTGCGAGGGGACTTTGCAGCCGCTCGGCGTTGCACTTGTTTAACATTGTTTTGCGATTAAAGACCATTGGATGTCACTTAGGTCGCGGGTGTGCGTTTTGTGTTGCTTTTGCATCAGCTAAAACAATAATTAAAGCTAATCACCACATTTAAGCAGTAATAATGAACAGTACACCAATCGTTTCGACCAGTCAAATCAACAACAACAACAACAACAACATACGGTATTTATACGGCGCTGAATCTTGATAGAAATCACATCAAAGCGCACACACACGTTAGCATTCATAACGCATTCAAACAAAAGCGCAATACAAAGCGAACACACACGGATGCCATAAATGCAATACAACAGAAACAGACCTAATGGCAAGAGAGAGAAGAGAAAGAGCGGAGCTTTAATGATGGGGGAACAGGTGGGTTTTGAGGTTATCAATTCCAGTCATCGAAAATGTCCCAAGTCTTCTTCTTTGTGTGTGTGTGTGTGCGTGTATGTGTGTGTTTATGCGCGCGCGCGCGTGTATGACTGCATTAGGCGTACCATTTTGTTGAAGCAGCAGCAGTAACTGCTGAAAAACAAACACCAAATGACTCCTATGGGAATGAACAGGTTTAAAACTGACAATAGAGCCGTGCATGTTTTTTCAGCAGTATTTATAACTGTTATGGTCAATGCATGTATCTGGTTTGAGTGGAGACCCCGAAGGTGCTTTGGGCCGATTTGGTGAGCAAGCAATCACCTTCAAATGACACCCAGGTTCAGATTTAATTAAGATTAAGATTACAATTATAGTCCCGTCGACAACTAAGGCCATGTCAGGGCTGTCACCACGTTAAATCTTACAACGGAATGTTAAAAACGGATACAATAGGAATTGTTAGGAACTAATTAAGGAGAGTGGGAGTGATCTTCCCTAATTCAATCGGTCAAACAGGGGAAGTTACTCTACCATCAGGTAGATCCCCAGCTCTCGCCTGGTGTGCTTGAGCAGACTTTGTCAAATCAAGTCATGTTTCTAGCCCCGCCGACTGCTAAGGGCTGTAACCGCGTTAAAATACAACAATAATGGTTTAGCTGTAGCCTAATTTATATTATTAAAATATAACTGGCAACGTTGCTTTCACATGCATTTATTAATGCATTTCTAAAGGGACCGACCCACTGCACACGATTCAATCCAACTGCTATCCGACTGTCAAATTTGTGAGGCGTGATTCACGTGAAATGATACTCTCTAGAACAATCTGATGAAATCTTATTAGTTGTGTTCTCCATATTCGTAGTCCCCGTACACGAATCTGATGAAATATCTGTATTCTTGTATTAGACATTTTATGTGATTTGTGCATTGGGGTCTACATAAGTATATAAAGTGAACGAAAATAGATTTTTTTTCAACGATAGTATTTCACCAGAATCATGCATCACAGACTTCGTCACAGTTGGATCGCAGTCGTATGCAGTGCGTTGGCCCCAACGTATCCAAAGAATCTCTGCGATCACACAAAAGCCACACATAATGACTCCAATATCCTCAAAGCAAAATATCTGCTTTGACCACGGTGACACCAATTAGCTTATAAGCAGAACTTTAAAACATTAGAAATAAGCCAACATTAAATACTCACTATCATCCAGATTGCAGTTTGAAGATGGCCCCTAGAATATTTCCCTTGATCGTCTGATTTCTCTGGCTGAAACGAGTGGCACGAGGGTTCCTTACTGTGCACCTGCTTCTAGTTACCCTTGCGATTTTAGTTTGCTCAAAAAATAATTGAGCTTACTTTGAAGCCCCCTTTCCCTCACCCCTACCCCACTCCTTCTCTCCTCCTCTTTTCCTTATTTCAGCTTCCAGCCGTCAGACAGATTGTGTAGGCATGAAACTCGACCCCCGTATATACTTTCAATGTCAAACTCCCACGTCTGAAAACAAAGAGTCGTGAAAATAGTAATAATATTAAATGCACTCACTGATCCAACCTTTTCTGTGCCAATGGTGCATAGAAAGAACCAAGTTTATTCAGATCATGTTTACAGCCCTGCCGACAACTGAGGTCATATCGGGGCTGTCACCCGTTAAAGTACTGATCAAGTGATGTGAAACGTACTAAGTTAAAACATTCCAACTCTTAAAGGGACACCCTGACGAATGAGTTTTTGCAACAAACACGTTGCGATCACCACCTTTTCAAGCACGGAAACACTCACTTTGCTCTGGTTTTCTAGAAATCAAACCATCAAAACGGCGATTCCTCCTTGGCGGAGTTGCCGGAGACATAAGCCATTTTGGACGGGGTGGGTGGAGGTCACAGAGTGGTTGAAGCTTTTTTTTCTTTTAGTGCAGTACAAAAATAATTTGAGCTATTTTCTTTGTTGTGAACGAAACCTCTTTTGGTAAACTGGAAATAAAAAGGCTTGTATTGTGTGGAAATTTCGCGATTTTTGTCTAAGAGACTCAGGCGGCCATTATAATGCCTTCTCTTAAATGTGCCTTCTCTTTCACTGAAAGAATTCGACTTCTAGTACCTCCGCCAAGGAGGAATCGCCGATTTGACGGTTTGATTTCTAGGAAACCAGAGCAAAGTGAGTGTTGCGATCTCTGTAAAGGGTGTTTTCCTGGTGATCTCGACGTGTTTCTTGCGACAAAAAGACATCCGTCAGGGTGCCCCTTTAAGTTTAAATGTTCAATCAGTCATAAACCTAGTACAAAAAACACATACACGAAAAGCTTGAATGGAAACTTGCACAAACGAATTTATCATAATGAATTGTGAACAGGACAATACAATGAAATACAAACAACTGACATTTAAAATTGTTTAGCAAACAGATGTTGCATGGAACTGAGAATGGCTAAGGAATAGAAAGGCGGGGAACAAACCACAACAGAGGTATTGTGAGAATTGGACTCCGCTGAGCGTGATGGTTCCAAAGTTATCATAAAGAACCATCAGACATACAGGCTGACGGGAAACGGGAATGAAATGAGGAAGGGGTAGGCTAAGTGTTGTGGAAGGGTAGGGATGGGGGATCCTCAGAGCTCGTTTTGCACCTAGCCTGGTTAAAAAAAAGGTTTATGACGAAATAAACCGCCAAGTTATCACGACCAGTAATCCATCACCCACCAGACATTCACCTCATTATGCCCCTGACCAAACTGCGGGGAGGGAAACGTGGTCTGCATCATACATACTAATTCAGTCATGACATTTCACGCGCTCACGTGCTGACCTTAGCACCACCTGCAATGCACATACACAAACGCAGACGTGGTGGTAGTTACTATCAAGGTCATTTTTTACACGCTTACATCTGGGAACCTTCTGGTTTTTAGTGACTAGTAAGAGTTTGGATTTCATCAAAGCCAGTCTATGGTCATTCCGTAGTCGCCAGGGGGGCCATAAACATGACTGACTCCAGCTGGACTCTTTGCCGGTCAGAGCAATTTCCATGTTTTATCGTCGTTGTACTACCGGGGAAATGGCGCCCATACGGCTCATTCCCGCAGTCACGGTCACACCAGTCATATCACCGGTTCATCTCTGGCCTGCGCGCTAGCCGTAATAACTTTTAGGAGGCTAACTATAAGTATCTGACCAGCTTCGGACTTGATACACTCTACCCTCACAAACACTACCACCAACATTCTCTGAATGATCAGTGTGGGCTAATTTAAAGTACGTCTGGTATGAAAGCCAATCTGGCTTACTAAATGCACGCTTTGTTCAGAGACTGAAATACATGCGCATACTTATTTGTGTGTGTGTGTGTGTGTGTGTGTGTGTGTGTGTGTGTGTGTGTGTGTGTGTGTGTGTGTGTGTGTGTGAGAGAGTGAGAGAGAGAGAGAGAGAGAGAGAGAGAGAGAGAGAGAGAGAGAGAGAGAGAGAGAGAGAGAGAGAGAGAGAGAGAGAGAGAGAGAGAGAGGTTTGAAGTTTTTTTTAAATTGATTAGGCCTCTCTGCCCGTATCAATACTTTTTATCAATAAATAAATGTAAACTAGAACAATAAAATCATGCACATACATATAATTCATAAATTGGGAGAAATAATTTGAGAACAATAATGTATCCAGAGACAAGCGATTGACTTCTAAGAGCAAACGCTTTAGATAGAAAAAGAGAAAGATGAGCATGCTTTAATATCAGTAAATAATAAAACCAATTCCAAGAGAGAGAGAGAGAGAGAGAGACAGAGAGAGAGAGAGACAGAGACAGAGAGAGAGAGAGAGAGAGAGAGAGAGAGAGAGAGAGAGAGAGAGAGAGAGAGAGAGAGAGAGAGCGCGAGTGTGTATTTCAGGGATTTCTGGGAGCAAGGCCAAAGTCAGCATAGAGGATTTCCAAGTGCTGCGTCTTGTGGGCGAGGGGGTGGTAGTTAGGGGCTATGCCAGCGTTTTTCAGGTGCAAAAGACGACAGGGCCGGACAGTGACAGAATCTACGCAATGAAATAAATAGGCCTAGATAAAGACTGGAAATCACTATCACACAAAAGCCTTGATGAACTGTAAGTCGTGCGCATGCGTGTGTTCAAGATTGTTTTCTTTCTGATATACTTTTTTTTCAACTAACGGTGTGCATATTGTAATGTTGTTGATAACAATTTTTTTCCGTTCATCTCCCCACCCCCACTTGTGATTATTTAAAAAAATACTTTTTGTGGCTTACCAAGGATTAGTCAGCCCACTGCAGATCTCCACCCCCCAGCCCCCGCCTCCCTGCGTTCATTACTTGGCAACAGCTGGTGATAACACATCTGTTTGCAAATCACCCTTCTCTCCTGTTCGATGCTGCGAGTTGACAATGAATAGGCTTCTAATCCTCTGTACCCGCAGCTTAACCCGGGCTTCAGTTTCACAATGCAGCGAAATCGAAACATGAAATACCGACCTTAGATAGCTGTACACGTGTATCAAAATTAGCAGTGTGCCATTTTCGGTTGAATCATGTAGATTGCGGTGATTTAGCCTTCATTCCTACACATGCACAACCAATAAAAAATGTACACAGGTTTTATTTAGCTTTCACAGAGTTGTTTACTGTTCATAAATATGAACACATCTTGGACAATGAATTCCAAGTCACAACAGGCAATACAAATACGGTGGCTAGTGCTGAGAAAATGTCACCTTATGATCTGGTCGTTTTTTCGTAGACTGATGTAGGGCAAGGTTACCTTGCGCTGACATGGGCAGTGGGAAAGATCAAAAGACCAACATGGGGAGTTCAGAACTCAATGGCCGACATCACCGTTCAGAACCACAATTCGCAGCCAGTGGAGAATCAACCAGTGAATCAGTGCCCCCATCCTATCTACGAGTCTCTCTCCCCACCCGTGGAAGATAAAACATCAGAAAAGCGACAGAGGATTCTCTTCTCCAGCAAACTGCAAAAAATATTAAAATACAAGATGAGAAAGGGAAAGCCGGTAACGAAAAGTTAAGAAATCACACCAAACCATGTTACCTATAGCCCCGCCGACTACGAAAAGCCTGTATAGGGCTGTCCCCTGTACAGCAACGATATTAATCATGTCCAAGAAAAGATAAAGCACCGGTCTGGCTATATCTTAAATGCAAGTTGCAGGGCAAACACGAGAACCAACTAAAATGGTACTCCATGCATCCTCGAGATCCGCCCCTGGCTATTCATGTCTCCCTCCTCAGCCAATTCTACCTCCTCCTCGTGAACATACCAAGATTTCACAGAGATCCAGAGGTCCTGTGCCTCCCAGATCTGGTAACCCAAATAGAGAGATCAATAATGGACACAATCTAGAAGCCACTACCTAAGGGTTGATGTTTTACTTCATCACAAACAAAACTTGACAGAAGCAATGTCAGAAATCGAACCTTTGCAAGCTTATAGCTCAGCAGACCACACAGGGTCATATCAGGATTGTCACCACGTAAGTAATGTCAGTCATATGGAAAACCCCCCACCCAATAACACTAATAAATCGCAGGGGGAAAACCGAAGAGTTAAATGCTCGTGTTCTGTTAATGATATGAGTATACATATGAGTATGTAAATCTTAAGTTTATGTTAGTCAGTATGTGTGCTTATGTGCGCGTGAACGTAGGTGTTTATTTTGCGCCATGAGCAGCAAGCCTGTAATGTTCGCTATAGAAGTGTTCTTTATTATTATTAATGCTATTCCCGAATGCCGTCATCATCTCCACCGACAATATGTCATGGAAAACAGGAAATAAAAGAATGACAGTCACGTTCAAAGACATCATGCATAGATCAAAGCAAATCAATATAATTATTTGTTCCTTGAATCAATTCAAACTGGATGGAAAAACAAAATCTTATGTCCATTATACAAATCGCATGAGGACTGAACCAGGGTTCCCAATTCTCCAGCAAAACAAGGGGTCCCAGGGACTCCTTCACTTACAGTAGGCCTATAGAGGGTCCTAGAGGCGGGATAGAGGATTCCAGTGGCATTGCGAATGATAAAAATATTTTTTCTAGTGCATCCCTGGGACCCCCTGCACATTCTTTAAGAGGGTCCTTTAGAATTTTAGTACTTCCATGGGAGCCCTGTGAACGCATAGGCCTATACAACACTGGAACAGACAAACCAGTTCTGAGCAATGTGCACTTCGTAGGCCTACAATATAGAAGTACACTTACAGAGCATAGCGACGGTGACAGGGTTAATAATTGTTACTGCCCGAGTAGCATGAAAGAAGCGCGACATCAGGAGGTAGTGGGGAAAAGGTAACATGCACAAACATCCAGGAAGTTCTTAGAACGTCACACACTCACTTAGCGATATCGATATGATTTTAAGGCCACACAATCCAAAAGCAAGAGCTATGCATTCAGATCGTATCAATTGTTGTCGATAGCCTATCCACCGAACAGAACCATGTTCGGCTGCCATTTGTGGATTAAGGGCCTGCTACAATACATACGATTCGCTGTCAATGCGATGTGATTGTGACGATGAGAGTCACGATTCACGTGAAATTAATGTATTGGGTCTACTTGAGTTTACAGAGCGAAAGTAGTAGAATATATTTTAGACGGAAGTGTTTCACGTGAATCATGACTCGCATCGTCACAATCGCATCGACAGTGAATCGTGAAGCAACTGAAGGATTGCAATCCACCCACGTCTCCAGTACCAGTGATAATGTCTTCAGGGTGAATAGCCGCAGTATGTAGATAAGGTCCAACATTCTTGGACTAAGGGGTAAGTCTTTCCAACAGATACGTGGTACTGAAGACGTGGGTGGATTGCAAACCTTCAGTTGTTTTACACTGGCTCTAACAGAAACGTCCCAGACGTTCTATGAAGTCCTGCAGCTGAACTGTATCCACTTTGATGTCTGCCGGTTGCACTACAACTGTGGTCGCATTGGCGGCTTGATAAGACTATGAACATGCTTAGCTGAATACAATCATACACAGTTCCATTTACCCATTGCTTTATTATGACCCATTATTTTGTGGATAACACCGCGTTTTGGTTAATTTATTAAGTCTATACATGTTTCCCTTGTTAGATTTTAACATCTTTCAACTGTCCAGCATGTTTAATCCCATTGGGAAAATGAATAACAAGCGTAGATACACAAAAAGCAAACATACAACCGGAGAGCAGTATCTTATAACAAAATCATAACAATTCTCATCAGCTTTGCTACACATACATTCAAAATTGGACAGCATCGTATTATTTTAGTTATTTCATTTTTTGAAAGTTGGACACTGTGCTGCTGCGTATTATTATACGTATTGCAGAATTCATACAAAAGTGAAGCTTAGAGTGGCAATCTAAGTAGGAATATATTATCATTAACCCCTTGACTGCCACCAACGTATTACGTACTGACCTGATGACGTCATCAGATGAAGAGGTATAACCCTGATATGTTGGCTTTTGCTCCAACAGTCAAGAGAGTAATATCCCCAGACCATTTTGCCAGATTGGCTCTATCAGTTGTCTTTTTCGTGGCATGATTTGCCCAATGTTTTTTTCTTTAGTTTTCTCTGGCAGTCAAGGGGTTAAAGGAAGTAATAATGCTAGGGTACTTCCTTACCTATTCTTGTCCCTTGTCTTCAGATGTACGAAGTGGGGTTGACGAGTTCAGTATTTTTCTTGACATGAAATATAATCACAGCATTACAACTTACTAATGATGGTGTGTGCTTTAAGGCGATGATTACCACCTTATGCCATACACGTCAAGTAATGATTAGATACGACTTGAACCGCTTTGATGGAACGGCTTAATTATATCCATTATATCTTTGCCTGTATTGAGCTTACGGTATTCAGCTTTTAGACTAAAACTCACCACAAAGTGGCTGCTGGTTACACCTCCCCCAACATAAATTATCCACCAATTGTATGTGTGCGTGCGTTTGCATGCATGCGTGTGTGTGTGTGCGCGTTTCTAAGTATTCTTTAAACAAAAAAGGTCCGTTGCTTCAATTTTCATGGCACTCTGAACTATGCATTTCAGACGTTAAATTTCGTCATGGGTGAATTGCGTTTAGGGCTCTCTCTCTCTCTCTCTCTCTCTCTCTCTGTGCGCGTGTGTGCGTGCGCGCTATCAATAGCAAATTATATATTTATTATAACGTCAGGTTTGGCTATTTTCTGACCCTGCACACACCATGGTGTTGCCATCACGCATGCTAATCCATTCACCAATCCGAGCAGCAACAACAAAAAGCACCTAACGGCAGATATTTGCTACTACACTCATCGGTAATGTGAATTATTTTGTGTCGAAATGAGTGCCATTTTATTCTAGTTAGTCGTTTATAGTCCTGTCAACAGCTACGGTCATCTCAGGACTGTCACCACGTGAGCATGAAATAGCCCAAACAACGTAAAACATCACCACGCTATGCCGTACATCCCCCTGAAAAGAAGACCTAAGCAACCAACCTCTCCGCCCCCTCATACTGTAAGCTGACGCCCATCAATCTCATTTTATTCATCACGTTGAGTTGTAGCTTGCATTTCGTACCTCCCACTTCGTGTTGACTGCAGTTCTCAGGGATGGATACAACAGACATGGCAGACAACCGCTGCCGCTGGCCTCGGGAACAGGAGAGGGAGTGTCATTGCCTAGGCAAGAGACCGTGGTCAGGGGGGCACGAAAGGTAGGTTCCGATTCGCCCTTTCTTATCTGGCACGAGGGGGGGGGGGGGAGCAAGAAGAGGAAGAGGAGGGTAAGGAGGGAGCAGCACAGTCATGTGGTGGAGGTGCAAGAAGAGGCTGCTCAGAAGACCGATGCAGAGGTGGTGGCAAAGAAGATTAAGATTGAAATATAGCCCCGTCGACAACTAAGGCCAAGTCAGGGCTGTCACCACGTTAAATCTTACCAAGTATTAAAAAGGGATAAAAACACAAGGTAAAAACAAACTCAAAGTTTTATGTTAAAAATACTTTTGCTAAAAATCATCAATAATTTTTAAAAAAAAACCTAGCAAGTAAAAACATGACACTTCTAGAATTTAAAACATCACAATAGCTTACAAGTGCAAAATATTAATCTCCCCCCATAATGCGCCACAACACAACAATCACAGCAAAGCAGACGACCCCCAGTCAAGACATAAAGTCCCCCCCCCAAACACCCCCCCCCCCCCCACAATTCAACCTCCGACGGAAAACAAAAAGCACTAAAGGCCAGCTAAGCTCCCCCGCCACGACAAGGTGGCAGCCACGAGGGAGACCTGCGACGATGCCAGACCGACTAAACTTTAAGCAATTAACTATTCGCAAAGCAATCTTCCTACGAACAAGTAATGAAAACAACAGAAAGATCAGCACACCAAAATATATGTTTTTTTTAAACACCGAACTGCGATTTCATACAAGTAATTTCAAACACATAAAAGTCTAAAATGCAGTTTGGTGTTTCACCGCATGGTGTGCTCATCATGGGCTAGGTGGAAATTGAACATGAATGATTTATTTAGGTATACGAAATAAAAAATTCATTAAACGTAAGAAAACATATTTTAGCTAAAATATATTAAAGGATAAATAAATGTGTTTTTTTAAATTGTACATTGAAATTGTTTTAATGCACATTGGCCATGGGTCACAGTACAAAACGGAAAGGGGAGGGGGTAAAAATGCAAAAACAAAAAAAGCAGGAAATGACATATCTATTGGAATTACGCACTGAATGTCACGCTGAGAGAGAGAGAGAGAGAGAGAGAGAGAGAGAGAGAGAGAGAGAGAGAGAGAGAGAGAGAGAGAGAGAGAGAGAGAGAGAGAGAGAGAGAGAGAGAGAGAGAGAGAGAGAGACAGAGAGAGAGAGAGTACACGAGAAGAGCAAATGCAGAACTAAGGAAAAAAAAGAAAAGATAAAAGAATGAGAAACAGAACGTTTTCAATTTGAAACTAAAACCCAACAAAACACGCATATCAGGGCTTTGACCTTGTCTAAGAATAATGCGTCTCAATGAGAAACTTGAACATTAAACAAAAAGAGGACAAAAAGACGCATATATGTTTAAAGGAGATAAAGCAAGTAAAAGGGACATGGTCGAAAAAGACAGACAAAAACCCACCCTTACTTTGAAATAACCAAATGATGACTGACTATCAAAACTTCAGAGAAGAAGGCTCGTTTCACGTACACGTTGATTACAATGGTGTTCGTCCCGTGATGGCCAACATCAGCCAACGAAGAGAGAATGGAAGATGAAGACAATGGTAATGGTTGAAATGGGGGCGAAGTCGAGTTAAGAGACTGGAAGAAGGGTGTGTGTGTGTGTGTGTGTGTGAGAAGGACGTATACGGTTGGGACTTGGGAGTGAAGGTGGAGGTTGAGGGAGTGAGGGATAAGCTCGGGAAAGTAAATCGATAGGTTTAAAGATTGGTTGGCCTAACACGTGCGAAGTCCACAATCAATCTTCAGCGGCCAGCTGTTGCCGTCAGGTATTGCCCCCGCCCCCCCTCCGGACACTCAAGCGTAAGGGAGGTGGAGAAAAACATATTTTGTAGCCGTTTCCCCCATACCCTCTTTGTTAGAGGAGAAGAAAGCAAAGGAAAAAAAGGGCCCAAAAAACAAAAAGAAACCTGTGCAGAGCTAATTCCTTCACATGCATGAAAGTAGTAAGAAAACTGCATTCCACATATTTCCATCTACTTCCCCAATGTTACGCTTAAGAAGGCATAAAAAGTCAGAATAATTCGGAGCAGTCGCAAAACGCGACTTTTCGAAAAGCGCGAACTACAAACCAAACCAAAAGCGCGAACTTATGACAGAAAGATCGAACTTTGTCGAAGTACGAAGTTGTAAGCGGCATTCGGCTACTCATACGCGAGTAAACTTCAACACAAACACCAAAATAACATAAATCTCCCAATCTCCTTTTTTAGCACACGCTACACGAACACAACAAGCATGCACGAAATTTACGATCGTTAACTGCAACGTCTCTGTTTTGTTTGTTTGTTTTTGTTTTTTACTCTCCACTGTCCCCGCCTTTCTTTTAATTTTTTTTTTTTTTTTTTTGAGGCTGCACATCTTTTTGTTCTTTTTTTTTCTTCTTTCCCTCCCCCTCTCACTTCTCTCATACATTTGTTTGTGTGATAAGCTAAGATGGACATTTTTCTTTGGTATAGTTTAGTGTTTTAGTCTGATTAATCTGGAAAAACAGAATTTTGTTTAACTCGATCCTCAGTGACCCTCTTGTATTTGGATGAAATCGCAGTACATTATGGAACAAAATCTAATGCGCACAATCTTTCTCCTGTATGGTGCGCAAAATGTACATCGAATACAAGGAGGAAAAACAGTGAACCATGATCCGCGCTTTCTGTCGTTCACATTCGCGCTTTTCATACGCTCGCGCAAAAAAAAATAAATCAGAGTGTCACTCTTTTTGGATGCAGCCGAATAATTACATTCCAGAGGATCAATCATTATAAAGTGTCTTTAACTTGCCAGTTGAGAGAAACGAGTCATACTAATTAAGTCTCATCTCTTTTTTGACTGAACGAGTTCGAACAAGGGTGACATTGGTTCTTTCAAATCAAACCCTGCTGATAACAAAAACCATATCAGGACTGTAGCTGAGTAAACGTATCGTGTAAAAATAGAAAAAAAAGTAAAATCCACAAGATTTAAACATTTAATGCCTTTAAAACAATCTCTATACCGTTTTTGTATCTTCTTCAAACTTTGTATATTTTAGATTATGGTTGACCTTGATATAAAGCATAAGTTTCATTGTTTTTCTACATCTGGACACTTTGGGGATCAATTTAATGTTCGTCGAGGGTAATGTCTGGATTTTTTTGGGGACCTAGTGTGTATGTTGAAGGCTTGTGGTGATTTGTGTGATGCGTATGGCTTTCCAATTAATAAAACACACATGAAAGCATATAATCACATAAATCAAGAAAATGCGCTCTATTATGTTACTACATTCTCACATATTTACATATTATGCATATGAATATATACCCTAAATATGCGGTCACACACACAGGCATACACACGCGCGCGCACACACACACACACAGAGGGAGGAGAGAGAGAGAAAAAAGTGGCAGAGAGAGAGAGAGAGAGAGAGAGAGAGAGAGAGAGAGAGAGAGAGAGAGAGAGAGAGAGAGAGAGAGAGAACACTGAAATGTTTTAATGTACATTGGCCATGGGCCACAATACATCACGAGGAAGGGGGAAATCAATACTATCAAACATAAGAGTTAAAGCTAATCGAAAGATCCAAACTCATTCACACTCCATTCGCATCAACATTATCAGTTTAAATATCAACTTGTGCTTACAAACATAATCAAAACTAGCCTAAGGATCCAATCGTATTCATACATCGTTCACACCGACATTAATAGCTTAAAGTTTAAGAAATAACCTGTACTAACAAGCGTCAGCAAAGCAAACCAAAAGATCCAAATCCCATTCACACACAATTCACACAATGTTTTCAGTTAAATTATCAAATATCCTGTGTTTACGAAATTATCAAAACCAACAGAAGGATCCAAAACTCATTTATACAAAATTCACTTCAACATTAATAATTTAAATATGAAATAGCATGTGATGCAAGAATCAGCAAAGCCAACCAAAAGATCCAAATCTCATTTAAACATCATTCGTATCAACATTATCAGTTTAAATATCAAATAGCCCGAGCTAACAAACATAATCAAAGCCAATCGAAACATCAAAATCACATCCATGCATAATTCATATTAACATCATCAGTTATTATAAAATAGCCCATACTAACAAGGATACTCAAATCCTTCAGAAAGATCCCAATTTCATCAATACCTCATTCCCACCAACATTATCAGTTTAAACATCAAATACCTGTGCTAGTAAACACCATCAAAGCCACTGAAAAATCCAAATTGCCTTCACATATCATTCACATCAACATTCGTAGTTAAACATCAAATCACCTGTGCTAGCAACCATTAAGCCAGCTAAAAGAACCAAATCTTATTCTTACATTACTCATATCAACATAAATGGTACTATTATGCAATAACCCACACTAACAAACATCACCAGTTTCTTGTGAAAAATACACTCTTTCGTCTGTTCATAGCATGGAAAACGTATCTAGAAACACAGTACATTTGCTGAATATTTGTTACCTTAAGAAGCACATTGAACTGCGTACAAACTGATTGAATTAAGAATCGTTGCCGAAGGTCTGAATACAATGGACACACACAAATAAAATGATGTTCGTTTTCAACCAATGATATACAGTATGGACAATTTTTACTTTGATCTGACTCACTGTAACGGTGTGTATTCCCATTTAACGGGAGGGCATTGAATCTTAATTGAGAAATAGCTACTCTAAAACAATATGTATCCATATCACATATATATCTTTCTTTTTCAAAAACGATCTTAAATGATCTGTAATGATCATACCTGTCACGGTCTCTAAGTGTGCCAGTCCATTCCTGAATAAACCAATCAACAAGTCTTTGTTTTAACAAAATCAAAAAGCTTTTAACGTCCCCAACACCCTGCTGTAACATGTATGAAAGATGTCATGTTTCTTATAGCCTTGTAGACCACAGAGTGACATCACATGTATGACAGGTCATGTTTCTTATAGCCTTGCAGACCACAGAGGGACATCACATTCATTAAAGGTCATGTTTCTGACAGCCTTGTAGACCACAGAGGGACATCACATTCATTAAAGGTCATGTTTCTTAAAGCCTTGTAGACCACGGAGGGACATAACATGGATGAAAGGTCATGTTTCTTATAGCCTTGTAGACCACAGAGGGACATCACATGTATGACAGATGTCATGTTTCTTATAGCCTTGTAGACCACAGAGTGACATCACATGTATGACAGGTCATGTTTCTTATAGCCTTGCAGACCACAGAGGGACATCACATTCATTAAAGGTCATGTTTCTGACAGCCTTGTACTTGTAGACCAGAGGGACATTACATGCATGGAAGGTCATATTTCCTATAGCCTTGTAGACCACAGAGGGACATCACATTCATTAAAGGTCATGTTTCTTATAGCCTTGTAGACCACAGAGGGACATCACATTCATTAAAGGTCATGTTTCTTATAAAGCCTTATAGCCTTGTAGACCACAGAGGGACATTACATGTATGGAAGGTCATGTTTCCTATAGCCTTGTAGACCACAGAGGGACATCACATACATTAAAGGTCATGTTTCTTATAAAGGTCATGTTTCTTACAGCCTTGTAGACGACAGGGACTTGACATTCATTAAAGGTCATGTTTTTTATATAAAGGTCATGTTTCTTATAACCTTGTAGACCACAGAAGGATATCACATTCATTAAACGTCATGTTTATTATAGTCTTGTAGACCACAGAGGGTTATCACATTTTTGTCATGTTTCCAATAGCCTTGTAGACCACAGAGGGACATCACATTCATTAAAGGTCATGTTTCTTACAGCCTTGCAGACCACAGAGGGACATCACATTAATTAAAGGTCATGTTTCTTAAAACATTGTAGAGCACAAAGGGACATCACATTAATTAAAGATCATGTTTCTTAGAGCTTTGTAGCCCACAGGGACATCATATGTATGAAAGGTCATGTTTCCTAAAACCTTGTAGACCACAGAGGGACATCATATGTATGAAAGGTCATGTTTCCTAAAACCTTGTAGACCACGGAGGGACATAACATGTATGAAAGGTCATGTTTCCTAAAACCTTGTAGACCACAGAGGGACATATGTATGAAAGGTCATGTTTCCTAAAACCTTGTAGACCACGGAGGGACATAACATGTATGAAAGGTCACGTTTCCTAAAACCTTGTAGACCACGGAGGGACATAACATGTATGAAAGGTCATGTTTCCTAAAACCTTGTAGACCACAGAGGGACATCACATTCATTAAAGGTCATGTTTCTTAAAGCCTTGTAGACCACAGAGGGACATCACATTCATTAAAGGTCATGTTTCCTAAAACCTTGTAGACCACAGAGGGACATCACATTCATTAAAGGTCATGTTTCTTAAAACCTTGTAGACCATAGAGGGACATCACATTCATTAAAGGTCATGTTTCTTAAAACCTTGTAGACCACAGAGGGACATCACATTCATTAAAGGTCATGTTTCTGAAAACCTTGTAGACCACAGAGGGACATCACATTAATTAAAGGTCATGTTTCCTAAAACCTTGTAGACCACAGAGGGACATCACATTCATTAAAGGTCATGTTTCTGAAAACCTTGTAGACCACAGAGGGACATCACATGTATGAAAGGTCATGTTTCCTAAAACCTTGTAGACCACAGAGGGACATCACATTCATTAAAGGTCATGTTTCTTATAGCCTTGTAGACCACAGAGGTACATCACATGTATGAAAGGTCATGTTTCTTAAAGCCTTGTAGACCACGGAGGGACATAACATGTATGAAAGGTCATGTTTCTTAAAGCCTTGTAGACCACATAGGGACATCACATGTATGGAAGGTCATGTTTCTTATAGCCTTGTAGACCACAGAAGGACATCACATTCATTAAAGGTCATGTTTCTTATAGCCTTGTAGACCACATAGGGACATCACATTCATTAAAGGTCATGTTTCTTATAGCCTTGTAGACCACAGAGGGACATCACATTCATTAAAGGTCATGTTTCTTAAAGCCTTGTAGACCACAGAGGGACATCACATTCATTAAAGGTCATGTTTCTTAAAGCCTTGTAGACCACAGAGGGACATCACATTCATTAAAGGTCATGTTTCTGAAAACCTTGTAGACCACAGAGGGACATCACATTCATTAAAGGTCATGTTTCTTAAAACCTTGTAGACCACAGAGGGACATCACATTCATTAAAGGTCATGTTTCCTAAAACCTTGTAGACCACAGAGGGACATCACATTCATTAAAGGTCATGTTTCTGAAAACCTTGTAGACCACAGAGGGACATCACATGTATGAAAGGTCATGTTTCCTAAAACCTTGTAGACCACAGAGGGACATCACATTCATTAAAGGTCATGTTTCTTATAACCTTGTAGACCACAGAGGGACATCACATGTATGAAAGGTCATGTTTCCTAAAACCTTGTAGACCACAGAGGGACATCACATGTATTCATGTTTCCTAAAACCTTGTAGACCACAGAGGGACATCATATGTATGAAAGGTCATGTTTCCTAAAACCTTGTAGACCACGGAGGGACATAACATGTATGAAAGGTCACGTTTCCTAAAACCTTGTAGACCACGGAGGGACATAACATGTATGAAAGGTCATGTTTCCTAAAACCTTGTAGACCACAGAGGGACATCACATTCATTAAAGGTCATGTTTCTTATAGCCTTGTAGACCACAGAGGGACATCACATTCATTAAAGGTCATGTTTCTGAAAACCTTGTAGACCACAGAGGGACATCACATTCATTAAAGGTCATATTTCTGAAAACCTTGTAGACCACAGAGGGACATCACATTAATTAAAGGTCATGTTTCCTAAAACCTTGTAGACCACAGAGGGACATCACATTCATTAAAGGTCATGTTTCTGAAAACCTTGTAGACCACAGAGGGACATCACATGTATGAAAGGTCATGTTTCATAAAACCTTGTAGACCACAGAGGGACATCACATTCATTAAAGGTCATGTTTCTTATAGCCTTGTAGACCACAGAGGGACATCACATGTATGAAAGGTCATGTTTCTTATAGCCTTGTAGACCACAGAGGGACATCACATGTATGAAAGGTCATGTTTCTTAAAGCCTTGTAGACCACAGAGGGACATCACATGTATGGAAGGTCATGTTTCTTATAGCCTTGTAGACCACAGAGGGACATCACATTCATTAAAGGTCATGTTTCTTATAGCCTTGTAGACCACAGAGGGACATCACATTCATTAAAGGTCATGTTTCTTATAGCCTTGTAGACCACAGAGGGACATCACATTCATTAAAGGTCATGTTTCTTATAGCCTTGTAGACCACGGAGGGACATCACATGTATGAAAGGTCATGTTTCTTATAGCCTTGTAGACCACAGAGGGACATCACATTCATTAAAGGTCATGTTTCCTAATGCCTTGTAGACCACAGAGGGACATCACATGTATGAAAAAGGTCATGTTTCTTATAGCCTTGTAGACCACAGAGGGACATCACATAAAAAAGGTATGAACGAGGTCATGTTTCTTATAGCCTTGTAGACCACAGAGGGACATCACATTCATTAAAGGTCATGTTTCTTATAAAGGTTATGTTTCGTATAGCCTTGTAGACCACAGAGGGACATCACATGTATGAAAGATGTCATGTTTCTTATAGCCTTGTAGACCACAGAGGGACATCACATGTATGAAAGGTCATGTTTCCTATAGCCTTGTAGACCACAGAGGAACATCACATTCATTAAAGGTCATGTTTCTTATAGCCTTGTAGACCACAGAGGGACATCACATTTATGAACGAGGTCATGTTTCCTATAGCCTTGTAGACCACAGAGGAACATCACATGTATGAACGATGTCATGTTTCCTATAGCCTTGTAGACCACAGAGGAACATCACATGTATGAACGATGTTATGTTTCCTACAGCCTTGTAGACCACGGGGGGACATATCAGGGCTGCCAGCACGTAAACAATGGTCAGATTAAAACCACTTGCAAACCTCAGGCCCAACATGCCATTCTGATCCAAGATTATAGTTGAAGGGGACATGTGAAAGAAAGGCAGGTGCATCCTTACGTCATGTCTAGAAGATAATGGTTGTGGACACTTTGAAAGTAACAATGTTCACACGAGCAGTCAAGCAAGCCAAGCCTGTTGTTTATAGCCCTGCTGACAGATGATGTCATATTAGGGTTGTCACGAGCGGGAACCCATTTGCTCATATGTGTAGTGAAGAAAGAAGGGGATGGGTACAAAAGGCAATGGCAGAAGAAAACCACCACTAATTAAAATAAATGAACTGAAGCCATTTGACCCAATAATACTAATAAATCTTTTTTCTTATACCAGTTTAGAAATCGATTTGCAGACTGTCAGACTAAGTGACCAATTCTGTGGAGTGTACAGCCTGGATAGACAGAGGTACCACTTACCACAGTCCAGGGGGACGGGATAAAGTAATCAAAACGGAGCAAACCAAACACCAGGCATCTGCAAATACACAAACCATTCATCAGCGGTGCAGTATATCCTTTGCTTTATCTTGGCAGAATGACTTGGAACAAAAGTCATACGATTCTTTCAAGTCATGGTTGTAGCCCCACAGACTGCAAAAGTCATATCAGGTCTGTTACGGCGTAAAATTACGATCATGTAAAAACGACAAAAAGTAAGATTTACCAGATTAAAACAATCAAACTCTTTTAAACAAAATCTTCAAACCGTCGTTAACCCAGACCAATTGTGAAATATTGATCTTTAAAAGAAAATATCGATGCTGGCGAGCCATTACATAATAGAAGGGGCTGAAATAAAAACCGAAAAGGAAATTGTGCAGCACACATACATCATGTAGTATTATCTCATTGCCATCAGACAGAATTGGTTAAGATTGAAATAATCACAGTTTAGTGGATAAATCATGACGCAATTTATCGTCATTTTGTCAGTGAGGGAAACGAGCCATGATGGATATCGTTTTCTTCTTCGAATGAATTTCAACAACCTTGATGTTATTCTCTTTGTTGCTGCTGGATTTAGATAATATTCAGCGGTCGAGCAAACATTAAAAAAAAAGCCAACTAAAAAAACAACAGTTCATGTACTAGTACTATGTACTGCAAATCATGTGAATTTGCTGAAATACCATCAAACAATGCTTCTAAAAAATTATCTCATTACTACTTGGTCGCGATAAATATTTGGATACAAAAGTTTTAAATACATGTATTTTGCATTCCAAATGCACACACGTTTTGTCCTTTAGACCAGTGGCACGGTCCTCGACATTAAACGGGGGTTTCTTGCATACCTTATTTTTCATACTCTGCATATTCTGCCCAGCGTTTGACCTCACTGGTCGTGTCTTTTATCCTTAACTACCATCCTTTCTTGTGCTGCTCTTATATCACTTAGAGCATGGAAACCGTGGCATTTGCTTTGTTCCTGGAAAAGGGAAAGAACGGAAGGAAGCTGAAGTCTGGGATATCAAGAAAGTACAGAAACACTCTCGGATGAGAAGCGTGTAGCAGAATGTTGTTTGTTCATACTAACTGTGCTTGTGATGCAACCAGTGAGATGCTATTCATTGGAAAGAGTCAGTCATTAAAACACTTGAATCAAAGTACATTAGAAAACAGGCAGATTTTTTTATACTAAAGCTGAAAGGACACAGCAAGAGATTGTTCAAGTTGGAGAAAGGACTGTCGTTTCCTTGTGCAGGGATGAAGGGAAAGACACTGGACGACCTCAGGTTTGTGCGATCTTTAACGTCCTCCCGGTCACAAGGACACAGTGACCCGTCACCACAAAATGAGTCGTGATGTCCAGATGTCACATTTGAGTTATTAACAAATTGTTATTTTGCATTAAAAAAAGCTTTCCAACAAACCAAAAAGTTTGTAAATCGGACTATTTGTTGCAAAGTTATGAAGATTTTAAATCGTATACTCAGGGAATCGGCGAAAAGAAAAATGCAGCCGGAAAATTTCTAAATGTGTACAAAACAACCAGATGTTTCTGATATAAACACACTTTTAACGCAGAAAGGATTGTTTTTACACTTCAATACTTATGTACATGGTAGATAAAGACCCATTGTTCAATAATAAGTCAAAATCTGAGAATTGATGATTTGACCCCCTTCCACATAAAATTGTCCCTAGGGGACAAGTGAACTAGGGACAATGCGACTCATTTTGTAGTGACGGGTCATGGGACAATACTATCTGTACAGTTAGTTGAAGGAGAAAAATAATGTTGCTAATACTGGAGTTCTAATATTATTTATTCAGGTTTGTGCAGTATATGCAGACATTTTATACTGCCAAGAGATCAGTGCAACCACTTGTCTTGCCACCAACTTCATCTTCAGCAACATTTCATTCCTTTAGAACAGGTGCAGATCTTGAGATCTTGACAAACCTCAACAGAAAGTCTACTCAGCTGCATCCAGATGTTTGAAATGTTTTATGTATCAGGGCCTGTATTCACGTTGAGATAGCATGAGACTTAGCATGATGCTAACTTAGAAGCTCTTCCAATGTCCTATAGGATTTAATAGGACTTTTGGAAGAGCTTCTAAGTTAGCATGATGCTAAGTCTCATGCTATCTCAACGTGAATACAGGCCCTGGTTACGCAAAATATTGTATCATTAGTAAAGAATGCTAAAATGGTATTCTACATCTTTAATTGAAAACATAGTGAATGAAGTTTATTTGACTGTACTTTGTTTTTACGTTGTATTACTTCTCCTGAGAAGTTTGAACCAACTCAGAAAGAGAGAGAGAGAGAGAGAGAGAGAGAGAGAGAGAGAGAGAGAGAGAGAGAGAGAGAGAGAGAGAGAGAGAGAGAGAGAGAGAGAGAGAGAGAGAGAGAGCCAGATGAGCGACGTAGCGGGCTATTTTCCCACCAGGTGTCATGACGCTCGAGTGGGGCTAATCCTCTCTATCTTCTTAGTTGGGGATAAGGAAAGAGAGAGAGAAAGAGAGGAGTCCCATCCTCCCTCTCTCTCTCTCTCTCTCTCTCTCTCTCTCTCTCTCTCTCTCTCTCTCTCTCTCTCACGACGCCCAACTAAGAAAATCGCGTGATAAGCCCCTAGTGGATTGACTTTCCCCTGGCGGGAAAATAATCGCCATAAGTCGACCATATCAAGAGCAGATGATGGTGAAGAAAAAGGTGGGATAAGGAGTCTTGGGTCATATTTCACTAATGTATACTCGGATTGATTTTTCGGCTGTTGCCAAATAAACTGTTGGAAACTGCTGTAAACTTTACACGCAGATCGACCACAACGCACACGGTGCATCGCGTACTGTAGAGTCGTTAGCAAACAAGCTTAAAAAGGTAGGCGACGTATTTCAGCAGTTTAACGAGGCTTTATACTAGACATTCTCTGCCCCTGTCTCGCGCGCTGTGATGTGTGCGCCACCTACATAACATCATCGCCCTTGTCTGTCACGAAGTAGAAGTACATAGCCACAGAAAATTATCTGCCCCTGACTCGTCACTAGGTGCCATTGTCAACTCAGTCCAAAACGTATTGCCCTTTCGTGTCGCCAAGAAGTATTATAAAGCCTTATTCACTGAATTCAGTTTAACTCCAAAGATGTTTTTACAGTCACTATAGGTTAGCATTATGCAAATTAGCATGAGCCAACCGCTAAACCTAAAGCCAAACAGATATAAACAGTTACAGTGACAGACGAGAGAGAGAGAGAGAGAGAGAGAGAGAGAGAGAGAGAGAGAGAGAGAGAGAGAGAGAGAGAGAGAGAGAGATTGTTTTTTGTAATTTATGTTCTGTTGTAAGCCAACCGAATCATTCTAGCAACTAAAGATACACATTTGCCAGGGCCATGGATAAGGTAAACTAAATCTTACGCGTAAAGACCAGTATGTACAAGTTATTTTATTGCAGATAAATACTTGGAAGCGCATTTTTATAATTAAAGGGATTATCTGCATGTAGACTTGCAGAAAACAGTAAACCAAATTACCTCATTCTGCGAGTTTGTAATCGATCCAATAACTCAAAATATAATCAGCCCATATAATCACTCTCGCGCACACACACCATGCGCGTACGCACGCACACATACACCCATGGTCTCCTCTGCTAACAAACTTATTCAGCTGCTGAATCCCCACATAGACCGGCCATTAACCAAGCTACGCATAAAAAGGAAAGCAACAGCTGCTTGTATATTAAACAAAACACCCGCGACCTTCAATAAAAGGTCTTATGACTACACTAAGGAATCATCGACTTGCAAATTTGAAAGATAACTGGCAACACGGACATTAAGTGCCCAGTTGATAGCGCATTGGGTGTACATCACACGGAACAGTTGTTGACTTCCATACAATAATTATTCTACGACATACCAGACCTAAATTAAGCAGATCTATATGTATGAGGAAAAAAACCCCATGGTACCCGAATTATATGACCAAAATAACATGAGCAAGACGTAAAGATCACTAACAGCTTATTTAATGACCTTTTCAACTTGCTTGCTTTCTGACCAAAGAAGAATCCTGAATTATTGTTTTTGGCCGGACATCATAGCACCTAAAACAAGTCTTTTTTAAAATGTCAATGTTTCCGGCATCCTCCAAGAACTTTCAGTATCCATTCAAAATGCTTACCTGGTGGTCTGCTTTTTAATCCAGATCGCCATAAAACTAAATAATTAACTGAAAGAGCAGCGGATCACTTAGTGTCAATGTCCATAATTCAGTCTTAAAAAAATAATGGTAACAAAACAATATTGAATGTATTGGAAAAGCATACACATCAACATATGTTAAGGACAACTTTGCAAAATATTGGACATTTTTTAAGCATGGTCACAAATATGAAATTGGAGTTTTGCATGTCACCCACAGTTCTAAAATACGTCACAATGGTATTTGCAACTGCTCAGGGAGATTGAATGGTCCATCAAATGAGTTTGAAAAATAAGGAATGTGAAAGAGCAAAACAGTTGCATGAAATGTACCCGCTTTCCGGCTATGAACTGTGTGCACAAACAACAACAAAAATCCATCTTTATAAGCAGCAGAAACTGGGATTAAAGGCTGCTCATCTAACCTGCCACCCAGAAGAAAGGTGTCTAACTTTGCCAGAGCAAGGGTCATTGTGTAACTGCAGAATAGTGTTTTATTTCGGCAAGTGGCTCACATGTCCCCTCATCAGTCATTGTCCGACAGAGGCAGGTTTGTCATGCAACAGTAAGTGCAAGAATGGCACAGCTCTGGTTGATCAAAAAAGAACACTCCTAGAGAAGACAAGCTCAATAAATTAAAAAAACACCACCCAAGCCCTTCAACTTAGGAACAATACTGCCAACATCACCAGGCAACGTATCCTCCGAAGTCGGAGTTTTTTCGCCGAAATATCCAGTAGTTTTGTTGTCTCTTGTGAATAAAATAACGTCACTTTACATTTGTGTAGTTTGTTTGTTGTATGATTTATCAAAAAGTTACTATTATTTATTATGATGTTGGGTTTGCTCCCCTTTGGCTGTTATTCATGCAGGGCTAGGCAGGAGTGTCATAAGCAACTTTGGTGGAGGGGAGCTAATTAATGGAGTTATTATTTTTACCGTTGTTCATTAATACTATCTCTCTCCTAGCCTCACCATTTAATCTTTAATCAATAAATAAAAACATTTCTATAATGGATCTTGACATATGTAAAAGCATAATACTAGACAGAGCCATATTATAAGAACATATTTTTTATAGTGCTGATAAATTTAAAAAAGGATTAATTGCTACATCGCCAGTAGAAACGAGGTGTGATGGCCTTTGTTTTCTCACAGACCAGGAAAAAGAGCATGTGGTCATGTTTGGGGATTTTGAGGCCAAGGAGATGGAAGTCTATGCTAAAGTCACCGTTAAACATAACAATGTGGATACTTCTATCATGCCTATGCTAAAATTACCATAACAATGACCCTGTGGATACCTCCGTTATGTTTGGAGATTGTGAGGCTGAAAAGATGGAAGCCTATGCTAAAGTCACCTATGCTAAAGTCTAATCGCAATATTCACATTTGTGGACTGCTATGCCATTGTGGACTTATGAATGCTTCATACTATCAGTTTAATCAATTGAAATACGTACAGCCTCTTTGTCTTACTAAAATTATTATGTCACAGTAGAAATTAGAATCCAGTAGGATTCGGAATCCCACTAGTAGAAATCGAAATTCCTATTTATACTAGTAGAAATCGGAATTCTATCATTAACTTGATTAAGACTTTCGAGCGTGTATCAACCAACTCAAGTTTGCAACTTAGCTGTGCCATCAGACAACATAGTTGTTGAGTCAATTGATGTTTCAGTTTTGTCAGTGTTTACAATTCAACTCAACGGAGCAAACATGGAGGAGCAGAAACAGAAATGTTATTTCCTTTTGGAGGAACACATAAGCCAGATCTGATAGTGATTAGTGAAGAGAAATACAGCCAGAGATTACGCGTACTTTCCTTGGACAAGGGCACCAAATGCTGTTTTGGAGCAAAATTCATGCACAGCTACAAAAATCCATTGCAGCACAAAGTGTCACTCAAAGCGCACAAGTTGCAAGAATTGTGATTTGAACACTCTGGTCAACGACTTCAGCTGTTCATTGTCAGAACTATTTGTCCGTGTGTCATTGGTTTCATTTGTCTGTGTGTCATTGGTTTCATTTGTCTGTGTGTCATTGCTTTCATTTGCCTGTGTGTCATTGCTTTCATTTGTGTGTTATTGCATTTGTTTCATTTGTTATTGCTGTGTGTCATTGGTTTCATTTGTTATTTCCTGTGTGTCATTGGTTTCATTTGTCTGTGTGTCATTGGTTTCATTTGTCTGTGTGTCATCATTGGTTTCATTTGTCTGTGTATCATTGGTTTCATTTGTCTGTGTGTCATTGGTTTCATTTGTCTGTGTGTCATTGGTTTCATTTGTCTGTGTGTCATTGGTTTCATTTGTCTGTGTGTCATTGGTTTCATTTGTCTGTGTGTCATTGGTTTCATTTGTCTGTGTATCATTGGTTTCATTTGCCTGTGTGTCATTGGTTTCATTTGTCTGTGTATCATTGGTTTCATTTGCCTGTGTGTCATTGGTTTCATTGCTGCTTTCATTTGTCTGTGTGTCATTGGTTTCATTTGTGTGTCATTGCTTTCATTTGTCTGTGTGTCATTGGTGTGTCATTTCATTTGTCCTGTGTGTCATTGCTTTCATTTGTCTGTGTGTCATTGGTTTCATTTGTCTGTGTGTCATTGCTTTCATTTGTCTGTGTGTCATTGCTTTCATTTGTCTGTGTGTCATTGCTTTCATTTGTCTGTGTGTCATTGGTTTCATTTGCCTGTGTGTCATTGGTTTCATTTGTCTGTGTGTCATTGGTTTCATTTGCCTGTGTGTCATTGTCTGTGTGTCATTCATTTGTCTGTGTCATTGGTTTCATTTGCCTGTGTGCTTTCATTTGTTTGTGTGTCATTGCTTTCATTTGTCTGTGTGTCATTGCTTTCATTTGTCTGTGTGTCATTGGTTTCATTTGCCTGTAAATCATTGCTTTCATTTGTCTGTGTGTCATTGCTTTCATTGTCTGTTGTCATTTGTGTGTCTGTGTGTCATTGCTTTCATTTGTCTGTGTGTCATTGCTTTCATTTGTCTGTGTGTCATTTGCTTTCATTTGTTGCTTTCATTTGTCATTGTCTGTGTCATTGCTTTCATTTGTCTGTCTGTGTCATTGCTTTCATTTGTCTGTGTGTCATTGCTTTCATTTGTCTGTGTGTCATTGGTTTCATTTGTCTGTGTGTCATTGCTTTCATTTGTCTGTAAATCATTGCTGTTCATTGGTTTCATTTGTCTGTGTGTCATTGCTTTCATTTGTCTGTGTGTCAATCATTGCTTTCATTTGCCTCTGTGTCACATTGCTTTCATTTGTGTCAATACTTTCATTTGTCTGTGTCATTGTTTTCATATTTCTGTGTGTCATTGCTTTCATTTGTCTGTGTGTCATTGCTTTCATTTGTCTGTGTGTCATTGCTTTCATTTGTCTGTGTGTCATTGTTTTCATTTGTCTGTGTGTCATTGTTTTCATATTTCGGTGTGTCATTGCTTTCATTTGTCCGTGTGTCATTGCTTTCATTTGTCCGTGTGTCATTGCTTTCATTTGTCCGTGTGTCATTGCTTTCACTGATTTGTCCGTGTGTCATTGCTTTCATTTGTCTGTGTGTAATTGTTTTCATATTTCGGTGTGTCATTGCTTTCATTTGTCCGTGTGTCATTGCTTTCATTTGTCCGTGTGTCATTGCTTTCATTTGTCCGTGTGTCATTGCTTTCATTTGTCCGTGTGTCATTGCTTTCATTTGTCGATTAAACATCAGGGGGCTCATTGCACTTTATAGTTCACAAGTTAACAACAGAGGTAGGAAAAAAACCCCAAAACTCTACATTTTCCGCATGTTTTATCCAAGTTAGAAATATATTTTTTTTTAAATTCAGAAGATCCAAATAGTATTGTTTCTTAGCACACACCTTCAGTACATGTTTTGATGTAAACCTGTTTATACGCAATCTACTGTTTTATATCCCCCCCGCCTTTAAATAAAAAAGGAAATGTTGCGTTTGTTTTGAGTATTTTAAGGAAATATCTTCAATGAAATAATTGTAACTTGCATGACATGTGGTTTTCTGCCATGAAACAATATCCATTGTCAGCTCTTCTTCTTCACCGTGAGCTCCAGCAAACATAGCTTCCAAACTGCAAACCTGCACAACCAGCATGTTCGAAAGTGGAGATTAAGTTGACCTGGGCTCTTCTAGTGTGAGCTCCACATTGTATCCTCAGGCGCACAGCTCAACGATAGAAGAAGCCTGTCCACAACACAATCAGCAGGCATGACCAGCAGGGAATATGTTCATCTTGGATGATTTTGACAACTAGTTAGATTTTGTTTTGTCTCTTGTGAATAAAATAACGTCACTTTGCACTTGTGTAGGCGTTTGTTTGTTGTATGTTCCAGTGACGTTGCAGTCTGTTTCAGGTTTTTAAAATTTTAATTTAATTTTTTTATTTTTAGTTCGATTAAGATTAATATTAAAATTATAGCCCCGATGACAACAAAGACCATGCCAGGGCTGTCACCACGCTAGTACAGTTAGTTAGAAGAATCTTCATTACAAGCAAGACGAAACACCCGAAGCTCCTGAAACTAAAGCAGTGAGGATCATCACAAGGGCACTACGTAGAAATATGAAGTGACCACGGAAGGGACACAGAGAAGCAAAGATAAGTCATGTTGCAATCATGGATTCGCATCAAATCAACATAGGCAGAAGACAAGACCACAATAACTCACAAGTCTTTTGAGTTTCATTTGAACCAACATGTACCGGAAGGCTTCTCTAGAGCATCAGCCAGTCCAGGTGGAAAGATACTCTCTTTGCCACTAACAGTATGCTGGAACTACCCACGAAAGCCAAAGTATGATAAAAAAAGAGAGGGAATTTTAAGGTGTTCGAAGACTTGAACCCCTCTGCGAACTAAAATGCATACGTGGTTTTATACAAAGTGGTCAGGACCTCAAACAGGTTCCATTGGTGTTCATCGTTATGTCTGATAGACCGAAGAAAGACTACAAGAAAGTGTTTGCGGAAGTGAAGGAGATTCTGAAACTATAATTATGGAACTGTGAGGCTTCAGAAATTCATTGACTTTGAATTCGCCTAGTGGCGGACAATCTCAGCAGTTTTTTGGAATGTGGAAATAAAAGGCTGCTGCTTCCATTGGACCATTACATTTGGTACATTACATTTGGTACATTACATTTGGTACATTACATTTGGTTACATTACATTACATTTGGTTACATTTGGACATTACATTTGGACCATTACATTTGGTACATTACATTTGGACCATTACATTTGGTACATTACATTTGGACCATTACATTTGGACCATTACATTTGGTACATTACATTTGGTACATTACATTTGGTACATTACATTTGGACCATTACATTTGGACCATTACATTTGGACCATTACATTTGGTACATTACATTTGGACCATTACATTTGGTACATTACATTTGGACCATTACATTTGGTACATTACATTTGGTACATTACATTTGCCCGAGCTAAACATGCGGCCCTGCCCCAGCCTTGCCGGAAGCCCGCGTTATGTTACTGCATGGGAGCAGGCACACACGGGACATTCCATTATATTAAGTAATCAAGGCACATAGCTACTCCCGGCTTGGTGACTATCGGATACGATACAAAGGAGTCCTTGCGAAAATTAATGTCGCCATGTTTTCTATAAATTCTTACTAAGATTTCTTCAGCCGACGTCGGACATGCTGGGCTTAACTATTTCTTAGACGCATAACGGCCGCATGACGCATCTACGCTCATGTAACAGAACTGAGCGAACAAAGAAGAATATAGGTAGATATATTTTTACATCCAGTCATCTCTCTTTATGACACCGGCAGAGAGAGAGAGAGAGAGAGAGAGAGAGAGAGAGTTTAACTTTCCCTCTTTTCCTTCAGACTAGGTCCAGAGATAGTTTAGGTATATATAAAGCTTTCTGCTAGGTCTAAAGGTTCTTTCCCTTTTTCCTCAAAGACTAGATCTAAAATAAGAACGACACAGTTGGGAAATTCGAGGTGGGGGAGTAAGCGAACGCGGGGGGGTTGGGGGGGGGGGGGGGGGGGGGGGGTGAGAGACTGAGGTATTAGGCACTGTCTTGTGTCTGGATAGTGCGGCCCGAATGATGTTTTTTTTAACTGATCACGTGACACACGAGGGCTTGTGACGTAACTTCCTACATTCACATTCAAAGTAGAAAATGATCAAGATGGCAAGTAGAAAAAGAAACGCGAGGCTACTGGAATTTGAACCAAAGCTGTTCGAGGATGACGATGTGTTCTGTAAGTATTAAATTAATAAGAAACCCATACCACAAAAGTTTGTCGAGGGTTAGAATCGAAATCGAGAGTTTGTCCCCACGCAAGTTTTTTTCCGTTGGCGTTAATACCAGAATAGAATTGGGTGCCTGCCGGCGAGGGGACTCGTGTCATGGTTGCAGATTGGTCATGTGACGTGGTAGCAAAAGCATCATATTTTAAGCTCCATTTAGTTTACACCGAGTTGTCAAAATAAATACAATTTGGACGCATAATTAATTAAAATCTCATATTCATATTGTGACAATAATTGTGCAGAATATGCACCAGATTTTATTTTAAAAAAAGTACCAAATTTTAAATACAAAGCACATGCCAAATATGGCAATATTAACATTTCTTCCCCTCACAACACTATCTGAACCATCTTAGATGGAAAAAGTGCTGTCTCTATAGGGATTTGAAGAATGCAAATATCACTTTTTCCGTAAACAAATTCACCAATATTTTCTGTCCCGGATAGTACACTTGACACTTGGAGCGCAAGTGAAGTTATAGTGCGCGTGCACTACAACTGCACTTGTACCGTTTTGGGTTGAGGGGAAGAAATGTTAATATTGCCAAAAATGTTACTTTTGATACACATATTCATAAACTGAAAGGGATAAGTAAGGCAAATCAGATGTTGAGAATAATTAAAAGAACATTCATTCGCTTAGATAAGGAAACATTTTTGTTGTTATACAAATCATTGGTACGTTCACATTTAGAGTATGGTAATATCATCTGGTACCCGTATCTAAAACGTCAGTCAGCTTCTATTGAAAGGGTACAGAGGAGAGCAACCAAGATGGTTAAAAGTTGTAAAGATTTCAATTACCAAGATAGACGTGTTAGGGGAGACCTTATTCAGATGTACAAATTTTTTAACAACTTAGACGACATTAGTATTGATTCTCTTTTTACACTATACATTTATATTTATAATAGCACTAGAAATGAAGAGGGAAAATTGCGTATACAGCGTTGTAATACTAACAGGCGTAAACATTGTTTTAGTAATCGAGTTGCTAACCTCTGGAATTTACTAACACCTAACCTAAAAAGAGCACCAACACTAAATACCTTCAAAAATCTCCTTGACAAAGATGAAAATTTTAATCAACTATTTTTTTAACATGGTGATTGAATTACAATCGTAATTGTTAAAGGCATGCTTATGCAAACAAAACAGTGTCAATGAAGGGACGTTTATAAGCCGTGAGGCTTAGGCTTGAGCCAGTCCCATACTATACTATAGTAGACTATACTATACTATACTATGTTGGTTTGTGTACACAAATTTATTCATTTAATTGTTTTGTAGTGGACTAGGGTACACATTCTTTTCATTTTCACCTTAGGGATTGAAATGTATGTATGAATACTTGTACGAGCCTTTCATTCTAATGACCTCAATGAGTCCTTTGCAATTGAATTCTGAAGACGCAGCATTTAATAAGTTTGACAGCTTTTTTTTCACAAGCATTAATGATCTTTAATGTCCACAAGTGTTGGATATACACAGCGTGCGAAGTAGAAAGGTATTGATTTCATTGCCATTTAATCGGAAATGCAATCAATTTGTGGCAAAACATTTTGTGGCACAATTTCATACTGGAATGACCTCCGTAATATTAAATACGCACCAAATACTAATTGCTTGAAGAATCTTTTGGGTGAAATACCAAAATGTAAAGATCTCTTTCTGGAATTTGATTCACAACGTCTATTTGATTGCATGTATATAGTATTTTTTGTGTCAGACCCCAATGCAAAAGCAAAATGTATGTATATACATGTCAATGATGGGACGTTTTATAGGCCGCGAGGAAAAAGGATAATGAAAGCATGTACCTACGAACTTCTTTTATCCCTGCGCAAAGCTAGACGTAACGTTTTAATGACTAAAACCATATAACACATACACCACTGACGATTATAAAGCAGGGTCGAATTAACTCGACATGTTGGACTGAAACGAGACCGATTAGACTCATAGGGCGAGGACGAAAAAGAAATTAAAATTATAGCCCCGTCGACATCTAAGGCCATGTCAGGGCTGTCACCACGTTAAATCTGACAAAACACAAGGTAAAAACAAAAATGCTTTTGTTAACAACAAAAAAATCAAAAACTTAAACGACCCCCCCAAAGCAGGGACGGTATTCACGTTGAGATAGCATGAGACTTAGCATCATGCTAACTTAGAAGCTCTTCCAAAAGTCCTATTAAATCCTATAGGACATTGGAAGAGCTTCAAAGTTAGCATCATGCTAAGTCTCATGCTATCTCAACGTGAATACAGGCCCAGGGCCCTAATGACACGAGGCCGATCTGACCCGTCACCCCAATTTCTATTGTGACATATACAATGATCGTAGTGTCTGATTTGACCATCACTGACAGTGCATAAACTCTTTCAGCTTTTATTCTTTTCTTTTTACCGTACAGGTATCGTTTTTTTCTTCAAGAACAGGAATAAGAAAAAAGTTATTCTTCAGTACTCCAGAATATCACCATTTCCTTCATTCTTCCATAACACTAGTAGTCAGTGTGACATTCTGTATTTTCACTCTCCATTCAAGTCACAAACAGATTATTATTTGTTAGTATGAGTGTACAAGAAAACCGGGTTGAAAAGGGAAAAAACCGGTGCTTACATCTTGCGGTTCCAAAAAAACGGTTCGAGTTGCCGTGAACCGGTTTTAACTACAAACTGAAAGTAAGTCCGTCTTTCTCTTTACTTAAGCTCCTGTCACATCAACGGTATAGTATGACCCAAATCATGTCGCCAACTTCAGAATTTTTTTTTATTTTCTTAAAGCTTCGGGTTACTTTTTAATTTCTCAATCTTGATGACATTTTGAAGAAGCACTGTAGTAATGAACTGAAATAAAAGCCAGTTCACTCAGTTCACTGAAACAAATTGTCATTTTTTTTCTCTCAATTTCATTATCACGTGACTAATTTATTGACTAACCTTTTCGTGATAGATTTAACCGGTGAAACGTTTTTCTCGGCTCATTCCTTCCTTCCGTATAGCGACCACAGTCACTGCTGACTATTCGCAGGTCGACTAGACTCTTCTATTTGCAGGTCGTCTCAGCAAACAGCAACGACATGTAAACTTTCTTTCCCAACATCAACATCTTGCCACCGGTGCAGACGACTTTTTCGGGTGAACTCTCTTTGAGCAATGTAGAAAGACTGAACTCTGTCACTCGGGTGTGTGAATTTGATTGGTCGGAACACAGCTTGTTGGGCCGCTTTTATCCAATCGTCTGTTGTCTTTGCAGCCAGCCAAATTTCAATCTCGGAATTAATGCAATGCACGTGTTTTTCGTGATATTTTACTGAATATATGTTT
>CM065682.1:52444177-52454177 GCA_017654935.2 Phymorhynchus buccinoides
AGGAAACGAATCTTGTTGTTTCAAAGTCTCAATAGATATTGAGACGATCAGTCGTCACCCACCCAGACCTCCAGATAGCAGTCCTTATAGCATAGGAGGCTAGTGGCATTTTGAGAAAATCTGGATTGAAGTTTGTTCATAGTGGTGGAGACGTCTTGCCCAGAGAACACCACATCTCCTTTGGCCAAGGGGTTTGTAAGACAATGGCGTCAAGAAGCACCCCTCCCCCACGGGGCCACTCTCGAAAACAGCCTCCCCCGCAAAGACCAACAAATCCCCAAGTTTGCAGTGCTAAGAGCAAATGCCATTATTACTGGTATTCAAAAACAACCAAATACCTCATCGGTTCAAATTCCACCAATCACAACAGCTATTTAAGCACTGACACACACAATTGGTTAAAAATACTCCTTGGTCCAAAGTTCACCAGTCACGCCCATTCTATCTTTATCTTTTAAAAAGTCACATATATATGTGCCTGTGCCAGTGCTGGAGGACGTGATCAAACTCATTAATTTTTGTCTCATCAGTCAGTGCCGCTCTTCAGGCCACTCCGTGGGGTAGTCTGCTCGTTCATGGCTACCTCGTACTTCAGACTCCTCCGTGGGGTAGTCTGGCACGGGTTCATAGGCAAGGGGCTGCTCGTTCATGGCTACCTCGTGAGGTGGCGGAGGACGTCAAACTCATTTTTTCTCACCAGTCAGTGCCGCTCCTCAGGCCCCATCCGTGGGGTAGTCTGGCACGGGTTCATAGGCGGGGGGCTGCTCGTTCATGGCTACCTCGTGAGGTGGCGGAGGACGTCAAACTCATTTTCTTTCACGAGTCAATGCCGCTCTTCAGGCCCCTCCGTGGGGTAGTCTGGTACGGGCTCATAGGGAGGGGGCTGCTCGTTCATGGCTACCTCGTACTTCAGGCCCCTCCGTGGGGTAGTCTGGCACGGGTTCATAGGGAGGGGGCTGCTCGTTCATGGCTACCTCGTACTTCAGGCCCCTCCGTGGGGTAGTATGGCACGGGTTCATAGGGAGGGGGCTGCTCGTTCATGGCTACCTCGTACTTCAGGCCCCTCCGTGGGGTAGTCTGGTACGGGCTCATAGGGAGGGGGCTGCTCGTTCATGGCTACCTCGTACTTCAGGCCCCTCCGTGGGGTAGTCTGGTACGGGCTCATAGGGAGGGGGCTGCTCGTTCATGGCTACCTCGTAAGATGGCGGAGGGGACAGACTGAGTTCGTGTATCTGGGTGGAAGGTTCGCTCCTCCCCGCAGGGTTTCGCCCAGAACGGTCTCTCCCCATCTCGGGATGTAGATCTCCACCCGCGGCCCAGTAAGGAGGTGGAAGAGGTCCCACCAGTCGCACAACAAGCGGGGAACGGGTTCTGCGCCCAGAGTTGAAACTGCTAGAATTCCTGGTGTAGGTTGAAGCCACGTTGAATATATCGGCAACGTCCTCGTTTCTTCTAAGCAGCTCTCCTCGTGCACACCTTTGTTCCTGGCTGCTTGCTGAATCCCCGGTTCCAGACTCGGGTGGGGTGGTCACTGGTTGGATGGACCGGGTGCAAGGTTTAGGGGACAGGTGGGCGGAGCCGCGCGTGCCGGCCACGATAGCCCCGCCCACTGTGCATGCCGAGGCCCCGCCCACCACCAGCCACAGGGACCAGCCCAGTGAGAACTGGCCCAGAGTGCTGTCCCTTGCTGAGGCAATGGCGAACAGGCCCGCAGAGAATAACGCCACACAACCTGCAAAGAGGAGAGGATCATTATGAGTCTCCACAACATTTTATCAACTTTTGTCTAAAGAAGTATTCATATGATGAAAATGATGTTTTACGTCCTATCGGTCATAGACACATATGGGACGATTGTAAATACAAAGATGGTGGGAACAATACTGATATTACACAGACAGAAATAGAAAAAAAGAAGAAACTCTAGCCTACTTTCCTCAGCAGAAATAAATAAAATATTGAGTCTTGCAAGTGGAATCCTCTCGTACCAAACATAAGCTTTCATTTTTACAGTTTGATGGTCAGAAAATAATTAAAAACAGAAAAGATATTAACAGTTCATTAAAACGTATATTGGTAGTATTAATGGTAGCAACAGTTTTAAATAAATCGATTTGACTTGATTATATATTATTATGTCCCCTGGATGTAGACCAATTCTAAAAGAAAAACAAACAAACAAACAAACATGCGAGCATTATACAGTGGAACTGATAAAATAATGTGGACCCACCCATTCCCCCTAACTGTCTCACCTTTCCTTGAATGTCTAATGTATGTTTTGAGCTGGTTAATACTACTGATAACTGATCTGTTCACTTCATCCATTAAGAATCTCAACACGTCCACTTCCTACACCAGGAAGTGTGGGTGGCACAGTGGTAGCGCGTTCGCTTCGTGTCAAGTAAACCCGAGGGGATGTTTCCTCTCACTTTGCACTAGGCCTTGCGGTCTTTCGGATGAGACGATAAACCGAGGTCCCGTCTGCTCATGCACTTAGCACATATTAAACCCAGTGGCAACGAAAAAGTTGTCATTTGGTCAAAACATTACCACCCTTTCCTTCCTCATCAGTCACACATCAGTCACACAAAACTCGCATGCAAAAAACAAACAAATTGGGTGGCGCGTCTCTGGCTGCGACGCGCTCTCCAGGTGGGAACAACCCGAATTTCACACAGAGGCATCTGTGACTATAATGTACCTAACCTAATCTAACCTAACCACAGAGATAGCAAACAAGGCGTAAACAATTGACGAGACAATCGAATTAACCAAGAAATTCTCACTCTGATCCTCTCTCTGGACCCCCCTCCTCCTCTCACAAAACAGACTAACAAACAACAACAAATAAACAAAAATAACAAGAAAATAAACACACAAAGCACCCAACAGTTTTTTTTCTCCGTGTCTCTTGCTCACGTGCCCTTTTCTTTTCTTCTCTATTCACGCATCTCCCTATCATTACTGTTCCTACCTACCTGACGAGATGGCCAGAAGTTCTTCCAGGTGGACCACCCATCTGTGTCGTTGTTGGCGAGAGCGGAGACACTTGGACTGACAGCCAGCCATCAGCCACAGAGTGACCAGCACCACCCCGAGACAGCTGACCACGCGACTGGCCTGAAACCACCCTGAAACCACAGGGAGACACATACATGAAAGAACACACATACACACGCATTTGTCCCATATGGCCTTCGGCCGAGAAGACGTAAAACTTTAACTCTGTGTACACACGAACACATAAACACACACGCACACGCACGCACACGCACACACACACACACACACACACACACACGCACGCACACGCACGCACACACACACACACACACACACACACACACACACACACACACACACATACACACATACACACATGCGCACGTGCGTACAAACATACATGCATGCATATGCGTGCCCGCACACACACATACACACACATACCCGCACACGCACCCCCCCGCACACGCACACCCCCGCACACGCACACCCCCGCACACGCACACAGTCACACTTACACACACACACACACACACACACACACACACACACACACACACACACACACACACACACACACACACACACTCCACATAGTGTCAACCCGACAGACAGAAACCTAGTTAAGCAAAGCGTGATCAAGATTAATTAACACTATAATATTCCTTTAAACAACCTGTACACAACAACGTACGGGCATCGAATCAAACGTGCCCCGCACAACATGACAAATGATCTTACAGCTGCTACCGGAAATGATGCCAACCACAGGACGATAGAAGTCCACATGTGCCACCACAGGACAAATTATAGGATTTATCAACCAAGCATCATCATTTGTGACCCAGCACCAGGAAAGGGACATTAAGTGTCAAACTGACCATTCTGAGAAAATTATACATTTGAATACTTCAGACAATTCTCTTTCTAATGATACAAGAACCAGTCTTGTATCTTTTTTACAGTCCAAAGTTATGAGCATTTAAAGTTAGTAGGGCGAGCGTCGGCCATTTTGAGACCGCTCTTCAGGCTCCTCCGTGGCTAGGCTAGACATGCTAGACTGTGTTAGTCTAGCATGTTTAGCCTAGCTGTAGAAATTGCATTGACCTACTCGTTTGAAAACACTTATAAGACCATTTACAGATCATAGTAAATAATCTTTATAAATATGAATGACAAAAAAAGAGAACACAAAAATACCCTATTCAAAATTGACAAAAAAAGAAGAGATTTTTGACTTTGCAAGCCTGTTGAGTAACTAGCCCAGCGACTTAATGTCCCCTTTCGTGGTGCTAGGTCACATTTCCACTTTCCCCATCTTATCCTAATAACTCATTCCTACCAGGGACGTCCTCCGCGGACAGTGCAGTACATCTGCTGTCCTGGCAGGAGGTCCACAGCCCCATGGAGTGGTTGGCTTCCCTGGTCAGCCAGCAGGAGGTGGAGAAGCCCACCAGGTGCGCCCCACTACCGTGCAGCGCCAGCCACGACCCGTACCGATAGCCCGCCCCTCGGTTCAGGCCCTCCTGGGAGCCCGGCATGGGTGTGGGTGTGTGGTAGAGTTGTCTCGCAGAAAGCCCTCAGGTTTAGTATAGTACAGTATATTATAGTATAGTAGAGAGACTGGCTTCATCAGCCTAGGCCTCGCGGCCTATCAAGCGTCCCCTTCGTACTTTTCATAAATGTGGGTTGCGCTGGCGCACTCATAATTTCCGTTCAAATTTATTCATCATGATCATAAAACAATTTATTATTAAAATTTGGACAACTGTCTAGAAGATTTTAAAATATGTTAGTATTTTGTGCTTCTTTTACTTGAACTGGAAGAGCATTCCAAACTTGTGCAATTCGGTTAGATTGTGAGTTTTTTTTCTTAAGGCTTGGTCTGTTTTACATAGGGCAACGTGTGTCTTCTGTGTCGAGGGTCCAGTCAATGCCCTCTAATCATTGGAGAAGATGTCCGCTGTGAATACAATCCCCCCCCCCCCTCACTATTTGAAGGACGATAAAATAACATCGGGTTGTTTGCGTTTATTGTTTTATTCGCGTGTTTTTAAATGTCATTGTTGTGTACGAGCCAGTCTATCATGACCTTAGTTGCCTATAGTTCAGTGTGTTCTCTCCAGACTGAAGATGACAAAGTAAGAGGTGAGCTCCCAGGTTACTTGGATCACTAACGAATCAGTTGTGGATAATGTTGTTTCTCTGTATTGAGGAACCGTGAATTTAGCACAAAACCGATTCAGGTTGCACGTTCACTTGCACTTTATTCACTCACGAATGTCATACACTGACTGACGGTACTGTACCCCCCTTTCACCAAACACAGACGTGTGCTTCCAGGAGATGTCCACAGAGTCTGCCAATGGTCCTGCAACAGAAATATTGAAGCATTAGTGAACAACAAATTACACCAAAGTACAAACTATTGGTAACGTTACGTAGTTATGTTGTATTACATGAATACTGACATGCACAGAAAAATAGACTGCCTAAATCACAAAGAACAGTAAAGGATTTTACAAACAAGGATAGACTGCAATATTATTGAAAAAATTATACCCAAACCAACCAACCCAGACATAGACAAAGGCTCTAAAAGTTACCAGCAAATCTCCCAGTAGGTCTCTGTGTGCTGTTTGTCTGTCTGTCTGTCTGCTGTGCGTCTGTCTCTCCCACCTCTCTCTCTCTCTCTCTCTCTCTAATGTCTCTCTCTCCTCTCTCTCTCTCTCTCTCTCTCTCTCTCTCTCTCTCTCTCTCTCTCTCTCTCTCTCTCTCTCTCTCTCTCTCTCTCTCTCTCTCTCTCTCTCTCTCTCTCTCTCTCTCTCTCTCTCTCTTTATGCCACTTTGTTATATTGTAATTCTTTCTATTTTATTATTTTCATTAATTAATGTTTTGTGGATGTATGTTCCTTGTATGTACTCATTCTTTGAAATGGGCCTAAGGCCTAATCAGTAAATCATTCAGACTCAGACTCTCTCTCTCTCTCTCTACACAAACAAAATTGGTTTTACAGCCAAATAAAAAAGGAACACTCTCTCTTTCGACATCTTCTTTGTATTGTGTCCATCCCTCACCTCCATATCCAACCACAAAACAACATACCAAACACAGTACTGAAATAAAAATCAAGCAAACAAACAAATATAAAAGAAGAAGAAGAAGAACAACAACAACAAAAAGAGTCACAGAAACGATATAGGAAGATGCCCCCATTGAAAAGCTAAAAGGTTAAAGAGACAATCACGGGCCACAACTTATCAAAGCTGTCATCTTCCTCAACCCTGAAAAGAACGTCTTTGGCTTCCTGCCATCTGTAGCCAGTATGTAAGAAAGCACTAGGATTGTGAAATACGGGGGTGGGGGGGGGGGGGGGGGGGGGGGGGGTAGGGGTAGTATGGGAATGGAGGGGGAAGGTGATGGAAGAGAGAGGAGCTGGGTTTGTGTGAAATGAAGCTAGGGCAAGAAAAGTTGGCGTGTGTTGTTATTGCTCAATAAGTATGCTCCTTTTCAGAAACGTGATTCAATGGTTAACTTAGAACGCTGATTTCACCGCCAGGGGGCAGTCAAACCAGTAGGGGCTTAGCGCGTGATATTCTTAGTTGGGGGTAGCGAGAGAGAGAGAGAGGGAGGGACTATGGGGGTAGTGAGAGAGAGGGAGAGAGTCCCTCCCTCCTCTCTCTCTCTCTCTCTCTCTCTCTCTCTCTCTCTCTCTCTCTCTCTCCTCTCTCTCCTCTCTCTCTCACTACCCCCAACTAAGAATATCACGCGCTAAGCCCCTACTGGTTTGACTGCCCCCTGGCGGTGAGCTGTGCTTCCTAAGCTGCTCAGTAATAAACGTAGGTCTAAACACTATTGGAGAGAGAGAAAGAGGGGGATGGGGAGTGGGTTTCAAAATTGTACCAGCAAAATTGAAAATACAAATTATCAATTATCATGCAACATTATATCACAACTTAAACGTTACACCGTGAACTTAAAAAAACAAAACCACGAACTTGTAATTCTTCTAAACACACAAGAGAAATATGACAATTCATAAAAGTTCACAACCTTGATTCATCGCATAAAGTACTATGCAATAAAAGTGAAAGGTTTCAAATTCAACAACCAAAATGTTGAAAGCTTTAAAATGCATGTCTTGAAAGTTCAAGCGTGTTTAAACTCACACCATCGATGCCAGATGGTTTATCCACGCAGTGAATGCTAACGTCGTCAAACTACAATGAAATACGACCCTAACATACCCAGAAAGTCCAAATACAGCATCTGCCTATTATTTAATTGTCATTAAATAAGCCCAGTGGTATTCAAGGAAAATAACTACGATTAAATAAGACAAACAACCCACCTGCCAGATGTAAGCTTAATACTGAACAACGGGTTGAACCCGAAACGTCGTGATTTGTTTTGCTCTGTGTTTTGTTTTATTAAACCTTTTATTTTGGGTTTCAATTTCGACTCTGTTTTAATTTGTTGTAAGCTTAATACATTAATCATGACTGTGAAATACAATATTGCTGAAGACAAATTAATACGTACATATATGGACTATGCCAGCGTTTATCACAAAGCCCAGATGTAGAATGAACAGAAAGCTTAGTATTCAGTATCTTTGGTATGAGCACAGATCTAAGCTTTCTGGTATGAGATAAAACTAATGTAAAAGATGATTGGTTGTGGAAGGACTAAAGATGAATTTGGTTGGTTCTGACGGGACCGCAGTGACAAAGGATTGGCTACGATAAATGTAAAGTTGATAGCTAATAGACGATTTTCGGGAAAAAAAATAGGGGAGAGCACTTCGTGAAAATTAGTGTTGTTTACCTCCATTACTCGGTCAAATACCATAGCAACAACGGCGTCGAAGCTTGAAACCGCATGATGCGAGTCAGCGACTTGCAAACATATTTTAGAAACTGATAGAACTTGGCAAAATGTGACGTAAAAATATAAATGACATCAATTTTAGAATGACGCACGGTGTTCTAAGTGCTGTAAGTCTACTCAAACACACAAGGCGAGAGCTGGGGATCTACCTGACGGCAGAGTAACTTCCCCTGTTTGACCGATTGAATTAGGCGAGATCACTCCCACACACCATGCAATTACTCCCCTTAATTATGTCCGAACAATTCCTATTGGTTGTGACAGACAAGAAACACAGCTAGGACTGTAGATGCCATCGATGTCAAAGAATATAGGGTAAGTCTCCGGAGGCGTGACATGATAGCACAAATGGATAAAATATATTAATAACTGATTAATGTAAATTTCGCATGCAGGCGCGCACGCGCGCACACACACACACACACACACACACTCACACGCTTACACGGTCACGCAGGCATAATCACACATGCGCGTAGGTAGGCTTAGGCTTACGTGTACGCTCGCAAACACACGGAGACGCCTGTAGGCATACATAGGCCTAATAAACGTAAGATAAGTACAACAATAAAGCAGAAGGCCCTATGCATGTACACACAGGCTTGCACACTCATACACCAAAACATATCTTCATCAAACAAAGACTAATACAACAACCGTTTGTGTCTTGATCGAACTAGTTTGTGCAACATTGTCGAAACTTGAAGGCAGCCAAGGAAAAGGATTTCATCTCACAACCTAATGCTACAACTTACAGTTTTACTGCCAATGGAAAATAATTGTTCGGTTGGCAGGGAGAAACCTTCATTGTCAAATTATAGATCGTCAGCAAAGCCGCGGGAGTTCTAGAAATAGATATTGATTAGAGCTGAGATGAGTCTGCTGAAGCAATGACAGTAATTATAGTGTTTCTGACGGGGCATGGCAGATTGATTGTGGGTTCTCATCTTTTGGATATTCTTGTGTCATGATTTTCGTACTTCATTTGTCATTCTGCTTCTTTTACTGATGAATTTGAACAAATGTCTCTCTCTCTCTCTCTCTCTCTCTCTCTCTCTCTCTCTCTCTCTCTCTCTCTCTCTCTCTCTCTCTCTCTCTCTCTCTCTCTCTCTCTCTCTCTCTCTCTCTCTCTCTCTCTCTCTCTCTCTCTCTCTCTCTGGAAGTAAGTCTTGGATATAAAAATTATCTGCTTTTTCCTTGCTGGATTTCGTTTCTTTTCTACCTCGCGTACTGTTTTGAAAATTTGAATTACATGTAGTTGTTTATTGTATTTTCTATTTATTTTCATTTTGGATGATGTCCCTACCCCGCTGTCCCCTTTGACATGGGCAGATGGCCCAGTTCAGTAAAATATTGTTCATTGTTCTCTCTCTCTCTCTCTCTCTCTCTCTCTCTCTCTCTCTCTCTCTCTCTCTCTCTCTCTGGGATGATCCCTGGAGTCTATTAGTCAGGCTAAACCAACAACAACAACAACAACAACAACAGACTAAACTCCTAAAACGATTGACAGTTTAGTTAAATTGGGTTTAAATACTACTACCCGTTTGAACTGTTTAAGACGTACTCATGATTAATGACCAGGTATATGCGGCTAGCTCTCACCCATCGGAACTACGGAACAACAGACACTGACAGTGAAAACGAGAGAAGAGGCTTACACACAGCTTCACCTTCACCTGTTTCTTCGTACCTTTGTGATAAGTCTTTCTTTTTTTTTAATTCATCTCCAAAACCATGTATTTCTTCAGACTTGGTCACAAATAGGTCAGCACAGTTATATATCCTTTTTTTTTTTTTTTTTACAGAACTCTCCCTGTATGATACAACCGCCACACAAAATTTGAAGCGATTCTGTTCACTGGTTCATGAAATACAGCTCAGAAATAAAATACATAGCCCAAAGAAGGAAATGTCGGTTCTCAAGGTCAAACTTCAAGGTGAAGGTCAGCACATTCCCCAACATTTTGAGTGTTATAATCCTCTAAGAACAAACCCAGATATAAGTACACGAACACTCCATCGTACGTTCGATGTGGCTATTAATTTGACACTCAGGTTACACAAAAAAGTCTTTTATGTTTGGCGCGAGCTTTGAGAAGATTA
>CM065682.1:52459177-52461677 GCA_017654935.2 Phymorhynchus buccinoides
TTCAGTTCAGCTGTTCTGGCTTTAGAGAGTGCCACAGAGTGCCACCCCCAGCACCACCACCGTGTATGGAGCGTTATCCTGAGAGCTCCTCTGAGGCTAGTCCACTATAATAGGAATTGTTCGGAAATAATTAAAGAGAGTAATCTTATGGTGTTTGGGAGTGATTTTGCCTAATTCAATTGGCCAAACTGGGGAAGTTACTCTACCATCAGGTAGATCCTCCAAATAGGGATGATTACCATCTGGGGGAGCAATTGCTGTCATGTATATATATTTGTTTTCATTTGTAGAGTCACCCCTTTCCAAAAATGCATGATATCAATCTGAAAGTGGTAACTTTCTGTCCGTTAGCATGTTATTTATAATGGTACCCCTTATTGTGCAGCATTTATGGTAAGGGGGGGCCCAGCATATGTCAAGACTGTATGATAGCAACTGCCCCCTCAGATGGTAACAATCACCCGACGAACATGGTGCGTTTATGGTGCGTTTGAGTAGATCTAGATTTAGACACACTCGGTTTGTGTTTCTCGCCATCAGGCTATTTGGGTCAATCTCAATGTTTATTTCGACGTTTTGCAAGTTAGATACGTTTGTAACCCCTCTTTCTATTTAAAATGTTTGCAAATCGTTCACTCGCTTCGCTTCACTCGTCGATGCCATTTTGTTGTTGTTGCTATGGTATTTGACCGAGTAAGTAAGGTAAGCAACTCTACTTTTCACGAAGTGCTCTGCCCCTTTTTTTTTTCCTTCCGAAAATCGTCTATTTCAAAGATGTTACGTGAAGCTAGCAGACACACATCCCCAAACCAGTGATAGCACATCAGATAGCCATGACCATGTAGGGCAACCTTAAAGGGAAAACAACCGATCCCAGGGATCGGGTCTTTTTCGCCAGACAAGCTCTGACTCGCGGCGGCTCGCACAACAGGGAACAAAGAAGGTCTCTCTCGCCAGCCATGATTTAAATGCGGCGCGCGCTCAACGGTTCCCCTCTTTTATACTCCGGCCGTGCCTTTAAAGGAAGGGATCGAGAGGTTGAAAGCAGCAACAACGATTTGCTTGCAGTCAAAAGGTTAGGAGGAAAGCAAGAACATCCTCCGCCAGTGCAGAGCATGTCTTCTCCTTCATCTTCAGCCAGGGTGGAAGAGACTGCTGTTTGAAAGTGCACTTCGACAGTCACTCAATACAATAGCCCATCATCATCATAATTATAGTAAAAAGCCAAGTGTCCGTCCGTGTGTGTGTGTGTCTGTCTGTCTGAAAAACAAAACGGGCCTTATAACTCCGCCGTTTTTTGACCGAATCGCCTCAAATTTGCTGTGAGCCCTAACGGGGCGATGGCAACGGCAACCGAGGCGGCCGTGTCATTCGCACGGTTCGGCAAATGCGCGAAACGCGTATCCGCCGGACTATCGGCGCCCGTATCTCCGGCGTTTCTGGACCGATTGCCTTCAAATTTGGTACGTAGATGACCGGGGACGGTGACTATCGGTGTGCCAAACCGGAAGCGAATCGGTTCAGAAACGCGGCGAAACAAGTACGTGGCGTTACCAGTACGGTGCATTGCCAGTACTAGGCGTTGCGCTAGTCTTAATGATGCACCGTGGTCTTTGGAGATGGATGGATGCTGACGTGAGGTGTGTTGTAGGTGCATTGGTTTATTCTAGATATGATTGAAAAACCAGAGACCCCATTCCACTTTTTATTTTCTATCATTCTTTAGTTTTTAATAAATAAGTTTTACAGCGTTGACCAAGACAAAGAGATCTAGTCTATATTCTTATCATTTCCATGTTTTAATTATTATTTTTGTTCTTTCGCCCTCCCTCTACAACGCAGTTCAAGAGGTTCACACAGAAAAAGAATTGCATTGCGGTGCATCTAGGACTTGAAGCAGGAATGTAAAGGAGACAGTAAATCACGAATTAAGTTGTCAACACAATGCATTTTAACGAAACATATGGAAGATGACTATCATAAACAACAACGCAATAATGCACTTTCACAGAAAGATGACGATAAAACCCATCTGCACTTCAGGAACCGAGCATGGTTTACAGACTGGTGGTTATGGTAAAAGGCTACAGTTAGGCCTATGTTTGAAAACAAAACATAACAAAAGAAGACAGTAGGCTTTCCCATCGTCAAACAAATAGGGATTTGTCAAAGATCAGTAAGAACGACAGATGAACAAGCAGAGCAACAAAACCTTCTTCCACAATGTGCGTTCTAACTGAAAATTGCTGACCAGAATCTACTCGGAGAATGAGGTACAAACACATCGCAAACCGTTCTACACATACAAAGAGAACGATGATAGTAAATGCAACAGACCACGCGAAGCAGTTACATGTCCACGTCGATTGAAGCAATAGGCACACACAAGAGACGACCAAAGCGTTGTAGCTGTTGCTTGACAGTCTTTTTTGCAAAGCTCGCATATTATCTCTAACAGAACCTAGCAGCCAGTGTAGCAAGATGAAACCAGCATGTAATG
>CM065682.1:52466677-52471677 GCA_017654935.2 Phymorhynchus buccinoides
CTTATCAAGCTATGAAAAATGATGGCTTTTCTTGAATGAAAATCCGTTTAACGTCCTCCGGTCTGAAACAGACACATATGGGACATTAGTAGATATAAAGATGGTAGGAATGATCCTGGAGGCAATGCCCGGAGGCAGTGCAACTCCAGGAAAGTCCCGAATTTGTAACGATACAGATGTATAATCTTGTGGCGTTTCTTCTATCATGAACAAAAGTACACACACATTCGAATCGTCAAAACAGTCGATTACACATTTTCATAAAGTACACAGTCATGTAGTAAGCTTACTTTGAAACACCATGTCGTACCTACACATGAAAAAAGTAAACTTACTTAGACTAATTTGATTTTTGAGATAGAAGAATTCTTTTATCTCACTTGTAAGCGTCATTGTTTCGTGTTTTGTACTATTACATATGAAAAGGTGTAAGGGAAGAAACTCTTTAGGTCAAAACTTCAAGATTATGTCCCCTGGATGATTTGTTAAAAGCGTTCTGTTCAGTCTCGGCAAACATGCTTCATGTGATTTTGTTGTGGTTGTCTTAATATGTTAATTTGATTATGGAACAGATTTCTCTGGCTTTAAAAGCGGCTTCCAAGGAGCATTTGGGAGAGTACTAGTTTGTTTTCTATTTAACATTGTTTGTACATGTTTGCTTAGTCGCATTAACCTGAGATTTAAACCGTGAAAAGATGAAACAAAACTGTACAAGACGCAAATTGCACATACACACACACACACACACACACCAATAGTTACACTGTACAGTTCATTAGTATAAGATGGTACCGAATGAATTTCATGTGTGACTTTTCTTGACGATTAACATCATCTACCCCAACTTCCTTTTTTACTTTCCCCAAGTCACTCACTCGTTCTCTCTTTTCTTAAATAAAATGGTCAAAACATCGTTTTTAACGATTAGCCCGATCACCGAATCGACACATATAAACATAATCATTATAACTGCATACATAACGCGAGTAGTCTCCTAAATTGGTGGACCTAATTAATCACTGACTGGTTTGTTATTTAATAAAGGCATATTACATTGCTGGGAAATGATGAACCTCTGAACCAAGCCCAGACATAGAAAGAGAAATGTATTACATGAGGGAAGGTGGGGGTAAGAAGGCAAAATGTAAAAACAACAACAAAAAAACCTTTCCAAAATTGTTTGATCGGACAATTAGAGTAACATTGGGCAACTTTCACAAGACCAGGACATCAAACCACAGACGAATGCAGCCAATGCATTGTATGTAAAACTTTGCGACACTGACGACTTTAATGTTAATATTGTACGAACATCCGTTAAAATGTTTGGAAAGAATAGGAGATGTTGGGGGGTGATGGAGGGGGCAGTGGTGGGGGAGGGGGGGGGGGAAGAGGGGGTTAGAGGTATGTGGAGGATTGGAGGGAGGGAGGGAGGGTCAGTCAATAACACGGACGACTTTCCAGGGTTAATATTGTACGAACATCCGTTAAAAGGTTTGGAAAGATAGGAGGGGTGGGGGGGGGGGGAGGGGTGGGGGGAGGGGGGAGGGGGAAGGGGGGGGGGGAGAGGGGGGGGAGGGGGGGGGGGGGGAGGGGTGAGGGGGGGGGGGGGGGGCTGGGGAGGGGGGGGGGGGATGAGGGGCATTAGATGTGTTAGTGTGTATGGGGAGAAGGATGGGAGGCAGGGAGGGAGGGTCAGCCAATGCATTGTATGTAAACTTTGCGACACGGACGACATTACAATGTTAATATTGTACGAACATCCGTTAAAAGGTTTGGAAATATAAGAGATGTTGAGGGTGGGGGTGAGGGAGGGGTAAGGGGGGGAGGGAGGGGAATTAAATGTGTTAGAGGTATGGGGAGAAGGATGAGAGGGTCATAATCAAGATTTACCAAAAAACCCTCACCCATTCGCAAATAAACAGCATTGGGGGGAGGGAGGGGGGGGGGGATGTGTTAGAGGTCCGGGGAGAAGGATGGGAGGGAGGGAGGGCATGGGTCATAATGAAGATTAAAAAAACCAACCTCACCCATTTACAAATAGATATTATTATGTACAGCATTCTAACAATGAAACAACAACCGGTAAAAGGACAGTGCAGGGCTTTCTTAAAATAAAACCACACACCTGCACGTAGAAATAAGTCGGTACACAAGACCTCTTTTACTTTGTAGTTGTTTTTACCTTGTTTGTTTTGTTTGTTTCTGAATCTTTCAAACACATTCATATACTTCATATAGGCTATTTTGAACATGATGCGTACAGACTTTCGTTTGCTTTGTCTGCCAACAAAATAGAAAATGATTTTGACTTCTTCACGTATTGAAACATCCGATCATTGCACTGATGATCCTGCACAAGTACCGATTTCTTGAGGAAGTCATGGCGTATGTGTTTAGGTGCATATAAGTTCTTCCCCGCCTTTGCGCGTGCTTCTTTCGCAAAGAAATAATAAAAAATCTGAAGTGAGGATGCGAAGGTAAAAGAATACATCCATTGACACAAAGAAAAGGCTGGTCCGCACGCTTACTGGAAACAACAAAATAAGAACATTTAAAAAAAGAATATCACGGGTTTCACACATGAAATAACGTTTTTGTTGTCTATGCTTTTTCTTCGTGGAAAGGAGATACCTTAAAGGTGGACCCTGACGGATGAGGTTTTGCAAGAAACACGTCGAGATTACCAAAAAGACAGTTTTTTCAAGGATAGGAACGCTCACTTTGCTCTGGTTTCCTATACATTAAACCGTCAATACGGCGATTCCTCCTTGGCGGAGATGCCAGAGAGAGTAGCCATTTTGGATGGGGTGGGTGAAGGTCACACATTGTAGTTGAAGCGTTTTCATTTTTTTGTAGTGCAGCAAAAACAACAACATTGGAGCTGTTTCCTTTATTGTGAGCGGAACTTCTTTAGATAATCTGCATTAAAAAAAAAGAAGGCTTGTTTTGCGAAAATGTCGTACAAACGATTTGGTCTAAACGCAGGCGGCCATTAGAAAAGAGACGGCACATGCCTTCTCTTTGGGTGAAATAATTTGACTTCCAGCACCGACGCCAAGGAGGAATCGCCGATTTGACGTAAAACTCATCCGTCAGGGTGGCCCTTTAACAGGCCACCTCCATTAGCCACCTTCACAAGAATGGAACTCATCTCACACGCATAGCATTACACATATTCTGTCTTTAACAAAAACAAAGCAAACAGCAACCGACATGTTCTCATAAATATGATGGATAATACAACCAACACAGGAATGGCTGGGAACGGGGATGGTGGAAAGAACAGCAAGTGAACATCTGACAGCATCGTCTCTCGTTCTTGATGGAATCATAACTGAGAAAAACAAACAAACAAGTGCATTTGGTGGGAAAGGAGGTGGGGTGGGTGGGTGGAGGAGTGTTGAAGGGAAGGGGGGGGGGGGGGCGTGGGCAAAGCACCACACGAATCGTCAACTGAAATCAAACGTTCGTGCAAACTGGAAACGGACCAGGAGACACAAATAAGGAAACTGTGGTGATTAGACACATCGGCAGAACCTCCTGCGATCTTCCAACTGAGATGGTGGCCTTCTTAAGAATATGAACTTCACCACTCAATCATAGTTAGCACGAACAGAATGCTCGCAAGTCCACCAGTTCATGTATACGTCAATGTAAGTGAAGTGTAAGTAGTTCTTAAACAAAACTGGAAAAGCACCCTCCCCCTCCCCAAATTATTGGAACATAAGATATATTCTTGGAAGGTGACCGAACCTCTTAAGAGCGTGAAAAAGAAATATGTTTTTCTTTCTGGATAACAGATAAAAAAAACCACACACACACACAATAATATCCGATTTTTGGTTACCTTAAACCCTTCAAAGTATGTTTTACATAAGTCTGAAACCCCCCCAGGAATTATGTTTAATGAGACATTAAAAATACAGACATTGACCGTTACGACTGTTTTTTTTCTCTTAGGCATATGTTCCTTTTTTGGCTTACAGAGTTGTATTGGCAATTTTGCCTACAGTCGTTTTGTTTTCCTTCAAGTTTCTCAGTGTAGAGACCAGGCTTGGCGAAGAGGTTTTTAATCAAAGAAAAGATGTTCAAGGGGGATACTAGAAGAAAATGAAAGCTTTTGAAACTAGTTCCATAGTATTCCAGCAGTACAAAACATCGATTTGGAATACGCAGGTTTTGTCTTTTTTTATTTGTTTTAGACATCCGTGTAACCGAATCTGTACCAGATGTCATCATTGGCAGTGTCTGACTTGAAACAAGAAGAGAAACACGCACAATGAGGGAATGATCAAGAACATGTGGAAAAATGTGGATGTTCTGTTGGGATCTATTATGAACCGTGATGGTCATTTCACAGTATTCTTTTTAAGTACCATTTACAGTAAAACACAAGTATAAACATCGATTCACGAAACACGTTCTTTCTCGAAAGTGTGCAGAAGATCTGGCAAGGTTCTGGATCGTTTTCTCTCGCGTGTGTCCAGTGCCAAATATGTGTCAGTTACCTTAGTTTTGGACTTGAGCTTGTAGACCTTTAGCAATGGCAAGAGCTTGCCAGTAGTGATTCTTCTAACGAAAACGAAGAAGAAAGAAGAAAAAATCCCTTTCCCCCCCCCCCCCCCCCCCCCCCCCCCCCCCTCCCCCCCCTCCCCCCCCCCCCCCCCCCCCTCACACCCCCCCCCCCCCCCCCCCCACCCCCCCCCCCCCCCCCACCACACACATCGCGGTTAATTGTAAAAAACGAGGATGTAGGCCTATTTCGCGCTATGAGAAGATAATAAAGACGCCATGACATTATTGACCATTGCATTCTTTCAGGAATGGAAACTTTCATAGATTCACTGCAACGAGAATACTCATATCATGTAAATATTAGAAACAGGCAAAGGTAGATATACTGTAGATCAAACTCGATACAAATGCAAAAACGAAAATAAAATCTTATTCTCAGCACCGTTGTCTGTACGATGCGATAAAATAAAATGTCGTTTTTG
>CM065682.1:52484177-52486677 GCA_017654935.2 Phymorhynchus buccinoides
GGACTGTCACCGCATAAACATCTACCACGTATAGCAAAACACAAATCCATGAATCTTAATAACGTACAAAACCTGAAAACAAAAAATGTAGTACAATTCATAACATGCCACTTCCATCATCAGTGGTAGCAGCAGCAGCAGCAGCAACAGCAGCAGCAGCAGCAGCAGCAGCAGTAGTAGTAGTAGTAGTAGTAGTAGTAGTAGTAGTAGTAGTAGTAGTAGTAGTAGTAGTAGTAGTAGTAGTAGTAGTAGTAGTAGTAGCAGCAGCAGCAGCAGCAGCAGCAGCAGTAGTAGTAGTAGTAGTAGTAGTAGTAGTAGTAGTAGCAGCAGCAGCAGCAGCAGCAGCAGCAGCAGCAGCAGCAGCAGTAGTAGTAGTAGTAGTAGTAGTAGTAGTAGTAGTAGTAGTAGTAGTAGTAGTAGTAGTAGTAGTAGTAGTAGTAGTAGTAGTCGTTGTTGTTGTTGTTGTTCTTGTTCATGATACAAACACAACAACAACAAAGAAACAGAACATACCAAAACTTGCTACCTGTTCCCATATTTGTCTATACACGGCTTGTATTCATTTATTTTAATACTGAAAACAAGAGACAACAAAAAATCTTCCCAAAGGGGAAGTAAGCAAATTCATCAAACCCACCTGAAACATACACAAAAATAGTGCGATTATGAGGTTGTGTGGGTTTTTTAATAAAAAGGAAGATAAACAAAAATAATAAACCTCCCAAACGGAAGGCAGAGACATTAACCCGAAACGAAATCAATAAGCGATTTCATTGGCAACAACAACAACAACAACAACAACAACCACAACGAAGAAGACGACGACAGGACGACAATAACAACAACATCATCACAATCAACAGCAACGCAACAACATCATCATCAACAGCAACAACAACAACAACAACAACAACAACAACAACAACAACAACAACAACAACAACCACAACGAAGAAGACGACGACAGGACGACAATAACAACAACATCATCACAATCAACAGCAACGCAACAACATCATCATCAACAGCAACAACAACAACAACAACAACAACAACAACAACAACAACAACTGAAAGAACACTATGACAATAACAGGATCATTGAGTTCTTTAGGATGCACTCAGTACCTGGTTTGATTAGCTAATTTCAGAGCTACTTTAAGACCACGAGGTCATCGATTTGGCTCCCCCCCACCCCCTATTTTCCGTTTTCTTTCTTTTTTTCCCCACCGTCCAATCGACCCCATGATTCCCCGTGGGGGAATCCACAATACCAGGGCTCGCTGGTTTGTGTCTTGTTAGGGCTCTTCTTGTGGGAGAACTTGCCTGCCATTGACAGGGTGCACAGGTACACCATTATTGCAGGCTTGCACAGTGCACCCACAGAGTTCGGAGTATTGCTTTCCCTGTACCTCTCTGACTGCATTTTTCTGTCTGTTTGTCTCTCTTCTCCATCTTCTCCCTACTTTGTATCTCTGTTTATATCTCTTTTTCTCTCTCTCTTAAACGAATGGTTTGTTTGGACCATGTTAGTTGAAATTCGACTTTGCTGAGCAAATTGATTCAAATTCCCTTTTGTGTGTGTGTGTGTGTGTGTGTGTGTGTGTGTGTGTGTGTGTGTGTGTGTGTGTGTGAGAGAGAGAGAGAGAGAGAGAGAGAGAGAGAGAGAGAGAGAGAGAGAGAGAGAGAGAGAGAGAGAGAGAGAGAGAGAGAGAGAGAGAGAGAGAGAGAGAGAGAGAGAGAGAGAGAGAGAGCGAGAGAGAGAGAGAGAGAGAGAGAGAGAGAGAGAGAGAGAGAGAGAGAGAGAGAGAGAGAGAGAGAGAGACAGAGAGAGAGAGAGAGAGAGAGAGAGAGGGAGCGAATGTCGCACAATAGTTCATCGAACATCGTCTCTAACCCTAACTAGCTGTAATGGGGGGAGGCGGCTGTATACTGTGGTATACTTAGTTTTGGCTGGCCAGCCACGAGGGATTTAGAAACGACCTCAGGGAGCAATGTAACACAGACAACACAGACAGTCAGTGATCATCCCCACTCATCCACCCTTATTCCCAATTCTCATGTAATACATTCAGCTCTTGGAACAAGTCAAGCACTTTGGTGCCAGATCTCTGTCTGTCTGCATTTGTTTTTCTCTCTCCCTCTCCCCCTCTAGCCCCCTTATTATTTCCTCCGCTCGGTGGTTTCATCAATGCACTTCTTGAGAATTGCATCTTCTTCACGCATGATACCTATTGATGCGAGCCAGATCCATGGAAGAGGGATCTTCTTCTTCTTCTCCCGTTGAGTATCCACACTCATCAGTTTGATTGTATGATCGAGGTCCGAGGGATGAGGCGGATTGTCAATGGAGTTTGTTGTACCCCTCTTTCACAATGATGCAACAGCAATGACAAAAGCGGTAGCGGCAACAACGAGAAACAACAACAATAACAAGGTGAACGGCACCACACGCACACACGCACACACTATGAGCTCTGCCTCTTATTTATACTTTGGT
>CM065682.1:52491677-52506677 GCA_017654935.2 Phymorhynchus buccinoides
TTCCTGGGTGCGTAGCGCTATCGCTAAGTATCGAAATAACTACCCGTTGTTACCACTACTACCCATAGAGAACAATTGATGATGACGGTGCCAATCTATCAGTTTGAATTCCGACAGACTAACCCTAGCCCTATTCCTAACCCTAACCCGAACCCTTTTCGCAACCTAACCCTATTCCTTTTCTAACTTTAACCCTATTTTAACCCTTTCACTGCCAAAGTCGCATTTTAGCACCACAGTGATTATAATACCTATGTCACTAAAAGGCATCAGATTGGGGTCTATTATTCAAAGACCCTATTGTCTTGGTTTGGGGAAGTAATGGTAGACCTGATCTTATATATTTCACAGAAGAATCACCAATACTGAAGATGGATTTTGTTCTCTACACAGGTAAATTTAATGGAAATGTTTGGCTGAAATATGGCTGGCGATGAAAGGGCTAACCTTAACCCTAACCCTTAGCTGCCGTAGTGATTTAGCGCAGTAGTGCTATCGATACGTAGTGATAGCCGTACTGGTCTATCTTGGTAGTAGCGATAGCGGGATGTCCCCTTCCTGATGTAGTGTAGCTAGAACATTGACTTTGGGCTGCTCTCTGTACATAACCTACTGTGATAAAGTGGACAGGAGAAACGGTCTCCTGGTGGAAATGGTGGTGGTTAACTTGGTTTCGTTATTACCCGGCCAGATGCCGAGGTATTGCGATCGGTTTGTGTGTCTGTGTGTGTGTCTGTGCGTCTGTGTGTGTGTCTGTGTGTCTGTCTGTGTATCGATTATCTTAAAAAACTACTGTTTGGATTTGTTTTAATTAAAGTTGGCAGAGGGGTAGACAGCTTGAAAAGGAAGCTTCCTTTCGTTAATCAACACCGTGCTGACCTTGACCTTGAAGTTTGACCTTGAAAACCGAAATTTCCTTCTTTGGGCTATGTAATTTCCCCCAGCTTTATTTCGTGAACTAGTCGACAGAATCGCTTCAAATTTTGTGTGGTGGTGTACCATGGTGCAAGGAAGTTTTAATAAAAGTTCAGCTATATCTCGTGAACTACTGAACAGAATCGCTTCAACTTTTGGGCTATGTATTTTATGCGTTCTGTAAGGGTGGAAAGTGGTGTGTTTATTGGGGGGGGGGGGGGAGAGGACATCACTCGGTGCAAGGAAGTTTGTATAAAAGTTCATCTGTATCTCGTGAACTACTGAACAGAATCGCTTCAAATTTTGGGCTATGTATTTTATGCGTTCTGTAAGGGTGGCAAGTGGTGTGTTTATTGGGGGGTGGGGGATGGGGGGGACAGGACATAACTCTGGCCGGGTTGGCATTGTGACAATGCGTTGATGCCGCTCGGCGATGCCCTTGTATTATATAGTGTGGAAGATTTATGTTGTACCGCTCAGACCCTAGATATCGTCCCTTCACCCCGTTTAACCCCGGCTGTTAAGTCCTTTCGCGAATATTTTGTCCTCTCGCGGATACCATGACTTACAATAAGCCTAGGGTATCCCACAGCCATATATATTCTTGATCATCATGTTACAACCTATTCAGATCAAGAATTTTGAACCGCCAGTGCAAACCTCCGCCAAGGAAGACCGTCACAAAACCGAAATTTCCTTGCTTCATGTCCGAGCTGTATCTCATGAACCAGTTGGTAGAATGGCTTCAAATGTTGTGTGGTAATGTAACATACATACGTAATGAAATAAATACTTGCAATAAAATAAAGAAGCATAAACATGGTCATTTTATACTAATGTGCACATGAGGACAAAAAGTGCGCGAGAGGACTTCAACACCCGGCCCTGTCCTCCAACCAGTAATCTCTCCCTTCACGTTGCATGCGTGTGTGTGTTGTATGTGTGTGTGCACGCGCGCGCACAAGAGGGAATGTTGTCGGTGTAAGCAAGCATAATAGGGCCTAATAGGAGAAGAAGGGAAACCGAGGTTAGTAGTAAGGGCCGGGAAGCAACAACAACAACAACAACAACAACAACAAGACAACAAGACCATGAACAACAGCAACAGTAGGAAAAAACCCCATTGTCAGGGGAAGAGGAAAATAGCCATCCAAATCGAAGCTTCTATCGCTATGGAGACAGCCATGAGGTGGTTCCCAATGTAATACAACCCCCACAATGGACCCATTTGCATCTGGGGTGGGGGTGGGGGGGGTGGGGGCTTGTACTATTTTGGTGCTAGAGTGGTCTGCGTATTTTCTAAACACACAGAGATTTTAAAAACCTAGGTAAAGTTGTACTTTCGAACTCCCTCGGGTTTACGACCCTCAACCTCAAAGTCTGCTTCTTTCAGTTTTATGAAAAGAATACTAGGCTAATCCTAACCCCTACCCCTTTGCCCCGAAAATGGCAGAATGTTGCGTTTCAGTGGATTGTTTTCAAGGCAAAATATGAGGGGGTGGGTGGGTGGGTGGGGGTGCAACACCTAATTACTAATAAAGATATCTCAGTTAAATATTTCACAATGGCTACGGGTACGGTGTTGCTGCAACACTCAGACCATGGTCAGGGATAGTAACTCTTCCTAGTCGAATTTTTTGTCAACAAATGCATTTTCTTATTTCGTATATTTTACGCATCTCGGTAAGGAATAGGGTTAGGGATAGGGTTAGGAACACGTCATTGTTAATGTTAGTAGTTTTTGAAGATATTTGCGCACAATGTATGCATCCCGTGATTGAGTGCCGTACCCGTAGCCTGGAAAATGTGAGATACGGGCCCGTACCCAGAGCCTCTGCCTAAATATTTACTTAGATTACTCAATAACGAGTTTCTGGTCTACTACTTTCCCTACAGATTGACTTAAGGTCTGTGTACATGTTGACACTATTCACAAGATATTTCTATTTCCCCATGGCAACACAGTGAGCTGTAAGTCATATTAAGAGTGGACTATCACTGTGTTATTGCCATGGGGAAATAGAAATATCTCATGAATAATGTTAACGCATACACAAACCTTTACCAAGAAAAGGCCAGGACAGGGTGTCTGCTTAATGACCTGCAGAGAAAGATAAGATGAGTCGAGGAAACAGCTATTTAATAATTTTGAACTGCCATGTGACATGAAATGTCAAATAGATTAAACTTTTACCAGTGATGCCAATACTATGACTGTCCTTGAGGGTGTCAAGCTGATTACAATAAACCTCGTCGTCTATAATGTCTCTTTTTCCTCAGCCTACGCAACCTTTGCATTATATACTTACTTTAAATCACACTGTAGTATAGATGACGCTTTTAGGTTAATAAGAAAATAGCCACATTGTCTGCGTATAAAACACACGGGATCTCCTTTCCAGTAAAACTAAACGGGATAGACAGACCACTCCCCCCGTGGGGATACCGGGGGGTCTTCTGTATAAATAGCTCCCCCACCGTCTGGAAGTTCTGTGCTTGTTAACCTCCTCCAATTGTCACTCTCTTTGACTCTGCCTTTTCCCTTTGCTTGCTGTCATCTACTATCTATCTGCCTTTCTGATCCATTCTCCTGCCTTTTCATGAAACACTTTCCAAAACATTTCCTCCAGTCCTAGAAGTCTGACATGCTGAGCCTAACTATTTCTTACTTAGGCGCACTTAGAACCTATGGAGGCGCTGAGGGAGACAGCAGACATTTAGCCCCCAGGAATGCTTTGAGCATAAAGGCATAGCCCGGGAACTCGACACAATATACATTATTCACTGTAGTGTAAGTTATAGAAGAAAGATAGTGACTTCCAGTATTAGGAAAACTACGTAACCACGAAACCACGTCGTGCCTTATTTATTTTTACTACTATGATAACCAATAAGAAAACTAGCAATTTTGTGATGTAAGCGATGGGTGAGAGAAAATGACAATGATAATGAAAATGAAAATGACAATGATAACCAAATCGTTCCTCTCCGATCCATTATAATTATTTGCAGGATTACTATTTTGAAATACCACGCCGATTTCTTACAATTGATTGATTAATTCTTTGGTGTTTTTTTTTACAACTGGTAACGAATGTATGCACAGACAATTATCTGTAGACTTTAAACAATGATGCAAAATTGCAACAGAATGCAGTCACAACGGTAGGCCCTACTATGCTGCAGGGGCTCTAGAACTATCCTGTACAGTATTCATCGATTCTTTGTTTTACTTGTAACAAAACAAAACACAAAACAAAACCTGCGCTCTTACGACACACTGACCCACCACGATTAAGTCCCTTGTTTTTTTTCTGGGTAACTGTGACCAATATACATAAGTCCCCAACTTCAAATTGAGGCTGCTCTTTAAAATGACGTTTCGTTTTCAATTTGGGGACATATGTATGGGAGTCAAACTTAGTCAAAACAAGATTTTTTACCAGCTTTAAGAAGGACAACACGTGAAACCCGTGATTTTGACACGTGACCTGGTGGGTCTCTACACTATTCAAGACCTAGAAAGACAATGCATCATAATTGCTGGAGAATGCAGTTAGACAGGTTAGACATTTGGATGCTTTGGGGGGATCTCGGCCAACACTCTAGCCACTGGACGAAGTTAATGAATAAGATGATTGAGCACTGACCCAGCAACAAATCAGATTTGAAGCCATGTGCTCAGTGTCTGAGTGATTACGATAAAGAGGGGACATAAATGGAGAGAAAGTGTGAATGTGCGCGTGCGCGCGTTTGCGTGCGTGCGTGCGTGCATGCGCGATTGTATGTATGTGTGTGTGTGTGTGTGTTGGGGGGGGGGGGGGGACAAGAAAAGAAATCGAGGAAAGCAATCGAAAACAATGAAAAGATGAAGGTATGAAAAGACAATTGGGTAAAAGAAATATAGTCTCTCTCTCTCTCTCTCTCTCTCTCTCTCTCTCTCTCTCTCTCTCTCTCTCTCTCTCTCTCTCTCTCTCTCTCTCTCTCTCTCTCTGACGTCGACGACAATCTAGACAATATTTTCAAAAACAAGATTAATTGTTAAAGCAATAACTCAGCGGTTATCAAAACCAGATCTAACGCGGCAGCAGCTTTAAACCAAATTTACCGAACAAATTATCCCCCCATCGATTTCACACACCATTGGCAGACAATCAATGCGGGTCATTTACTTGTTGACCTTCCAAGTTAGCAAACACGAAAATGTCCAACCAAAGGAAAAACACAAAAACAGCAAAGATCAATGAGCTGTAACTATGCTCGCTACCAGCTGGTGACAACGTTGGAATCAGATCCCCTGACAATGTTCTCCCCCAAGATAGAAGTTGAATCACGTTAAAGGTTATGCGGACCCATACCCTAGCTATCTATGTCTCAATTTGTTCCTATGAACTTTATTTCCCCAAGAAGAACGAGGGTAATTTTACCATGAGTTATTCTGTCACGAAGAAAAAGCTCAATAACAGAATTGAATAGGCCCACAACTCATTAACTTGCATTGCGATACAGATGACGGTCAGATAGATAGATGTGTGTTTCACATAATTATTTGATCAGTATTACTAATTATATGATTGTGAGTAGGTTCGCTTTCCCTCCGTTATGGATGAGATTGTCGGTTTTACAAAAAATAGGGATTTTGCTTTTACTTTGCATTTTCGCTCGTATAAAGAGTGTGCGTCTGTGAATCTCATCACGATTTTGTTTATAAATTAATTCCCTGTCCTTTAAATTGACGCATGGTGTTGCGTTACAAAGTTATAAAGATTATTATTTTTGTTGTTTAAAAAACTTTTTTTGTATTCGCCTGGGGGCAAAATGTCAGAATAGGGACAACATTGTTTTCCACGACACCGGCTAAGCACAATAAACCACTTCCTCTACGGGCGACAATTGGGAGAACACAACTTTGCGATAGTGTGGCCAATACAGTGGGCTTATCGGTCTGTCCAGTATTCTAGTGTTGTCTGGGATTATGTCCCTTTTTCTGCCTCTCCTTCCGGAAAATCCATAATTGCTGTGGGACTATGGATGCCACGGAGGTGTTAACTGGTTTTTGTTGGCTGTAATGATTTGATGCTGTTGCGCTTTTGTTCGGTATTGTCTGTCCTTTTTAACTCTCATTCTGTTTGATCAATTACGCATGGGACTGTAAAGAGGAAGTATTGTTTTTGTTATTTTGATCTAGTTTTTTTTGCTCCTTTTGTTGCCTGCTTTTTGCTCCTTTTGCTATATTTGCTGTTTGCTGTTTCCTTATTTGTCTATGTTGATAAAGGCGCATTCGCCGAAATATCCAGTAGTTTTGTTTTGTCTCTTGTGAATAAAATAACGTCACTTTACACTTGTCGTGTAGTTGTTTGTTTGTTGTATCTCATTCTGTTTGTCTGCACGTCTCTGTGTTTGCGGCCTGTCTGTATATCTCTTACTATCTGTTTGTCTGTCTGTCTTTTCTCTCTTTCTCTCTGTCTCAGGCAACAACAACAACAACAACAACAACAACAGCAACAACAACAACAACAACAGCATATCACTATGCACAAACGTGCACGCCTTTCACCTCTCTCGTTTTCAGCAATAATAAATAATTATGACTTGTGTATGTCCGTGCACTTGTGTAAAAGAAAAGTGTGCAACAGCCTTAGTATCTGCGTGACATTGCCGTATGCGTTCTCAGTTAACATTATAGAGGTTGTATAACAAAAATAGCTCATAAATATTATCACACATGCCCCTCCCCCCTCCCCCTTTCTCCATTGGGAAGAAACCTGTCTCCCTGCTGTCGTGATACACGAAGATTAAATTACCCCCCTTTCTACAAGATATTGATCGTGTCTTACGAGTTTACCGTCATCCTGTTGCGCATTGGAATTCTTGTGAGAAAACTGCATAAAAACATGAATTAGGAAGGACAGAAGAAGAAGACTAAGAAGACGAAGAAGAAGAAGAAGAAGAAGAAGAAGAAGAAGAAGAATAAGAAGAAGAAGAAGAAGAAGAAGAAGAAGAACAAGAAAAAGAAGAAAGAAGAAGAAGGGGAAGGAGAAGGAGGAGAATACGAGATACAGAGAGATAGACAGTGAGGTTACTTAAAATGACTTGGAAGTCTGTAGGATTTAGGCAAACAGAAAAGGCATAATATTGATTCAGTGCAAAGAAAACAGAACAGATTTTCTCCTCCCAGAACCCATGTTCTCTTCTTTCTCCATCTTCTCCTTTTCTCATTCCTGTTTTACTCAACCTCTTTCTAAAAGCTTTGACAGGTTGTTGCTTATTTGACCAAAGACACTCAAAGATAGTCTATGATTTGACGGACAATAAGTTTCGAAGGAATCGTAATCACATTTCTCTCCTGTTCTGTGTTTAATCAAAGGAACATTCTAATGGCTCGAAAGGGTAAAGGCAACCAGATAATAACACGGGAAAAGACAGTGTGACGCAAAACAAAGTGAAGTCATGGGACGAAATGGGGGCGGAAGTCAGGAAAAGCTGAAATGGGGAGGGGGACTGCTAAAACAGAGAAATAAGAAATAATGTTTAACTTCATTGTATATTTTAGCCATATATGTAGTGGTGGAGGGAACAAAGAGACAGACAGACAGACAGATAGATAGACAGGCAGACAGACAGACAGAGAAGTTGCGATGTAATGGGTGCAATTTAATCCCCCTAACGTGTCAAGTTGATACCATTTGTAACACTTCAAGAATTATGAGATAACAGGACGGACGCGATCCTCACTCTGGAAACACTGTATATATTGATGTATTTGAAAATGTCCCCATAAGAACCCTCGGCAATCTTGTACGTAAGTCACCCCCTCACGTTTACGACTTTCAATGTCAAAGTCTGCTTCTGTCAGTATTATGATACTAATCCAAGGCTGGTCATAAGTCAGAGCCCGAATGAAATTTCATTTAACGTCCTCCGGTCTGGAACAGACACATATGGGACACTAGTAGATATAAAGATGGTGGGAACGATCCTGGAGGCAATGCCCGGAGGCAGTGCAACACCAGGAAAGTCCCGAATTTTTAACAATACAGATGTGTATATATAAAGTAAGTCATAGCCCTATCCATTTCTCCCCAAATGGCAATATATTGCCTCTTAGTAAAAACAACAGCAACCGATTGAGGGGATGGGGTGGGTGGGTAGGTGAGTGTGGGTGACTATGGTACAAGACAGCCCCTCGGCTAATTGCAAGTTAGTCTCAGCATCTGTGGTTCCTCGTATTCATTTGTCGTTTCTCTCAATTAACAAGCCGCCATTCTGAAACTAGCCCGTTGGAGAAGCATGCCAGACTAACTAGAGACATTCGTCCTGGTTAAACAGCCAATCAAAATGCAGGCCATGGCTCCCTGGCAGCCAATCAGCGTGCGCGACACGTTCGTGTGAAGGATGGAGTGGTCCAGATGACCCGGTCAGTCTGGCGCTTTAAAAAAAAAAAAAAGGGAGAACGGAGCAAGCAACACTTCGCCCATAAGGGTCTCTGACCGACTGGACGTTAATGTCATCACCAGAGAGAGAAAGCAACATGTCTTCTTCTTCTTCTTCTTCTTCTTCTTCTTCTTCTTCTTCTTCTTCTTCTTCTTCTTCTTCTTCTTCTTCTTCTTCTTCTTCTTCTTCTTCTTCTTCTTCTTCTTCTTCTTCTTCTTCTTCTTCTTCTTCTTTTCTTCTTCTTCTTCTTCTTCTTCTTCTTCTTCTTCTTCTTCTTCTTCTTCTTCTTCTTCTTCTTCTTCTTCTTCTTCTTCTTCTTCTTCTTCTTCTTTAAGGTGTATATTGGGCATGGGGTTTGTAGTGGAATATGTTCATTTGTCCCTTTCCCTTTCTTATTTTTGTGATTGGAGTATTTTTTCTCTTTTCTCTCTCTTCCTTTTGCACCCTTTAAAGTGTATTTATAATTTGTGTCTTTGTTCGATAACGGGTCTTCATCCCTACACTTCCTTCGTGCCTTCGTTTATTTGTTTGTTCATTAATTGCTTGTTTTTAACTTTTTTTCCCTGTTTTTGTAAAGCGCATTGAGCTTTAAGATAATGCGCAAATAGAAATTTCCCGAATACATATATACATTCATTGTCACTTTCTATCATTTTTATATATTGTGTGCGTCGATTGAGGACCGAAATTCTCAAGTTAAAAGAACACCGTGTGTCCTTTTGCTTGCGAATGCATAATTATGTGGCTGTCGTGAGAGAAACCTTTTTACTATCAATTGACTGTCGGTCTGTTTATATCTGCAAGATCATCATTGCCATATCGACTGTGCACAAGAGAGAATCAACCGTAGCCGATTTGGTACCTTCAGTAACGTCATACCGCAAGAGACATGTAAGCCGCTCATTCTGTTGGAACCTAGCATAAACTCTGGCCACTTTCATACACACTTTAATGTGCAGTCGTTGTGGTGGTACACCGTGCGATGCTAGATCCACGAACAGTATAGTCGGGCTGGGTCACATTACAGACAATGATGGCGTGCCAGCATCACATTGCGACCCAAACCGACGCCCGACAGTATGAATAATATTCATCGCGATAAAAGGTCCGTCATGAATCATTCAACAGAAATAAGTCCCATGTAGAAGCATCTACACATCCACTGTGAGAGATAACTGCCCCATGGGTGCCAGTGTATATGGCTACATTCCAGACAGAATAATATCGATCTGAGATTTGCTTTCTGAACAGTTCATTACTCTCTGGAAAAAAAGAAACAAGAAACACAGACTGAAAAAAACACAACAATAATAAAAGAACAAAATACTCAATACATTGTCCAGGTCAATAAACTTAACATAATCATCATCGTTGCGTAAAAACAATCAGGCGCAAAAGACCTTGCCTTTTAAACACTAAAGCAATTCTTTTGTCGGAACTTCTGCAGGGATGACATCACTCCAACAATAAGAACTGTCCATGCAATAACAAAAGGCTATAGCTGCGTGCCGTCTCCCCCCTTCCAAATTCTCTCTACCCCGCCCCCGTTTACACACACACACACACACACACACACACACACACACACACACACACACACACACACACACACACACACACACACACACACAGTATATGCTGTATTTAAAATTGTTTTTCTTATTTATTTATGACGACAGGCGTAAAAAAGCTTTATCAAGCTTACTCTTTTATCACAATAAAGATCATTTTGACTTGACTTGACTTGACTTGACACACAGACGCACACACACGCTCACGCACGCACGCACGCACGCACAGAGAAGAGAGAGAGAGAGAGAGAGAGAGAGAGAGAGAGAGAGAGAGAGAGAGAGAGAGAGAGAGAGAGAGAGAGAGAGAGAGAGAGAGAGAGAGAGAGAGAGAGAGAGAGAGAGAGAGAGAGAGAGAGAGAGAGAGAGCGCTGTTGTGATTCCAAGTTCCAATGAATCATGCAACTGTTGCACAAAGAACAAAACAGAAACAAGACTGCAGCATTCTATTTGGGCAGGGTCCACAATATTCATAAATCCCTACACACCGGAACTTGAAGAACAATGCATAATGCATATTGTTTTGTTACTGTATTGCATAGCCTGCCACCTTCCCAATGTCATTGTTCTGGCCTTCTTGCTGCGTTTGTTTAGCTTGATTTGTTGTTGTTGTTGTCTTTATGTATTAGACATGAGCTCAAGCAAACAGTTATTTTTATTTTTTGATTTATTTCGCAAGAATGATTACCCTTAATTGTCTGTTGCCAGATCCCGTACTTGCGTGTCGCCTTCCCTTTACTGCCAATGTGGAATTATTATTTGTAACCAGTTTGTGTTTCAGTCCAGATTGTGTGCTGGATCTGACCGAGTGCTTAGGATGACTGGCACAATTCGGTTTTATACCCACACCCTTTTTACCTTCTTACACACATATACGGCAATAAAACCTTCGAACTTAGTTATGGATGAGGATGCATATGCTTGTACACATTTTAACTCTTCAATACACAGAAACACGGCCATATGCTTGTACACATTGTAACTCTTCAATACACAGAAACACGGCCATATGCTTGTACACATTTTAACTCTTCAATACACAGAAACACGGCCATATGCTTGTACACATTGTAACTCTTCAATACACAGAAACACGGCCATATGCTTGTACACATTGTAACTCTTCAATACACAGAAACACGGCCATATGCTTGTACACATTTTAACTCTTCAATACACAGAAACACGGCCATATGCTTGTACACATTTGGGCAGGGTTGTACACATATTCATAAACACGGCCATATGCTTGTACACATTGTAACTCTTCAATACACAGAAACACGGCCATAATGCATATTGTTTTGTTACTGTATTGCACAGCCTGACACACCTATCCCACATGTCATTACACAGAAACTGGCCATCTTGCTGCGTTTGTTTAGCACGATATGCTTGTTGTTGTTGCCTTGATTTGTTGTTCTTGAGCTCACAGCAACACAGCCATATGCTTGTACACATTTTAACTCTTCAATTCACAAGAATGATTACCCTCTAATTGTCTGTTGCCAGATCCCGTACTTGCTTGTCGCCTTCCCTTTACTGCCAATGTGGAACTCTTCATTACACAGAAACACGGCCATATGCTTGTACACATTGTAACTCTCAGTCACAGATTGTGTGCTGGATCTTGTACACGAGTCTTCTTAGGATGACTGGCACAATTCGGTTTTATACCCACACGGCCTTTTGTACTCTTCTTACACACATATACGGCATTTTAATAAAACTCTTCAATACTTAGAAACACGGCCATATGGATGAGGCCATATGCTTGTACACATAACTCTTCAATACACAGAAACTATGCTACACATTTTAACTCTTCAATACACAGAAACACGGCCATATGCTTGTACACATTTTAACTCTTCAATACACAGAAACACGGCCATATGCTTGTACACATTGTAACTCTTCAATACACAGAAACACGGCCATATGCTTGTACACATTGTAACTCTTCAATACACAGAAACACGGCCATATGCTTGTACACATTTTAACTCTTCAATACACAGAAACACGGCCATATGCTTGTACACATTTTAACTCTTCAATACACAGAAACACGGCCATATGCTTGTACACATTGTAACTCTTCAATACACAGAAACACGGCCATATGCTTGTACACATTGTAACTCTTCAATACACAGAAACACGGCCACAAGTACATTACACACACATACACAGACTGATCATTTCATATGCATGATCACATACATATGCCACATACTCTCTCTCTCTCTCTCTCTCTCTCTCTCTCTCTCTCTCTCTCTCTCTCTCTCTCTCTCTCTCTCTCTCTCTCTCTCTCTCTCTCTCTCTCTCTCTCTCTCTCTCTCTCTCTCTCTCTCTCTCTCTCTCTCTCTCTCTCTCTCTCTCTCTCTCAGTTAGTAAGTTAGCTTTATATATTTTCTATTCCCTTCGCATACGGAATCGTATGGATGAGTATTTGGAAGGTTAACCATGTTTCTAGTCTAGTGTTATTTTGACTTTTTGCACCTTGACCCTGTTTCTATGGGCTAATGGCCTAAAGGAATTAAAACTTTGTTCAATTGTTCAATTGTTCTCTCTCTCGCAGCCTCTCTCTCTTTCTACCTCTCCTCTCTCCCTCTCTCTCTTGCTGTACCCTTGTCATTCCCTCACTCAAAGTGTTGCAAGGACATGACATACATTTTAGACGCTCAAGGCTACTTAATAACCTGTATTGACCACGGCCTTGGTGCAAAGAGGACATAATCTCCAGACCGTGGCAGAAAGCTGAGCTGTCAGAGTCTGCCAATGCGATTAACAGGGATTAATTAGACAGACAGGAAATCTATAACACGCCAAATACATTTGCACTCAACTACCTTTCGTTTTGATATAACTATTCCTGGTATGGATTGTCAATAAATGTGCATAGCCTTACAGAAAATACATTTGATTAAATAGCTATGACAATGTAAGGAAGCTTTGAAGAACTGGACAGGAACATGCTCTCAGAGTTTTGTGTTTTCATATTTTTGTTTGACTGTTACTTGGTCGGTGGCATATTTTTGGGGAAGTGAATCCACAGGGCCCTATTCCACTTCTCCCATCCTCCCTCTCTCTTTCTCTTTCCCTCTCTCTCTCTCTCTTTCCCTATCTCTGTCTCTCCATTCCTCTCTCTCTCTGTCTCTGTTTATTTCGTTGGTTCGCTCGCTCGCTCTCTGTTAAAGTACATAAAGTACTCGTATTTTTAGTTATTAGGTATTAGGTACTTTATAATCACAGAGGCATCTCTGTGAAATTCGGGCTGCTCCCACCTGGAAAGAGCGTCGCAGCCGAAGGCGCGCCACCCATTTGCTGGTTTTTTTGCATGCGATTTTTTGTGTGATTGATGAGGAAGGAAAGGGGGGTGTAAGTTTTGACCAAATGACAACTTTTTCGTTGCCAGTGGGTTTAACCCTTTCGCCGCCACCCATATTTCAGCCAAACATTTCCATTAAATTTACCTGGGTAGAGAACAAAATCCATCTGCAGTATTGGGAATTCTTCTGTGACATATATAAAATAAGGTCTATCCTTACTTCCCAAAACTAAGACAATAGGGTCTTTGGATAATAGACCCCAATTTGATGCCTTTTAGTGACATAGGTGTTAAATCACTGTGGTGCTAAAATGAGACATTGGCGGTGAAAGGGTTAACGTGTGCTAAGTGCATGGACACACGGGACCTCGGTTTATCGTCTCATCCGAAAGACTCCACATTCAGACCGTAAGGCCTAGTGCAAAGTGAGAGGAAAAATCCCCTGTACCCAGGTTCGAACTCGGGTTTACTTGACACGAGGCGAACGCGTTACCACTGTGCCACTCTACACTAAGAGCGTACGCATGTGTATGAGTTTATACTTATCTCTGATAGGATTGACTATAAACTCTCCACTCTTTCCTTCACTGTCATCTCTGGTTCTGCCCCTGATTACCTGTCTGACCTACTTCATCTCTACACACCTTCTCGTGTCCTCCGCTCTTCCTCTGACACACGCCTCCTGCAACCAGCCACTGTCAAAACCAAAACCTATGGTGAAAGGTCCTTTTCGTTCCAGGCTCCATCTGTGTGGAACAACTTACCCCTGTCTCTCAGACACTCTGACTCTCTGGACGCGTTCAAGGCCGGTCTAAAAACTCATATCTTTTCTAAGTTGTAGCTGACATGCATAGGTTGATTGTGCAGTGTGGACATTGAGTGGTGTGTGTGTGTGTGCGCGTGCGTGTGCGCGTGCGTGTGCGCGTGCGTGTGCGCGTGCGCGTGCGCGTGTGCGTGTGCGTGCGTGCGTGTGTGCGTGTGCGTGTGCGTGTGTGTGTGTGTGTGTGTGTGTGTGTGCGTGTGTGTATGCAGTGTGTGTGTGTTGATTGTGCCATATGGAAATTGAATGGTGTGTGTGTGTGTGTGTTTGTTTGTGTTTGTGTGTGTGTGTGTGCGTGCGTGCGTGCGTGCGCGCGTGCGTGCGTGCGTGTGTGTGTATGTGTGTGTGTGCATGCAGCGTGTATGTGTGTGTGACGACGCCCCCCCCCCCCCCCCCCGCGTCACCTCTCCTCTCCCCTTCATCGTCTTTCTTTTGTTGTGTGTTGTTGTTGTTGTGTTGTGTGTGTGTGTGTGTGTGTGTGTGTGTGTGTGTGTGTGTGTGTGTGTGTGTGTGTGTGTGTGTGTGTGTGTGTGAATGTTTATAGTTTTATTTCTTTGTAAAGCGCCATGAATAGAATTTTCTAGATATGTGCGCTATATAAGTGCCAATTATTATATTATTATTATTATGTGCGTGTGTGTATATGTATATGTATATGTGTGTGAGCGCGCTTGCTTGCGTGTGTTAGCATAAGCGTAGGCGCGTGCATTCGCACACGCGCGCATTTGTGTATGTACGTGAACGAACGCACGTGTATAATGTGTGTCTGGCGACGTGGGTGTATGGTGAGTCATCAACATAATAATTTGACAGACTCAACACGCATTTCCTTCCTAAAATCACTGCAACTTTAAACTCTTGTCAGTTGATTCCCCGCCCTTCAAGTTGGCAGCCAGCGGTAAATGAACCTAACACGCATTTCCTACAGC
>CM065682.1:52511677-52514177 GCA_017654935.2 Phymorhynchus buccinoides
AGAGAGTAGTAGGGTTTTACATGAAATTACAAGACTCCCACTCTCATCAGTCTGACCAAAGGGTTCAGGATTATTTGACACTTGTATTTTATTTACTCCCAAAATCTGCATAAGATTATGCAACAATAATAATAAAGCAGCTCAATGGCGCCAAAACAAAATATGGATAAAAACACAATGGAATCCGAAAGGATTCACAAGACTTTTGTCTTTCTATAAGGTTCGCCCCATGCCGGAAGGGTTACTAATTATATTCGGTGTCCGTAGGAAAGTTCAAATGATTGGCACAGTCAGGTAGACTTAGCTGTTTGAAGTTCTGGGCTTGCTCGTCAGGTGAGAGTAGCTCCCAGTCGTTCCTATTACGGCTTCGCGGGATGGCACGGTTCAGGCGTGGTCTCCTCGCGGATTCTGGGTGCAGGTTGTCTTGGCGACGGACCCGTCTTGGTGCGTGGTGGAGTCCGGGATGATCGTCCGGCCCACGATGCCCTGCTGATAATCACAGGAGAAGGTGGATGTAGATCTCTATGGCTTAGAGACAAGGGGCTTCAGTCGGCAGGGAATTAGTGAATCCCAACCGGCTTGAAGGCTTCCCTTGTACAATAGCACTACATGTAGTTAATAAATAAACTGAATTTCAGTTAACAAACTGAGATCAGTAAAACATAAAAGGTGATCAAGACAACATCACTCTCCATCCAACACCTGGAAAGGAATGGTATCATAAAGTGCAAGATTGCGGCCCATAGGTTTCCTACTAAAAATAGACAAAAGGGTTAGTAGGCATAAACTCCGGTTCTGGTACCAAAAGTGTTCAAGTCAAAAACACACACACACAAATAATCAGTGCACATAAATAGAATAGAATGTTTACCACTTCTTTTCTATAACATATCTATCTACTCCTTATTCATCATTGAACATAGGATCTAGATCAAAACTAGAGTCAAACAAAACAGATCTCAATCACCTGCCATCAATAATACTTACTAGTGGGCTTATGATGACTGGTTGTGAGTGTTGCTCTAGCTACGTTTCAGCATCTTGTGTGAACAACTTTTTCTCATCACTCACTCCAATTATAGCCTTCACTTTTAAACAATGAAAGCCTGCTATTGGTGTATTACAGTCCATACGTCACAAGATTGCTGTTCTAAATGTACTGAACAATCACGCGCCTATTACATCCTTATCACGTGCCGACATTCAAATCTTCTCGTGCTCGGAAAGGAAGGGTTGAAAGGGGCCGACTGTGGTGGTCACTTTCTTGTGATGTGACGGTAGAAAGGGGGGGGGGGGGATGAAGGGAGATAACCTCGGTAGATGGTACGTGCTGACCAGGGAGAAAGAGATAACGCCCTTCCGCGGCGTTCGTTTGAAGCAGCGGGGCAATTAACGTGGCGGCTGGACAGAGAAATGAAAAGGGAGGGGGGGGAGGGGAGAAGGGGGGGGGGGTGTAGATAAGAAATAAGAAAGTTCGCGCGGGACACTTACGTCACAGTACACTGTTACTGTTGTCCACAGGAACAAAGTCAGCACCATGCTATTTCATCAGGGGGATCACTGGAGGTCTGATGATGTCATTCAAGTAGCGTACAGCGTTCAAAGTGCCCCTCCAGAAGACCCCTAGGTCGATACATCCTCCAGTCCAAATGCCACCCAGACCATCAGACTGCCACCTCCATAACGGTCATGCTCAGCAACAGCAAAGGCCAAACATCTCCCCCCAGGACGTCTGCATACTTGCTGACACCCATCATTAAAATCCAAACGCATTATTTCACATTAAAAGCTGGCCCGTGCATTTTCAACAGGCTGACTAAACACCAATTTGATTTTGTTGCTTGACTTTTTGTGAGGAGTAACTAGTAGTTATACAAAAGAACCCCCAGTATTCCCACGGTAGAGGGGGGGGGCGGGGGGGGGGGGTGTTAAGAAGGGAACGAAAAAGAGGAGAGAGAGACAGACAAACAGAAATGAATAGTGGTTGGAAACGAAAGGCTGAGATAGACAACCATTCGACGCAACCGATAGGAGAAAATAATACCAATAGTAAAGGAACGAAACAAGACAAACGCACATAACCAAGCCAACAGACATTAGATCAATTTTCGCCAAGGGTCTCGTGTGTCTAAACGTCATTCTCAGGGACAAGAAACTTCGATATTCCTGATTGTTCCAAAGTGGCATCATACATACATACGCCAGCCAGCCTTCCAGAAAGATAAGGGAAAAAGACCCAAAAAAATAAAATTATATATATATTTTTTTTTACAAACTATTGATTTGTATGTGGGCGAGTGGAAACGCAACATTCAGTAATAGCTGTTGCATCATCCACACGGCGTCGTTTTCTAAAACAAAAAAATGTATTTGAAAGAAAATATGAAAGAAACATTTGAAGCGATTCTGTCAAGCGGTGCAGGAGATATACTTGGGACAGACAGAAAAACAAAAAACCCAAAAAAATCAACAACAAACAAACAAAACTGCGACAAACGCA
>CM065682.1:52519177-52524177 GCA_017654935.2 Phymorhynchus buccinoides
TGTTTGTGCACATGTGTAAAGGTTTATTTTTAATAGTTTTCATAGTGAAATTGCAAAGCGCTTAGAGCTTTAAGTATAAGCGCTATGTAAATTGTCTTAATTATTACATACATAAATAACAATTCAAACCGAAAAAGAACAAATACAAAAGACAAAGGGAAAGGGGTGGGGGTTACAATTGATAGATGAGATAATATTCTTAAGAACACACACACACACACACACACATACACACACACACACACACACACACACACACACACACACACACACACACACACACACACACACACACACACACACACACACGCATACACACACACGCGCGCGCGCGCGTAAATTCTGTCTCTCACACCTTCCGCTTCCCACCCTCCCCCACCTTAGGAAAGAAACTCTCTTCCGCATAAAAAAAATTCCACTTGGAATGAAAGAAATCAAATAGAGAGAATTAATAATAGATGTCTGCAAGGTATGTCTTAAAAAAGTTAAAAAAAAATTCACCATAAAAAACTACCTTCTACAAAATAGTAAAAACAAAATCGAGCAAATCAATTTCCCAACAGAAATAAAGAAATTATGCAAAGTATTTCCGCTAACAAAGAACTTCTGCAAAACATTTCCTTAAATAAAGAAATAACTCCCTAATGAAAGAAATAACTTATGCAAAAAAAAGAAAAAAAGAAAGATATATCCGTAAAGAAACAATTTCTGTAAAACATTTCCCTAAATAAATTCTTCGAATTCAAACGTTTCCTTAAAGAAAGAAAGACATTCTTCCAGATATTTCCCTAAACACAGAAATAACTTATGCAAAAGCATTTCCCTAAGCAAAGAAATAACTTCTGCAAAACATTTCCCCAAAGGAAGGGAACGCGGAACAATCAAAGGAAAATGTCCACAAAACTGATCCTGAGAAAACCAACTCTGGAAATAAAATGTCTTGGAAAGAAAATGATTGTAGGCCAGGTATTTGTTTTGTTCAGTAAAAGAAAAGGCCCTGGCAAACAGAACGTAACGACTCCCAAAGAAAAAGACGAATTTCTATATTTCACCAAAGACAGAATGTCTACAAAACAGTTTATAAGAGAACTATTGTACGTATTCACTCTGTCTCTCTCACCCCCCTCTCTCTCTCACTGTGTCTGTCTCTCTCACCCCCCTCTATCTCTCACTGTCTCTGTCTCTCTCACCCCCCCTCTATCTCTCCTCCTCCTCTCTCTCTCCTCAGTCACTGTCTCTCTCTGTCTCTTCCGACTCCCATCTCTCCCTCTCTCTCTCTCTCTCTCTCCACTCTCTCTCTCGTCTCTCTCTCTCTCTCTCTCTCTCTCTCTCTCTCTTCTCTCTCTCTCTCTCTCTCTCTCTCTCTCTCTTCCTTAGCAGATGAAGCCCAGGGGAGCTCTTGGGGCGATTTGTTGTGAGAGCTCCATACCTTACAACCCAGTGGGGAGCCGGAGGGCTGTTTGGTGCTGAATCCACCTAAATGTGTGTGTTTGCACAGTGTTATGGCTACAAGGAGAAATCGATCAGAAAGAGACAGAGAGAATGTATGTGAGAGAGAGAACTCGAACTCGAGCTCGAACTCGACATTTGTAATGAGGATAAACTGAGTAAGCATAAATAACTGCTTCTTTTCATCATATCCTCTAAAACAATGACATATGAAGTAAATAAATAAATAAATAAATTACAAAACAAACTGAAATGGTTCAAAAGTAAACAATGCAACAATCAAATGTAACAAATCCAAAGAACAAGAGAGAGAGAGAGAGAGAGAGAGAGAGAGAGAGAGAGAGAGAGAGAGAGAGAGAGAGAGAGAGAGAGAGAAGAGAGAGAGAGAGAGAGAGAGAAAGAGAGAGAGAGAGAGAGAGAGAGAGAGAGAGAGAGAGAGAGAGAGAGAGTGAGTGAGAGAGAAAGAGAGAGAGAGGTGGTGGTGGTGGGAGAGAGTACTGTATGTGTGTGCGCGCGCGGTGTGTGTGTGTGTGCGTGTGCGTGTGCGTGTGCGCGCGTGTGTGTATGCGTGTGTGTGCGCGCACTTTGCATGTTGGGATGTATGTTGTTTTTGTCTGTGTTTGTGAGCGTGTTTATGCCTTTCTGTGCGTGCGCATTGTATGTAAATGTTGTGTGCCAGCATTTAAGAATATGCATGATTTGTGTGCATGTCTGTGTATGCATGTCCATGCGTGCAGCATCGGACTGTGTTATGCTTGCATGCGAATGTTCTGTCTCTCTCTCTCCCTCCCTCTCTCTCCCTCTTTATCTCTCTGTCAGTCTCTCTATGTCTCTGGGTCTGTCTGTCTGTCTGTCTCTTTCCACCCACCCCGACCCTCTCTCTCTCTCTGTGTGAGGTAACGGTAACGATCTGCTGACCATTCTGAGGCAATAAAACATGGTCGATGGCTGATCAAAGAAACATTGGGTCCGACAGTTATGCCGATCACCAGTGGCAAAACGATTAGCAATAACCCGTAAGCGACTAAAGAACAGCAAGTGTAGGGGTGGGGTGGTGGGAGAGGGGGGGAGGGGGGGGGGGGGCGGGGTGGAATAGGAAGGGAATGGGGGATGAAAGCCCCCCCCCCCCCCCGTGGGGATACCGGGGGGTCTTTTGTATAAATAGTTCCCCCACCTTCTGGAAGTTTCTGTGCTTGTAACTTCATCTAATCTGTCACTCTTTGTCCGTCACCGAAGGTGAACGGACTTTGCGATGGGCTGGTTTGTCTGGTTTTTGTCCGTCACCGAAGGTGAACGGACTTTGCGATGGGCTGGTTTGTATTTTAAATTTTTTTTTTTCCTTCTGTCTGTCCTAAGGATATCTCCCGAACCGCTTGACCGAATCGCGTCAAATTTTGTGTGAAGGTGTGCCTCCTTAATAGGAAGAGATCGGCGCAAACCATTTTGCCGTCGTGACCTTGACCTTGACGTACGACCTTGAAAACAGAAAATCTATTGTTAGCCATATCTCGGGCACCGATCGACATAGGATGTTGAAACTTGGTATGAAGGTGGTTTGGCTTATGCCCGTTCTGATGATGGCATACCGATCAAGGTCAAAGTCAAGGTAAAAAAGATCGCTGGAGCCTGAAAATTGGAGGGTCATTTTTTTCTCCTTCTGTTTGTCCCAAGGATATCTTTCGAACGGGTTGACAGAATCACGTCAAATGTTGTGTACTGGTGTGTCATCATGAGAGGAAGGCATCCGCGCAAACCATTTTGCCGTCCTAACCTTGACCTTGGCGTACGACCTTGAAAACCGAAAATCTTTCAGGGGCCATAACTCCCACACCGTTAGTGTTAGAGTCTTCAAATTTGGCATGGAGGTACTTTGGCTTATGCCCGTTCTGATGGTGGCATACCGATTACGGTCAAGGTCACGGTCTGGGCGATCAGTAGGCCTTGAAAGTGGTAGGGGTCTACACATTGGGTTTTAAGCCATATTTTCCACATTGGTACTTGACAGAAGCGCTTCAGATTGTGTGTGGTACTGTATACCCTAGCGAAGAAAACATCCGAGCATAAATTATCACCATGCTGACCTTGACCTTGAAGTGTGACCTTGAAAACCGAAATTTCCTTCTTTGCGCTATATGTTTCTTCTTCAAGCTGTATCTCGTGAACTAGAAGACAGAATCCCTTCCAATTTTGTGTCAGGATGTGACACTCTACGGGGTGTCGCAAGTGCGTGGCATTGCTGGTGACGGACATGTCTGCCGCTCGGCGACGCCCTTGTTCTACTCTGTCTTTTCCCTTTGCTTACTGTCATCTACTATCTTTCTGCCTTACTGGTCCATTCTCCTGCCTTTTGTTTTCACGAAACACTTTCAAAAACATTTCCTCCAGCCGAAGTCGGACTTGCTGGGCCTAACTATGTTTTTAGTTAGGTGCATAACGGCACCATGACGCATCTGCGCTCATAATTGACAGGAAACTGTCTGAGTGATCGAAGAAGAAGAAGAAGAATAGAAGAAGAAGAAGAAGAAGAAGAAGAAGAAGAAGAAGAAGAAGAAGAAGAAGAAGAAGAAGAAGAAGAAGAAGAAGAAGAAGAAGAAGGCAAATTTCGAATTCTGGTGAATAAGGTGGGGTGAGAAGTGGAATGGCGTGGACGAGAAAAAACCACAATTGAATTCATTAGTGTTTAATGCAGGCTGTGACATAGATGAAATAGATCGGAGAGTACGCGGAAGGCAAACTATGATGGGGTGGTGATTGGTTTGCTGGACTTTGTGGACTATCCATTCCCCACCCATACACCCCTTAATTTATCAGCCATTTCGACCTTCTGAGTTTTGCCTTTCTTTAGCGAACATGCAGCAGAGTTCGGAAACGTTTTTTGAGCTAATTAGTTTTCTCGACAATCATTGTCATTTGTAATTAATTCCGTGATTTACCATTTAGTGCAAAAGACGGAACAGCCCTTGCGATAGAGGCGTGGCTTATACATGTCGGGATTTTACGCTGGACACGAAACTGTTTAAATGGGTGGACAATCATCGTTAGATATAGTAAACGACAGATGTTTTAAGTGCTCAATCGACAGTAAGAAAGACATGACAGATATGAAAATGTATTTACTTAAGTGACAGAAAAAAGCCGAAAGAGACGAAAAATGCAAGGGTGGGGTGGTGGGGGTGGGGTCTAAAATACATGATTGCCGTTAGACTTTGGGCATAGGTCTTGAGTCACTGCGTTCTCAGCACCTATATATTATTGCACTAGTGGCAACGAGATAAACGAAAATCATTGATCTGGCTAAAAGAAAACTCCAACTACCATAACAGCAATACAAGCAAGAGTCGACGCCAACTGTGGCAATTTATTAGTCCCGCCGATGACAGGCCATGCACAGCCATGATAGTGCTATCCTGGGCATAGTTCCTCTGGTACCCCTGGTAGTCAATGTTAATCATGTGTCTCTACAACATTGGTCAATTTGTCAGATGTTACGAGGTCAAGATCTCACGTCTCCGTGTTCTGGATCTGGAACTGGATTCAATACGTTGGAGGAT
>CM065682.1:52551677-52566677 GCA_017654935.2 Phymorhynchus buccinoides
AACAATCATACATTTAAGCTGAAACATTTCTACAATCTTTTCTCCCCGTACCACAACACTCTATACTATATAATATCTCATATCTCTCTCTCTCTCTCTCTCTCTCTCTCTCCGTCTCTCTCTCTCCTCTCTCTCTCTCTCTCTCTCTCTCTCTCTCTCTCTCTCTCTCTCTTCTCTCTCTCTCTCTCTCTCTCTCTCTCTCTCTCTCACGTATTTAGTCTTATTTGGCTAATCATTTAGTTATTCTAGTTATTAATTTACTATTTATTTGTGATGGTATGTTAGCTATTTAGTCGATGGGGCACCTTAAACCAGTGCTCACCGTATCTCTCTCTTCTCGATGTCCTCCCTCGTCTCTCATCTCTCCGTCTCTCTCCTCTCTCTCTCATCTCTCTCTCTCTCTCTCTCTCTCTCTCTCTCCAGTCTCCTCTTTCTCTCTCTCTCTCTCTCTCTCTCTCTCTCTCTCTCTCTCTCGGTTCTCTCTCTCTCTCTCTGCTCTCTCTCTCTCTCTCTCTCTCTCTCTCTCTCTCTCTCTCTCTCTCTCTCTCTCTCTCTTCTACTTAGGCGTTTGGCCTAAAATCTTTCTCCTTGAAAAATTTAAAGTTATTAAGTTTATTATGTATTTGTTATGGTATGTGCTATGGGTCGATGGCCTCCACATTAAACCAGTGTCAACCGTCTCTCTCTCTCTCTCCTCTCTCTCAATCTCGGCTCTCTCTCCTCTCTCTCTCTCATCTTTCTCTCTCTTCTCTCTCTCTTCTCTCTCTCTCTCTCTCTCTCTCTCTCTCTCTCTCTATGTGGTGTACTGTGCTTGTGTGCATGAGCACGCGCGCGTGAGTCTGTGAGCAGCACATTTCTTTATTTGCAATCTTTTTAGCATCACCGAAACTTGGTGACCATTCTAAACTCCTCGGGTATGAGTTACCTCAATATTGCGTCCACCAACATGATCATTGACATTCCAGTATAGCACACGCACGCACACAGCACGCACACACACACACACACACACACACACACACACACACACACACACACACACACACTCACACTCACACACACACACACACACACACACACACACACACACACACACACACACACACACACACACACACACACACATACACACAGGGTGTTTAGAAACCGGACCCTTAGCGCCCGCACGTGTGTAAACAGACCGTGGTGCCAGAATCGATTCATCAAGCACAGACACATCTGCATTTAAAGGGCCCCCTATACATGATTTGTCACTGTCCGGTAGCAATGTTAAGGCCTCCACACACGCTTGGACATTGCATTGCTTTGAGTCAATGTTGTGGTCTCACAGAATTTAGAAAGGTAGAGCCTACCCGGAGAAACTTATGTTTCATTAGCCAAATGAGGAGTTGATTTTTTGTTTGGCCCGTGTCTGTCAGCCCCCCCCCCCCGTGTGATACCGGGGGGTCTTTCGTACAAATAGTTCCCCCACTTTCTGGAAGGTCTGTGCTTGTTGCTTCCTCTTCTAGAAAAGTTTTGCTTAGCTTATGCCTTTATCGTCAAAAAAGATCATTTTGACTTGACTTGACTTGACTCTAATCTGTCACTCTCTTTCACTCTGCCTTTTCCCTTTGCTTACTGTCATCTGCTATCTTTCTATCTTACGGGTCCATTCTCCTGCCTTTTTTTCTCTCTCTAAATTCTTACAAAGAAGTTTCTTCCGCCGAAGTCGGACATGCTGGGCCTAACTATTTCTTTAGTCAGGCGCATAACGGCAGCATGACGCATCTACGCTCATATGGCAGGAAACGGTCTGAGCGAACGAAGAAGAAGAAGAAGAAGAAGAAGAAGAAGAAAGAAGAAGAAGAAGAAGAAGAAGAAGAAGAAGAAGTCTGTCAGTCTGCCTGCCCGTCTATCTGTTTCTACTTAATCAAAATTTCGGCAAACTTGTACTTCAGCCCCCCCCCCCCTCTCATATTTACGACCGTCATCATTCTTGGCTGGCCCTAACCCTATCTCTTTTCCCCCAAATGGCAAAATCTTGTTTTTCACTGAATATGTTCAATGCAAAAATGTGAGAGGGGGGTGGGTGGCTAAAGTGCAAGTTAGCCAGCCAAAACGTATTTAGTATGGAATGGATTTCACGTAGGATGTGATGTGAATATGTTTTGTTTGAAGATTTGATGTACAACTAAGAACGGGTTTTCAATAACGTGTGCAAACAGACACACGCACGCACAGGGAGAGAGAGAAGGGATCCGGGAGGGAGGGAGGGAGAGAGAGAGAGAGAGAGAGAGAGAGAGAGCGAGAGAGAGAGAGAGAGAGAGAGAGAGAGAGAGAGAGAGAGAGAGAGAGAGAGAGAGAGAGAGAGAGAGAGAGAGAGAGGGAGAGAGAGAGAGAGAGAGAGAGAGAGAGAGAGAGAGAGAGAGAGAGAGAGAGAGAGAGAGAGAGAGAGAGAGAGAGAGAGAGAGAGAGAGAGAGACATTTTGCTCAATATTCTAAGTGTATTACACTTTCAGACAAAGCCGGTAAAAGAAAACGTTTTACACTTTTATTTTATTTAAGCCCACATAGCTTTAGCGAGGAAGTTTCTGGCAGCTTCTGGGAGACAGAGATACGTTGAGATTAAGAAATTCAAGGATATATATTCTGCTCTTATGTAATTTAAGAAAACCATATACAGATCTTATGCAACTCAGGCAGAAAGATTCTAATAATCTGGTCCACATTAAGTTATTCACTAAGACACTATTATATATTATTGTAATTTAACTATGAAGCAAATAGACAGGCATTCAGGCTACAAGTTATATCGTTATTCTTACATTGCTTACATTTAATTAGAGATAGAATACTATTCAGGATAGATAATAACAGAGAGAGAGAGAGAGAGAGAGAGAGAGAGAGAGAGAGAGAGAGAGAGAGAGAGAGAGAGAGAGAGAGAGAGAGAGAGAGAGAGAGAGAGAGAGAGAGCATAACAGGCGCACGCAAGCACACATACGTGCACATACAGACATGAGCACGCACATATATATATATATACACATACGTACATGCGCAAACACTCACACACACACACAAAGAAGAGAGAGAGAGAGAGAGAGAGAGAGAGAGAGAGAGAGAGAGAGAGAGAGAGAGAGAGAGAGAGAAGAGAGAGAGAGAGAGAGAGAGAGAGAGAGAAGAGAGAGAGAGAGAGAGAGAGAGAGAGAGAGAGAGAGAGAGAGAGAGAGAGAGAGAGAAACAGACAAACTGAAAGACATGCAGTCAGACATAAAAGCATGACTGACAGAGACAAACACACGAAGACACACAAATAATGTTCCTATTTATATTCCACCTGTCCCCTGAAGTCGGAGTATGGCCGCCCATGTGGCAGCCATGCACGTCATATTTCCACACAAGGCCATGCGAAGTGTTGACATGACACTGGGTGTACGAAAACAACAACATTCCGCATCTCACTGCTCCCCTTCTTTGTTCTCTCTCTGGGAGTCATTAAATAGCACCAACATGCATCTCGACATCATTATAGGCATAGGTGTGCATGGTAGCAACGCACACACGCACGCGCGCACGCACGCACGCACGTGCGCACGCACACGCGCACGCACACACACACACACACACACACACACACACACACACACACACACACACACACACACATTCACAATCACACACACATATGCACGCATGAACGCTCGCACGAACGCACGCAACACGAAAACACAAACACACACATTGAGAGAGAGAGAGAGAGAGAGAGAGAGAGAGAGAGAGAGAGAGAGAGAGAGAGAGAGAGAGAGAGAGAGAGAGAGAGAGAGAGAGAGAGAGAGAGAGAGAGAGACAGAGACAGAGACAGAGACAGAGACAGAGACTTACCATCCTTGGGATACACCAGCAGACATGAGGAGAACCACTCTCGGCCACATTCCATCCACAGCCCCAACGTCTTACGCTTGGAGGTTCGAACCCACGTCGGGAATCCATAGCCCAGAGCCACCATAACAAAGCCTAAAGCTATAAAGCCCAGACCTATCCGGTACGCCACAGGCCGAAAGCGACAACGAGCCATCGTACCGTGGAAAAGGAGCTTTAGCTTTTAGCTTTACCCCCAAATCCCAATCAAGGATGTTGACAACAATCCGGGACTTAAAAAAGTGAAACTTATTCCACTTTTCAGTTCAGTAAGATACAGAAAGCCTTTTACAGTATTTTCTAAAATGCTTGTGAGATAATGTTCTTCTGGGAAGCATGCTGGAATTGTTTGCCTATTCAGCTCCGGTAACGTGACGAAAGTGATGATCTGTTGGTATTAGCCCCAAACAGAGTGGGCTCAGTTTGAACACATTAGCCTTACGGTCAGCCAGCAGATGGGACTCTGGCGAAATGTCAGCTACCACCTCCGCTGTCACTGTCAAATGTCAACCAATCTTGTTTTCCAGCGTTGTGGCAATAATTGGCAGGATGAGAGAGACAATAACGAAATATCCCCCCCCCAAAAAAAAAAGGCACCGCTGCGTTGGGCTCCTCTTGGAGTTTACAATTGTCTATTATCACTTTAATCAGTTGTAAATGATAATCTAATATAGACACTGAAAATGCACCTCCGGTGCTTTAGATGTTTATTTTTATTCTCAGTGGTTATCATTTCATTCTAAAAACTTTCATTTTCTTATGGTCACTGCTTCATTCACGGGTGACGTATCTTCCACGCTGATATCACAATGTTAACGCAATTATGGCATAATAACAGCACCAGAACCCCATTCTGGTTTGAACAATAAAACCGACTTCAAGAAGGGAACAAAAACCATAGATGCGGCTGCACCGCCCACGTTTTTGCGAACTTTGTCCCCACACAAAACACACACAATAATATAAAAAAAAATCACGAGGAATCTGTCCAATCACTTAGTCATGGATACGCCTTTTTCTTTCCCGCAAATAAACCAACTAAGGAAGAAACAGCAGCGGCGTCGTACTTCGAAAGCCTAAAGGCGGTGATTCAAAAGCGACAAAACACAAAAACACAAGCGACGACTATCGTCAGGGACGCGAGCGAAACAGCCCCTTGAATACATACACACACACGCACACAGAGGCCCGGTACTAGCAGCAATAAGCCGCCACCAGCGGAGTCGCAACACAACACACGCGCACAGACAGACAGACAGACAGACAGACACGCAACCATGGGCACACGCACAGAGCCTACCACCCCCACCCACGTTCCTGTCGCGGCTCTCGTGCGTGCGTGCGCGTGCCGGTAGCGTGCGAGGTGCCGTGTGCATACGTGCAGCTAGGGTGGAAGGGGGGTGGGGGGATGGGTAAGGAAGAGGACAGGAGAGAGAGAGAGAGAGAGAGAGAGAGAGAGAGAGAGAGTCGTTGCGTTTAAGTCTGTGTGAGATAGTTCTATTGATTTGATGAAAAAAATAGGAAGAGGAGGTTGAAAAGGCAGGGAGGAGGGAAGGGAAGGGTGGCTCTCAGAAAGAAAAAAAAGGAAGTTGGAAGAGGGGGCGGGTGATGTGTTTGCGCTATTCGTGATCTCACAGAACGTTTGCATCATAATCAGTATTGTCAGTAGGCTAATTTTATTAGTACCTTTTTTATATTTAGAGTCCGTTCTCATTGAATTGTTTTCCTTTTGAAATTGGATTTCCCATTCTGTAATTGTCTGTTTGTTGTGGGTATTTCTTTGCATATCTGCAATCGATTCTGCTACTAGGTACGGTAGTGGAAATAAACTTACAGCCAGTCAATGATGAATGGGCCTAACCAGCAATAATAAAAACTGGAGAGACAAAGTTGAGAAATGTTCATTAAATCTATTCTGAGATGAAAACAACAAACAAACAAACAAAAGCGAACGAACAAACTTCTACGATTGTTGTCATATACGCCCCAACCACCATCTCTCTCTCTCTCTCTCTCTCTCTCTCTCTCTCTCTCTCTCTCTCTCTCTCTCTCTCTCTCTCTCTCTCTCTCTCTCTCTCTCTCTCTCTCTCTCTCTCTCCTCTCTCTCTCTCTCTCTCTCTCTCTCTCTCTCTCTCTCTCTCTCTCTCTCTCTCTCTCTCTCTCTCTCTCTCTCTCTCTCATATAAAATGTCTACCTTCTTATTGCTGTTTTAAAAACAGATTTTTGTTTAACAGAACTAGAACAGATTCCAATCGATAAGTGTCGCCTGTGCCATCTATCGTGTTCATACGTTTACGATCATTATTATTATAGGAGCGCTATTCTGTTAGGCCCTTTTAATCGAATACGACTGGTATGATTGGCCGACATTAGACCGAATTTGGGATCAATACCAAAGCGAGAGCGGTGTGATAATTGATTTTCTACAGTGATGGGATAGATTAGTCGTTTGAGAATGACTATGACTCCCTAACTAGGAGGGTTTCGCTCTTAGTAATGCTGTCAATGGAATTAGTTGGCTTTTGGGGGCTTTTTTTTTTTTTCCTAAAGTCCTCTAAGCCGAGTGAGTGGCGATGCACCGAGGGACAGGCATGTTAAGTTGAAACGAATTCTGTCTAACCCAGTCCTCTGGAATAGCAGCAGCCTCAGTTGTTGCTCATAGTCATGATAGTAGTCGTAGTTGGACACGCACGGCAATTGCAACGAAACATAGTGCAGTGTGATTTTGTTGTTTTTCATAGTCAGATAACAAAGCAAAATACACGAGAGAGAGACAGAGAGGGAGAGAGAGAGAAAGAGAGAGAGAGAGAGAGAGAGAGAGAGAGAGAGAGAGAGAGAGAGAGAGGGAGAGAGAGAGAGAGAGAGAGAGAGGGGGATGGAGAGGGAGGGAGAGAAAGAGAGAGAGAGGGAAAGATAGATAGATAGAGAGAGAGAGAGAGAGAGAGAGAGAGAGAGAGAGAGAGAGAGAGAGAGAGAGAGAGAGAGAGAGAGAGAGAGAGAGAGAGAGAGAGAGAGAGAGAGAGAGATAGGCAAGCAGACAGGCCAACAGACAGACACGCTGATAGACACATACCGACAAAACGTTAGTATTGAAGTACAATATAGCCTCGATCAATTGTAGTGGGCACAAAGTGCGCGCGCGAGCACACGCACGCACACACACACACACACACACGCGCACGCACGCACACGCACACGCGCGCACACACACACACACACACACACACACACACACACACACACACACACACACACACACACACACACACGCACACACGCACACACACACGCACACACACACACACACACTCACTACTCACACACACACACACTGAAGCCATTCACAAACTGTGCAGTCAGGCAGTAAATCAGTCCTGGGGGCCAGGCCTAATCCTGACTGAAGAGGCAGGTGTGAGTTCCGTTAATCCTATCGCAGATTGGAACACATTCGATCAATGGGATTAAAAGGCAGGTACCGCATATCGATCCCACGGTGTTTTCTGAAGTTGATCAAGAACATTTTATTTGCGTTACATATTCAGCGAAACTACATTTGTACTTCTTTTATTATACACTAGTGGGTGTACTATGCATATACTACTGCGCTGCGGCAACGTGCTCTCCAGGTGGGAGCAACCCGAATTTGACAGAGACGTCTTTCTGTGACTGTTTTCTGTGACTAGAAGTAATAGAAATACAAATAGCATAATCATAAAAATGAGTACCTGATTTCGCCCCCCCTCCCCCCCCCCCCCCCCCCCCCCCCCCCCCACCACCTGTGCGTCCTTGTCACCCTTAAAACTTGTTGACCTGAGTAACTTTTCTGCTAGTTGTGACTTTGACTCTGACCTTAAGTTTGACCTTGCCCACTTCCACAGACTCGAATCATCCACCCCGTATTGTATGTGCATAAATATGTTTAAATGCATATGAATTTGTTTGTACACATGCTTACACATCAATATGTTGTGTGCATAGTTATGATGATGAACGCATGAGCATTGTGATTAATTGAAATTGAGGTTTCAAAATGCGTAATATATTAGCTTTTATTCACATGATTTACTACAATTCAGAAAACCCAGACATTGTGAAAATATCTTTCGAGAGACAATCAATTTTAGTGCTTAAAGACAGTTAAATTAAAGCGATTAGCCGAGGCCGCTACGTAGACCTAATGCTGTCGGCACTAGTAAACAAAATAGAAGCTAAAAGCAACATGTAGTAAATAAGTTAGTAAGCTAAATAAATTAGAATGTAAATGCCTAATATGTGATATACACAATAACAACAACAACACAACAAAAAAACACTTTTGCATAATACTCATAATATAACCACTGTCACATAGAGTTTGTGTATTATGATCAATTTTATTGCATTCCCATATACAATTTAACAAAAGTCAACATAGCCAGTGCAAAGAAAACCGCTGGCTTTGAGCACAAACACTCACAGCCATTCACCACACCGTCAACAAGTTGCCAAATTCAAGTATATAGGGCCAATATCTACATTTATTATGATCCCACACATACACTGAACCATCTATGTGGTCTCCCTTTTTGATTAAAGTTATTAAGCTTAGAATACACTATGGCCAATATTGGTTGTTTGTTTTCTTATTTTTCTCATGAAGAAAATGAGAAAAGTTGCCCTTCACGGTCAAAGTGATCAGCACAGGCTCTCCCAATGTGTTCAGTGTTCCTGTTGGATGTATGCACTAAACTAACGCAACAGACCGATGGCAATGGTGAGATACATTCCCTTAGAACTTACTTAAGTCTATAACTATGAAAACAATACCATAATAATAACAACACAAATCGATATTCATTCGTTTTGTTTTCATTTGACATGGCGTATTTTTTCAACTGATGTATTTTGGTGGATACACTGTTTACTGTAGTGTGTTCTGACCTGTAAAGAGGTTGGTTACAGAAAATATGCACGGTAAAAGAAAGTATGAAAGTCAATGACAGAGACAGATTGATTTATCACCTTCAACGAATACAATACAAGGCAAAACTCAGACATTGAAAAGATGTTGTTTTCGTTTGTTATTGTACTTTTCCTTCACAGCTATCTGATTGGCTTCAATTCCTCCATACAACAAAAAATCATATAAGAATATAATTATCAATTAATCAACAGACACTCAAGCACAAAGTGATTCACAGCGATAGAGAACTGCTCTATGCACCAAAGAGCTGACCCTTTAACTGTAAGAAAGGATTTACAATAAACCCACAAATTGTATTGATGCAACATAATTTGTGAAGTAAATGTTGTCAAGGTTTGACAAAGTGCGGCGTTCCCTCGCGAATCTGATCAACTTTCCTGGAAAATCTCGTACACAGACAGCACCTTGCCGCCCTCGTTGGCCACATAGAGACGACTGTTTCTGTCCACGCTCAACGCCTGTGGGTGGTGCAGATCACTCTGCTGGCTGCTAGTTTTGCTGTACAGGTGACCTCCCTTGGTCAACACGAACACCCTGTGGTCTCCGCTGTCGGCCACGTACACACGGCCCTGACCGTCCACACACAACCCCTCGGGGCGGGAAACCCTGTCACTGCTGTTTCCGATGAACGTGAAGAGGATGTTGCCGTCAAGGGACGCGTGGATCACGGCCTTTTTCCCATGGTCACCCACGATAATGGAGGAGGGGCTGGTCGGAAGGACATGGCGTGGGGACACGAGAGGGGTCACGGATGCTTCGCACTTCAGCGGTAAATGTTGGGCAGAGTTTAGGAGGGTGTCTATCAGGGTGATGTAACAGCGACCGGCAGCTGTGAGACAGATATGTTAACAATACAGTATAGATAAAATGTTATGTTCAGAAGATAAATTAAGAAAAAATATCTCACAAAAGTCATAAACGTGGTACCACTTTTCATATATAATATATATATATATGACACGGTGATTATGTCTTAATCGATTGCTCAGAGTCATCAGTGTGCTGACTGCGAATGTCAAAAGAAAGCAAGTGTTTTTACCTTACTGTTGAAGCTTGACACAGTGAGTAGGCCTCCCTTTAGTATTTAACTTGGGGAAATAAAAGCTGCACTAAACGCATTCTTTCCATTTTCTGGCTGATTCAGCCTGATTGACATCTTCAGTTAGGTCTTGTCTTTTATTGTAAATATTCTCAAACTAAATTAGTGATAACATTATGATTTTATACTAAGAAGGATGATAAAAGCTGAACACAATCTGCTCATGTTTCTAGTAAGCTCTCACCAAACTTTTACCACCACCATAACTCTCCTATGATTTCACATTTGACAATGGGGATATTTACGGGTGGATGGAGATAGCAAAACCACGTCGTATATTACCTCTTTTTTAAAAATAAAAAGATCAACATTAATTAAATCCATTAATCCAATTTGACAAAAAGTAATCATCACAAAATCCATTCTTACCCAGAGTGGCCACAGCCAGTCTATGCTCACTGACCAGACCCACGCCCCAGTAGCCCTTGTCTGCGTTGATGCATCGGACCACCTCCATCCTCCTGTCCCTGGACACTGGCACCACCACTTCAAAGCACCCTGCGAAGGGAGAGGTCACAGCAAGACGTATCTCTACTTCCGTGGCAACGACGAGGTCTTCTCCTCCATTTCTTGCCTTTTTTCCATCAAACGACCCCTTTTCTGGAAACCTTGCAACCTCTGGAATCGGCAAATCTTTACATTTGCTCTCCGGGGCATCTTGGTCAGAAGTGTTGCCGCCATTCTCTGACAGTGGAACGTGTTCTTCTGACAGTCTTGTCATACCGTAGGGTCTCCATTTGAGCGGCAGAACTTCAGCGCAGTTCCAGGTTTCACCATCTTCTTCCTTGTGGAAGCGCTTCAGGCAGGAGTTGTTGAAGTCTGCGGCTACTAGCGTGTCCTGGGTGAGCAGGAGAAGAGCGGTGACCAGCGGGTCTGTCTTGTCATCGGCCGCGGCAAAAGACGCGCTGCTCACTTTGCCCAGAGTCAGGGTTCTGTGGGTGTTGATGGTCAGGGCTGTGGCGCCTATTTCCTGATCGACATGAAATAATGATAACAAAATGAAATGAAATAAAATAAAAGTCAATAGTAAAAATATTGAACTGTTTTTGTTGTTGTTGTTGCGAAGATTAATACTACTCTTAAGCTTTGAAATATTGAATAGACAGAATATCTACAACGCAAATGCACCTATGTTTTTTTAAAAAAAACATACAAAATGAGATGCACATACGTGTATTGTAAACCGATTTTGGAAATCTTGAGTGAATTGCTTTGAAAGTCTGAATCTATTCCACCTTGTAAACGGGATAACTTTCTTTTACAAACACAACCCCACAGACAGAGTCATACACGCATTTACACACGCCGCACCTGCAGTAAGAACTAAACCCCATTGACAGATCACTAGATCACTGCCTCCTTCACAGCTAGCTGCAGCGTGTACCTTGATTCTCTTGATGGCGCTGCGCAGTGAGGACTGGGCCAGACACAGGTCCAAGGACATCTCGGGAGGGGCCGAGGCACCCAGGCTTTCCCCCTCACGCAGAGCCTGACTCAGCGCAGCCTTGCTGGCCTCCACCAAGGGCAGGAAATCTGGTGGGATCAGTGAGTAACACGAAATGAATCAAATAATACTATGCCAAGGAATGTCTTTTGTGACAGAATCACCTACCAAACTACACTGTTCGACAGCAGAATATTTGGTGTTTATTAAACTATAAATGTTTGGTTCAGAAGCTGTAATTATTTTGACATCACATGTGAACAATGGAACACAGAAGTTTGAAAGTGACTACGAGAAGAAAAAAATATATATCGCCGCCCTTTATTTTCTATAAATGTTGTAAACAGAGAAGGAAAACAGCCCTGACTAGCTACAGTCTGTGAAACTCTATTGATGGGTGTTGCTTTAATTATTGTGATTTGGGCATAACATGTGCTTTGATGTGTACCGGGAGTTGTCCGGAAATGCTCACCGGGTTTTAAAAATGGGGGACATAATTATATAAAACAACAAATCTATGAAGTGACCCACAACATTTTTGTCGACAAGGATGTAAGCTACAGCGGCGCAGTAGTGTAGTACTATAGTGATAACATTTCTCTCACCAGAATTAGAGAGAAAATGCCAGATACAGTGCACACACTTCATAAAGAAACTTTGTTCTTCACATTGTACAGTCCTACAATTTCTCACCGGCATTAGGGAGGAAGCGCAGGATGTCAGTAATGTCCAGCAGCTGCCGGGTGGTCTCCTGGAGGCCCCGCCAGGCAGAGCTCTGCCATTTCAGCACGTCCGAGTGGTCAGACACCGCTGTTTCCAGCTCCTCCAGCAAGGAACCCTCCACGTCCATGCAGGCCTTGATGAGAGCCGAGAAGAACTGGCGCACCTCCCCCTGCACGCTGTGCTTCCTTGACGTCAAGGAGGAAGCTTGGTCTTCTGCGTTGCGTCGCTGCTCTGAGAAGAACCCCATGACCTACAGGAGTGAGAAGGTACGGAAATGAGAGAAAGGTGAGAACGGAATTCTTAGAGGGGTTTGCGAATGGGAAAATGTACGCATATGCATGCACGCACGTACGCAACCACAAACACACGCAACACACACGCACACAAAGGCTCGCATGGACATGCACACCCCATGATACAGTAGCACGCATAAATACACAGACGCGCATGCAAATGCACGCATACATTCACAACAGCAACACAACAACAATATTCAATATTTGCATGGCGCTAAATCTTGATCGAAACAAATCAGAGCGCACACACACATTGACATTCACGACACTTTCAAACAAAAAAAACCCACCGCTATGCATAAGCAAGTAATTAACACACTCTCTCTCTCTCTCTCTCTCTCTCTCTCTCTCTCTCTCTCTCTCTCTCTCTCTCTCTCTCACACACACACACACACACACACACACACACACACACATACACCCCCCCCCCCCCCCACACACACACATCCATCCACCCCCACCCCACACACCCTCCTACCAATTCATCACCCCCCCCACACACACACACACACAGACACAGACACAGACACAGACACACACACACACACACGCACGCACACGCACACGCACGCACACACACACACACACACACACACACACACACACACACACACACACACCATGCACAATACCTGCGCGTATTTCACCCTGCACCTTTTGATGAGCTCCCTCTCCTCATTGGCATGCTGGTTCAGGGGCACGGGGCGCGGGCACTGAACGTGCTGCTCTCCCAGGCACAGGCTGCAGGCGAGGGCCTCACAGTTCCTGCAGAACACGCGCACTTCCCATTCTGCATGCGTCGGGCATAGGAGACGTTTTGGCTCTTGAAATAATAATCCTTGCTCGTTGTCCTCCTCCTCCTTTTCTTTTCCTTCTATAGAAACGAAGGTGTGGTGAGACGCGGATGGGGTTGACTTGTGTCGACCGCTACATCTGTGGATAAATGTTTGCGTACTGATTTAGCAATATGTTAATGTTTCTTTGAAAGCAAAGGGGAAAAAAAGATAAGAAAATGTCAGCCAATTCTGTTACCCTTTTATTAAGTGTGGCTGGTCATGGATCACAGTAATAAATGCAAGCAAACGTACCTAAGAAAATATACAGTTCATCCTTTGTTACCTTTCTGATAAGAGCATGCAGATAGGCCTACTCATAGCACATCATCACATACCGACCATACACATACACAAGGACACATACAGAGAGACGTCCAATCATACGTACATACACATATTGATGGATGCTGACTAAAATTTCTTTTGTCAGTTTGAAATTAAATACATTATAATTTAATTCATACAGCGTTAAATGACAGTATTAACTTTATTTTTTTTATGTAGAGCAAATGAGATCTTTAAAAGAACATTTTAAAAAAGTAAATAAAAGAAAAAACCCAGCGATCATAATATTGTTGCTTGAAGACATATTTAAATAACTTCAAAGTCTACAGAAATTGACAAGCATTCTGAAGCATAATATGGTATTTTACATTAATCTTTATTTTCTTATCGACATGCTGTCATGACTGTCTTTTGTTCAAACATTACTTAGGCTGACACCATTTCCAAGCAATCTGATGAATATGATACCTCACATTAATCTTTATTTTCCTATCGATATGCTGTCAGGACCATATTTTGTTCCTGCGTTACGTAGGCTGATACGACTTCCAAGCATCCTGATACCCACCTGAAGCAGTAGGCTAGTGAGCACTGCTGACACAGGAGGTCCGGTGCCTGGCTCTTCTTGTCCCGCAGACACCCGGCACAGTGGCTGCGTCTGGTCACTGCCCACAGCGCTCCCTGGATCATCTGCACCCTCTCCGCCAGAGACCAGCTCCCCTCCAGCAGACTGGCACTGAGCCCAGCCACGTCAGCAGAATCCTTAGGAAACAGGCCTCCACCTGAACTATCGTTTCGTGAAGCTAAACCATTAATTTCCTCCGAGATCTCCGGGTCTGAAGAAAGTTGCAACTGTTTTGAATTTTGTGGGCCCATATTGTTCAGTGTAGGCTTCTGTGTGACGTTGGGTTGATCTACTTCATCATGTTCTGCGAGATTAGACGCCTCTTGGGCTGTTGTTGTATGATCTGCTGCCGTATACAACTCTCCCAGAAGGGAAGGTGAGGTAGACATAGCCTTTTCTTCTTCATTTGCAGGCAGGTCTGGAGCAGTACCTGATGTTGTGAATGACTGGTCTTCGTTGACGTCTTCATCGGTTGAGCGTGAAGCTGCCGAGAGTTCTTCTTCCAAGGACGTCATCCCCTCGCGAAGTGTACGCGAGCGTCTTCCTACAGACAATATTTATGGCTTTATTCTGAGTCATGAGTTCTGGGTGCTGGTTATAAAATATATTTCATTTAGATATAATCGTTATGATTATAATAATGCTTGACTCAGGAACGAAGACCTCTGTTTTCCTTATATAACATGCCACCAGGCCATTAACAGTTAAACTCGAGTCCTTTAATTAACTTGCAATGGTTAAGGAATTGGAATGAGCTTTAGGACTTAAGTGTAATGAAAAGGCCACCCTTAAAAGTTTTGAAGAGCTTACTTGAGAAACACATGAGTTCATT
>CM065682.1:52571677-52601677 GCA_017654935.2 Phymorhynchus buccinoides
GCGTGTGTGCATGTGCGTACGTGTATGTGTGTGTGCGTGTGTGTGTGTGCGAGTGTGTGTGTGTGTGTGTGTGTGTCTGTGCGTGTGTGTGTGTGTGTGTGTGTGTGTGTGTGTGTGTGTGTGTGCATGCGCGTGTGTCTGTCTGTCTGTCTGTGTGTGACTATGTGTGTGTGCGTGATTGCGTGCTTGCGTGTGCGCGTGACTGTGAATGTGTGCATAAGATGTTTTTGTTTATTAGGAGAAAGAAAATTATCACACAGAAAGAAAGAGAACAGAATGAACTCATCACTGACGAGACACACGTGTGACATGGTTTTTATTAATCCAACTTAACCTTTGACAGGAGAGATTTCAGATACTCATAGCACAAACACGCTAAAAGCTACCTGTACACAAAGTAGGAGGGATTGAACTTGATACATCCTATACAACATGTCCAAATCTTCCTGTGTTCGCACAATATGAACATTGTAAAACGAACAAGGCAGTGACGAAATGTCAAACGTCTGATGTGGGTACTGTTTTATTTTTGTGAGTGTGTGTGTGTCAGAAATAATAGTATATACAAAAGTTTGTTCCAAAAAAAAGATAACTGGTTTTATTTCTTACACAATGTAAAATCAAAATTTTCACCGCTAGCCATGTTTCAGCCAGATTATACCATTAAACGTAAGTGGGTAGATAACACAATATTGTGAATTCCTCTGTGACATGTAATTAACTAAAAGGAAAAAATCGTTAGTTGGCATATTATTATGCAAACCTGAAATATTAGTAATGAATGTTGAATGTGCTGACCTCCTCTGTTTTGTGTACTGTGCATTTTGTTTAAAAGTGGCTCGTTATTATTTGTGTATACGTTGTACAACATATCCTTCAGAAAAATGGGTTGCTATGTAGATTATCTTGGAACAAAGTAATCACTAGCTTCAATACCTCATGGTATCAGTGAGAAGAAGTGTACATTGAAAAAAATCAATGATAAAAAAATCATAGTGAATTGTGTAGGACTGTGGACACTCTTTCAATAAGAAAGTTCTGTCATATGGGAATGAATATTTGTTAGTGTGTTGTGTCCGTGAATATTAGTAGGCACATCAGGTACACGTGATAAACATCAACATAGTGTACACTGAACATACAATTACATCTCTGTACATCCCTGTATGTGAACGAAGACAAAGAAATAATTACTAATGGAACATACAAAAACACTCTGAAATGATTCAATCTCAATCTCAAAACATTCAAACGATTATTGCACTACGGTAAGATTTAGCTGCTAAAACATGAGGAAGGAACAGGCATGAATTCAGGAGTATCTCACATAATAGTAATAATACTATTAATAATTATAATAATAATAATAATAATAAATTATGAAGAATTCAATGCAAAACATAACACAAAAACATTGTATGTATGCCAGTCAGTCGATTCCGACAATGACTGCCAGATAGTAGACGGGGCATTTGCTATTCTGGCGGGATGGGCTAGACTTTGTTTACAGTGGATATGCCTTACCCAGGGTACACCCCCACTCTCTCGGCCAAAGGGATTCGAGGACTGCAGGCTTCGGGGAAAGTCCCCAAAGGCCAGCCCATCCCTTTGGCTGCAGCACCAGAGCCGGTGCCAAGACCCCCTCGTTCGAGAGTCATAGTCTTCCACAAGAGACTAAGCCGTACCATGACTTTCCATTACTGTGTACAATCATCTATTGCACAGCTCTCGTGTTACTGTTGGCCCCTACTACAGGCTAATGTCAACCAATGATAAAAGTCATTTGAACAAAGGGTTGAAACAAAAACAATGCACACTGTCAATTTACCAAGTTAACCCCTGTCAACCTATCTCTGTCTCTGTCTGTCTGTTTCTCACTAATTCCCTTACTAATTCACTAATTCACGTGTCAAAATCACGGGTTTCACGTGTTTTCTCTCTTATAGCTGATAAGAAATCTTGTTTTGACCAGGTTTGACTCCCAAACAAATACCCCCAATTCAAAACGAAACATCATTTTAAAGAGCAGTCTCAATTTGAAGTTGGGGGCATTTGTATGCGGGTCACAGCTATCCAGAAAAAAACAAGGATTAATTGTGGTGGGTCAGTGTGTCTTTAGCATAATTGTAGGCCTAATTACAATCTTACTCAGAGGAGCATATCTCATCGCTATAATAAACTGCAAAATCGTTTTGTCACGTAAAATCAGTTTGAAAGAAACCGAGAAAATTGATAATAATTGGCCTCTGGGACTGGTCAACTTTCTCTGGAACAATTGTGTTCCTGTAGCTGAAATCGATGCCTAGATATTATGTAGCTCCATGCATCAGGCACTGTATGCTCTCCCACATAGGTCTAACACATTAGCAAATGTTTGATAATGATATAAGATAATTTTTGTCTGCAAATCTGTGCAAGATTTGGTATATAGCTTCTCGTCTTGGGTTTGACTTTCCTCAGAACCAGTTCTGCAGCTCTCTCTCTCTCTCTCTCTCTCTCTCTCTCTCTCTCTCTCTCTCTCTCTCTCTCTCTCTCTCTCTCTCTCTCTCTCTCTCTCTCTCTCTCTCTCTCTCTCTCACACACACACATGCACGCACGCACACACACACACACACACACACATGCACGCACGCACACACGCACACACACACACACACACATGCACGCACGCACACACGCACACACAGAGCTGCAAATACATGAGTTTCTTGCTTTCGTTGTTTCCTGAGTGGATGCAACAATGTGGTGTCTTGCGGCCAATCACACAATGCATTAGATAGGTAAGAAACGGGCGACTTATTAACAATGACTGTACTTCCAAACACGATGTGAGAACTTCACAATAAAACAACAACACAAACCCGTAATGCGGAGAGTGGTCTCCCTCCATTTCACGTGAAAGAGAACCCATTCAGTTGCAACCAAAATCAACGTCTGTTCTTTAATGAAACGCATTCACACGAATGATGGCTTGTCAGAGATGATAATGCTGGTGCGGTTCCACGTTAACATTACCTCTAGAGTTTGTATTATCTCGTCTGTGTATATGCCAGAATTGGTTCCTGCCGACGTACCACGATGCAGATACAGATCTCTTCTGTGGAATTGCACCCGCTTCGCTTGGAGAATCACCGCCGCCATTTTGTTTGGATCCAACAGTCAGCTTCGTGACTTAGAGGCACAAGAGAGTACGTCTAAAGTGAGAAAACTACCTAATTGTTAGTGGAAATGGACCCTGTAAAATGAACAATACTACTCATCGAGTCATGCTCAAAATGTAGTGGACTCTAAGGGATTTTAGTGAACGTGTAAAGGATTCAGAATCCTTGCTAGCCAATATCTCTTGTGGACCATATATGCAAGAAATGTAAAGGATGAGTAGGCATAAAGTTGGTAAAGAAGGTAACTCAATCCCAATGGCGAAGCACCTCTGTAAGGGCAGCCGTGATAACGACCATGGACCTCAAAATACAGAGATGCTCACTGCAGGAACTGGGACAGTCCTTTATTTGCAGACATCGTCTGATGGAGGACTTTCAATCAAATGTTCAAATTCTGATCGCTTCTCGGCCTTTTGGCTAAGACAGTGATTCAGGAACATAAATTTTTGTTTATATCCTGGTTGGTTTGTTCAGCCCGTCGTACATGGCGAAAGCCGATACGCGACGTTAAACTGAACTTCCATGGAGGACTACGTGGGTTAAAACGTGGACTCGTAGGATAATTTTGGTGACTTTTTCTGGAAGTGCAGTGTTGATGGACTGGTGGTTGTGGTCCTCAGGACGCCGAGATCCGTGCGGTGACGGAGCGGTCACATTTGGCCACCAGCAAGTTCAGTCGTGGACCAGCTACACGGATCAACTTCATGGCACTGAAAGTCATAAAGGACACAATTCATCGTGAGTCGTGTGCTTTAAGATAATATAACGACGATGATTATTGTGTTGGTGCATTATTAAAACCTGAGCATTGTGCAAATTAAGGGGATTTGTTGAATTTTTCAAAATGTTACGAGTCACCGGTTTTGTTTTGCTTTCAACGTTCACCCATCTCCATAATCTTTGACGGTGCTTCGTTTGGCTAGTTGTCTTATTGTAAACATTCGCTTGCTTATACTGAATCGCTATGACTTCGTTTCCTTGTCCAGTGAAAGTCAAGTGAGACCAACTTCCATACGTGTGACTTGTAACTTTAATATGCAAGTACTGTATTTCCATATGAGGTTAACCCTTTCACCGCCAATGTCGCATTTTAGCACCACAATGATTTAATGCCCATGTCACGAAAAGGCCTCAAACCAGGGTCTGTTATCCAAAGACCCTATTTTCATAATTTTGGGAAGTAAGGATAGGCCTTACTTTAGACATGTCACAGAGGAATCCCCACTATTGCAGACGATTTTTTTTCTCTACCCAGTTAAGCTTAATGGAAGTTTGCTGAAAAATGGCTGGCGGCAAAAGGGTTAAATAATAACGCACGTTGTAACATAACATAAACGCTTAAAAAGTGGGCCTGCTTTACTTTGAGATGAGGCTAAATAGTGACGACACAAACCCAACATCAGTCGCTTTATATTATCTCACCTGTTGTAGTCAGCGCCCACAATGCTGCGGCCATTGACAGCCAGGATTCGATCCCCAACCCTGATGTGACCGCACAAGGCGGCAGGACTACCCGGCAGCACGTTGCGCACATATATCCCGGGCAGCTTCAGAGGGGTGTGCTGCCCACACAAGTACAGTAGCAACCAGTTGATGTACTGCTAGGACGTTTCACCTTTCAGTATACAAACTGATACGTATGGCATCGATATCTAGGCACAAGACCAGAAAAGGGGAAGAAAATGGCACGGTATCATTTTTTGTTTCGTAAGCCTGTTTGGTGCGTTTTCAATCAATATTCCATAACACTGTGCACGTTTTTCAACAAAATACCAGTGCATTATGACAGTGAGTCAGCATGCTTACTATTCACAAACCTGAATTACTGTGACACACCTTTTAAAAAATCATGTCAGTTTTTAAAATGCCATTGTGCGTAGTAGGGCTAGTACAGTTGTCATTGGTGACTACCAGAAAGCTTTCGATCCTCACTAAGAAAGGTTTGTTACAAACAAAAGAAAACAGAAATGAGAAAAAAAACCCACCAAACGAACACAAGATTCTACACATTTTCCTTCTATATTTAGATAACGAGTGTCACTTATTTGATACTTTATATTTCATTATGGCATCTCTCTCTCTCTCTCTCTCTCTCTCTCTCTCTCTCTCTCTCTCTCTCTCTCTCTCTCTCTCTCTCTCTCTCTCTCTCTCTCCTCTCTCTCTCTCTCTCTCTCTCTCTCTCCCTCTCCTCTCTCTCTCTCCCCCTTCCTCTCTCTCTCTCCCCCTCTCTCTCTCTCTCTCTCTCTCTCTCTCTCTCTCTCTCTCTCTCTCCTCCCTCTCTCTCTCTCCATTCCTCTCTCCCTTCCCTCCCTCCTCTCTCTCTCCTCTCTCTCTCCCTTCCCCCCTCTCTCTCTCCCTCCATCCTTTCTCCCTCTCTCTCTCTCTCTCTCTCTCTCTCTCTCTCTCTCTCTCTCTCTCTCTCTCTCTCTCTCTCTCTCTCTCTCTCCTCTCTCTCACCAGTCCATCCACAAGCCCCATGCCGAGGCGAGAGCCCTCCTTGAGGAGGGTGAGGGTGAAGACCTCCCCGGTGATCTGGCCCTTGGTGTTGCAGTCCCTGTCCTGGGGCATGGTGTGGCGGTACTGCACCCGGGGCACCTCACTGACACTACCACCACTGCTGGTGGTCATCATCTTCACCTCGTCTTCTCTTCTCCCAGAATCTGTCAAGGCAAACTCCTCCTTAACATTCCACAATTGCCGCAAGGTTCAAAAGCTCCTTCCTATGTTTCCTTTCTTCCTCAGGTCAGAACTACACCTTTCCATCATTCATTTCTGTCCCTTCATTGTCGTAACTAGACCTTGCAGTCGCCATTCCCAACTACCATGCCATAATTATTATTTTGTGGAGGAGCCCCTATGCTGTTGTGAATTTGACAAGAAAGATGACTACTTATATAAAACAAACACCCATCCACATTGTGAATGTGTTAAATGCGGATGGGGTTGTGTTCGTTTTTATTCAATGGTTTCAATGAAAGCATTGCTCCCATTGCGGTTTTACTCAATCCACTTCCCGAAACACCGTGCATCCAGCTAGGGAAGATAATTGCTTTTGCATGTGTATAGATATATTTTGTGTCACGCACGCCTACAGACACATCATAGCCATAAACAAAACCATACAAGTTTACGGACATACCCACAGCTACGTGCGTAGAAAGACAGGACATACCGATGGCTTGGAGTCAAAACGGACTATCTTTAGATAGTCCATTGACGTATTATTGGACTTATTACAAAAACTAATAACTTGTATCAAACAATGACTGCAGAAATATATAAAGGGTGTTATGCTTTTTATATTTCTGCAGTCTTTTTCTTATACAAGTTATTAGTTTTCGCAATATGTTCAATATTATGTCAATGGACTATCTAAAGATAGTCCGTTTTGACTCCAAGCCATCGATACACATGCACCCACACCCACACCCACACCCACACCCACACCAACAATGAAGAAAACAAAACAACCAACAAACATACAACACTTCTTTCTCCCAAGAGAACGCGGCGAACGCACATACACACACAAACAGGCACATGCACAACGCTACACTTAACCCACATACTCACAGTTGACCAGAGTCTTCCTGACGAGATCATCTTCGTGAGGCAGCACCTTCAGTCTCTCCTCCTCCTTTCCACTCCCCACCCTGTACGTGTCTTCCACCACATCAATGTAGATGTCCTCAGGAAAACGGTCCACAGTGAGGTGGTCCTTGTCCACACCCTGGCGCATCTCCACCTTCACCACACGAGGCCTCTTCTCCTCGGACCCGACATCCTCAGCAGCCTGGTTCACCATGCCCGTGGAAAACCGGCGAAACTCCGCAGCCTTGACAGCCGGGCCCATATGACTGGACCTTGGAAGCTCAGCGCTGGTGTGCACGAAGACGTCGTCAGACACTGCAGAGTCTAAGGACATGGTTTCTGAAGGTATGTCCAAAGGGGGAAGGTGATTCAGGATCCGTTTGTCCTGTAAGGTTAAAGGTCCTGACGAAAACAGGGCTCCGTTCAGAGGTCGTCGTCGAGGATCTCGCGCTTTAGGTTCTGGAGGCATCCTGAATTCTTGTGACCAGGGATCAAAAGGCTGGTCTTGTGGGAAAGGGTGCTTTGATGTGGAGTTTGAGGGAGCTGTTGAATCTTGTGATGAACTGGGAAGGAACAGTTTTTGTGAGATGGAAAACTGCGCTGTGTTTGGAGAAGGTGGTGCTCTTTCAAACGGAGGGCTATTGTTGTCTTTAATTTCAGACACAGAGTTTTTAAAATATGAAGCTGGTGCCCTATTGTTCTGCTGGACATGACTCTGGATTAGGATTTCATGAACTTTAGCATCACGATCCGGATCTCTTTCGTTTTCCTTCCCCTGGACATGGATGTTCCCACTGCCCGCAGCGGTATAATTTGACCCGTTTCTTAGATCTATCAAACTGCGTGCCGCAGTAGGAGAGGGCCACCCGAATCCGCCACCATGACTCTGCTTTAGGGAGGTTGTAGCAGAACATGGCTCAGAATGACTCCCAAAGCTGGAGGAAGCGTCACGGGGAGACTGGTCCGAGGTTTGGGAAAGGGACGAGCGAGATGGTCGTCTGGGTGGGAGCGGCGGAGGAGGGGAGTCACTCCCTGTGTCCCTGTGCCTGCTAGGGAGAGGCGGCCCCTGCTGACTGTCGTGTTCTAAACCACTTCTTCGTGGCTTGGCTGGCGGTGACGGTGGCCCCTGCTTGGTGTCGGTGTTGTTGTTGTTGTTGGTGTTGTTGGTGTTGTTGTGATGGTGAGGGGTCACGTCTGATGCCGGGTGGGTGGACGTGGTAGGGGAGGAGACGGAGGAGAAGAAGGTGTCGTGGGGAGGGAGGGGTAGAGTGATGTCAGAGTGGGGCTGTCTGCTCTGAGGATGACCTGTGGGAGATGCAGGTAATATGTCATAGCGGATGTCTAGTTAGTGGGCAAGAGAGAATACATAGCCTACTGACAGAAAGTGCTCATTTCATTTGGCACAGTTTCAAATAATGTCAGCGGTTTAACCCTTTCACCGCCAGCCATATGTCAGCCACAAATGTCCATTAAATTTACTTGGGTAGAGACCAAAATCTGTCTGCAGTATTGGGGATTCTTATGTGACATAAAATAAGGTCTATCCTTGCTTCCCAAAACTGAGACAATAGGGCCTTTGGATAATAGATCCCAGTTTGATGCCTTTTAGTAACATATGTGTTAAATCACTGTGGTGCTAAAATGCGACTTTGGCGGTGAGAGGGTTAACTGAAGGATGGCAAATACACAATAGCATTTTCAAACACAGATAACAAACGCATTCACAGGTGCAAACAAATACTTGTTCGTGAACGTACACGTATCCAAACACATATGGATGGAAGCATAAAACCAGCCATACATCGTGCAACACACACAACAATGCCTCACATAAAACTACAAAGATACACACACACACACACACACACACACACACACACACACACACACACACACACACACACACACACACACACACACACACACACACACACACACAATCGCGCGCTAATTGAACAAATGTGTGCAGGTACTCACACACATAAACACACACATACACACAGACACAACCACCAAACTCTCACCCACCCTCCTACCCTCCCAGATACAGACATATAGCCAGACAGATACACGTGCGCGCACGCGCACGCACACGCACGCACACGCACGCACACACGCACACGCACACGCACGCACGCACACACACACGCACGCACACACACACACACACACACACACACACACACACATTCCACACCCTACTTTAAATCCATAAAAAAAACCAATGACAAAGACCATGCACTTTCACTAACTCTGTGATGGAGGGAAACGGGCAGCCAGGTCCTTGAGGTGGGTGTGGAGGGGCGGAGGAAAGGGTGCCCTGAGGTCCACCCCCACCCCGTGCTGAGGCAACACGAAGGGAGGGTGATCCGCCAGACTGATGCTCACCTCTGTAACAAACAACGTGGTGTTGAGCAGTTTTTCTTCATCTGCGTTCCCAGGCCGTTCCGGTGTGGCATTCTCAAAATGGATTTGTTCTCAACATGTCTGCGCATGTGCGCAATCGATCATAACGTACATCAAATTTTATATTTCGTGTATTCGACACTAAATTGACCCTAAACCTATGCATAATCCTATCCCTAACCCTAACCCTATCCCTAACTCTTTGCACATGCGCAGACATGTTGAGAAAAAAATCCATTTTGAGAATGCCACACCGGGCCGCGGGGTGTCTTTCAAAAAACAAATAGTTCCCCCACCTTCTGGAAGTCTTGTGCTTGTAACTTCTTCTAATCTGCCACTTTCTTTGACTCTGCCTTTTCCCTTTGCTTTCTGTCATCTACTACCTTTCTGACTTGTTGCCCCATTCTCGTGCCTTAAAAAAAAATATTGCAAATAATATTTCTCCTTTGATATCCTCCGAAATCGGAATGTGTCGGCTATATGCAGCGGGGAGACCAGTGAAAACTGAAAACCGGACTCACATACCTTACCCATTATGTCCATATGGCCTGGGAACGCAGAATAAGAAGACAAAGACAGAGCTATGATGAAGTATAATACATATGTGTTCGGTGTTTTATTTTGGCTGGTCTCCTCGCTGCATACAGCCAACACATTCCGATTTCGGAGGGACTAGAAAGAGAACATTACTTGGAAGATTTGTTGGAAAAAAGACAAGGGAATGTGCCAATGAGGCAGAACTGAATGGTAGAAGCAGAACGAGATTCTGCATCTGTATTGTTAAAAATGCGGGAATTTACTGGTGTTGCACTGCCTCCGGGCATTGCCTCCAGGATCGTTCCCACCATCTTTATCTCTACTAATGTCCGATATGTGTCTGTCCCAGACCGGAGGACGTTAAACAGATTTTCATTCCTAAGCAAAAAGAAAATCAAAAGACAGTCAAAACGATTGACTGCTAGATTAGAGGGATTTGGTTAGCACATAACTTAAAGAAGCTTATCAATAAGCGTTGACAAAGTGTTCTGTAAAACTGTGAAGAAAAACAACAACAACGCAAACGAAACAAACAAAACTTTTGTAAGTAATTGTCTACACCTCTGTCTCAGAAAGATGGAAAATAGGTTTGACACAAGAGAAAAAAAAACAACTTTTCATACCATAAGCGCATAAATATCGACGCTGGTGGAGCATAATGAATTCTAATGTTTTATGTCTTTCTTACTATTTTGGGAAGCACACAAACACGGGTGGTGTGCATGCACACGCACGGACACGCACACTCGCTCACTCAGACAGAGAACGAGAGAGAGAGAGAGAGAGAGAGAGAGAGAGAGAGAGAGAGAGAGAGAGAGAGAGAGAGAGAGAGAGAGAGAGAGAGAGAGAGAGAGAGAGAGAGAGAGAGAGACTGGGCACTGGACACTGGACCCTTTAATGTCATTAACACTGGGTTCTCATGACATGGGGGAAGCATCATTTACATTGCAAAACATTTTGAGAGAGAGAGAGAGAGAGAGAGAGAGAGAGAGAGAGAGAGAGAGAGAGAGAGAGAGAGAGAGAGAGAGAGAGAGAGAGAGAGAGAGAGAGAGAGAGAGCGAGAGAGAGAGAACAACAAGAACAAGAACAAGAACAAGAACAAGAACAATATTTTTAATATCTATAGGCCACTGGCCCTTAGAAAGGCCAAAGTCATACATAGACACGCATATACACAAAGTACTGGCACATTCGAACATCAATGGAACCACAGATATCCATAAAGTTTGAAGACACGCAATGGGGCTTGATGTCCTAGAGCAATTTGACATTATGCTTTATCATCATTATTATTATTGGGCGAATAAGAGAGAGAGAGAGAGAGAGAGAGAGAGAGAGAGAGAGAGAGAGAGAGAGAGAGAGAGAGAGACTGGACACTGGACACTGGACCCTTTAATGTCATTAACACTGGGTTCTCATGACATGGGGGAAGCATCATTTACATTGCAAAACATTTTGATAGAGAAAGAGAGAGAGAGAGAGAGAGAGAGAGAGAGAGAGAGAGAGAGAGAGAGAGAGAGAGAGGGAGAGAGAGAGAGAGAGAGAGAGAGAGAACAGACAGACAGACAGACAGACAGAGACACAGAGACAGAGACAGTCATAGACAGATAGATGCTAAGAGACTCGCAAGCACTTTCATAAAATAACAAACATAATCCTCTTTCAGCTCTTTCTAAAATGGTCACCCCCATTCCCAGACCCACCCACCTTCTGACGCGGAGAGATGGGGTGGGGGCAGCCAGGAGGGAGGGGTGGGCTGACCGTCAGTGAAGCGGTAGTCTGTCAGCACTCTGGCCAGCTGGGACTCGGACAAGGCTCTGAACTGACCCCTAAAGTCTGACCACTTCATCTGTTGAGAACCGATAGAACGCCCTCTTTGTACCGAGTGATGCACCCGCTACATTTACTTCTATGTGTTGGTTTAAACAAATGTTTTATTAACGCACTTTTGCAGCAACAAAATAGTATATATAGACAGGAGTACAACAAGCCGAGGCTTATAAAAGTACTCAACACATATAGACAGTACTAGCAACAGGCTACAGCACATTTTAGAAATCGATGGCAGTCAGACATACTTTGTAAGATAAACTAAATAATGATCAATACAACTTAAGGGAAACAGTGAACAATAATATAATCAAACATGAATACATTATCAAGGTCATGAAAAATGGATTCTAAGATTCTTTTCATTATGCAAACTGAAAAAAGGGAAATAAAATGACAAGGACATCAACATTGTTTTTCAGTTTAAGAAAACGCATACGCACGCACATAAACACTCAATCACACGCACACACACACACGCGCGCGCGCACACATACACAAGCGAGCGCGCGCGCGCCCACACACACGCACACACACGCACACACCATTCGCCCTGCACCACACACTATATCCTCCAACCCATCCCCATTCTCACAAACATACGGAACAGAGAGTATGTGTATTATTATGAAGGAAGGTAGGAAGCATATCGACCAGAGCCGTCAGAGGTTTGAGACACCCTGATATACTCCGCCTCCAACCTTCTCCCCCCTCTCACCCCCCTCCAACCTTCTCCCCCCTCTCACCTCCCCCCCTACCACCTCTCCAATACTAGCAACACCCACCCACCGTACCCACAAACCCAGAAGGGTGTGAGAGAAGGTGATCAGGAGGCCGACTAGAGCCACCGAGGGTTCAGACACCCAGAGGTAGCTCTGGGCATCTAAACCTCTCCACCCTCTACTTCACCCTACCCCCCTTCTCCGTTCAATACTACCCCCACCCACGCCTTCACCCACCCACAAACGCGCCGCGCCGTCGTTACAGATACCCCCAAAGTAATGGGCTTATAACCCCTTTCCAGTTTCCTCCTCCTCCCCCACCCCCCCCCCGTTTCCCCCATGCACATGCTACACCCATTCATACACAAACCCCTCCACACCCTCAAACGCACGTACCGTCAGAAGGAAGAGAGTGGAGGTGGTCAGGAGGGCTAGCTGAATGTGCATCTAAAGCTCTCCCCCCTCTTCTCCCCCCCCCCCCCCCCCCCTGGCTGCTGTTGCCTGTCTGCAGTGTCCGACAATGACTGCCAGATAGCAGAGGGAGCAGCTACTATACCTGAAGATCCCCAAAGGCCAACCAATCCCATTGGCTGCAGTGCTAGAGCTACTGTAAATGCCCCCTAGTTAGAGGAGTCTGAGTCCTCCACGAACAAAACTAAGCACTACCACGATGTTCCGATACTGTAGAATATCAGCTCACATTTACTTTTGGCCCTTTCTACAGGCTAATGCTAACCAGTGAGAAAAGCCATTTCACTCAAAAGGCCAGCCTTCTTACTTTATTTAATTTATTGTTTATGTATTACATAAATATATAAAACATATTTGAAAATTAAGATAGCGCTTCATTACTTTGCTTGGCCGTCCGTCACTATTATTGTCTGTGCATTTTTTCCTCTAAGATAGGGATTTATATAAGTTTTCTTGTTGCCCAATCTAATAATCATTGTTGATTTTCATTTGTGACTTTCAGAAATAAAATGCTATTTAAGCAAAAAGGCCAAAGCCTCCCTATCACCCCTCCAATGCTACACCCACCCCTCCACCCGCAAACGTGCGTACCGTGAGGAGGGTGTGTGTGGAGGTGGCCAGGAGGTCGACCAGGGCCACCAAAGGTTCGGACACCCTCAGGTACTGGGCCTCCAGCCCCACCCCGCTGACCCAGTTCTCCAGGCTGCTGACCATCGACTGCAGCCTGACCCCCACCGGCCAGCACAGATGACCACTCTCCCCGCCTGCAGTCACGGTGCACGGGAAATTAGTTTGATCAGAATCGATTGATTAGGAGGATTGTTGAGCCAACGCCGCAACGTCTTCAAGAAACTACGAAGAAAATAACAAACGAACAACAACGACGACGACAACAACATAGCGATCAAAGATGTAGGCCTACTTCCTCCCAACACATAGGCTATGCGTGCGCGTACCCCCCCCCCCCCCCACACACACACACACGGGCAAATTCTCAGATGAGGTGATGGTGAGAATTACGTCCTATCAGGCGTTGCCTCTTAAGGACAAAAATAATTCTGAACGAAAACTTAGCTTGACGTCCTCCCGGCCGTAGCCATATGGGACGTTACTTTTGATTTAGTTGGGTTAATAATTCTGAGAAATAGTGTTTTACGCCCTCTTTGGCCTTTCGGCCATGTGGGGGAATAAATAATTCTGATGGAAGTTCAGTTTAACGTCGCGTATCGGCTTTCGCCATGTACGACGGGCTGAACAAACCAACCAGGATATAAACAAAAATTTATGTTCCTGAATCACTGTCTTAGCCAAAAGGCCGAGAAGGCTGAGGTTAATTATGCTTTTCGTCCTCTCGGCCGAAGCCATATGAGACATTACGTTCTACTTTTAGTTATTTGGAAATGGGGAGAAAGGGAAAAGAAAAAAGATGTTTTATTTTACTTTAGATATTTGTTTTACTATTTATAATTGTTTATCTCTTGAATAAAGGTCAAGGTTTTTACATTTTATGAGCCATGGCCCGTACGAGACTACTGTCTAGTTAAAACTTGACTTTTTAGATAAAATTGAATGATTAAAATTATATTTTTAGAGCTGCACCCCTCCTGGCGAGAGCCTAATGATTAAAACTTCAGGACCACAATAATGTTTAAAAGAACGAGTATTTAATGAAAATGTTAAAAAATTCAATTTAAGGTCAAAAATGATATTTACATGTTTGTGTCTTAGAGACTTTATTTTTGAAAAATTTTCATTGTTAAAAAGTTATCACTACAAGTGGACAACTATTTATACTATGTTTAAAAAAAAAGAAAGAATATATATCAATCAATTTCTCACATAGTGAGAAAAGATTGTATGAAAAATGAATGAATAGACTGGGGTCCCAAGAAAAAATATTTACAAACTCAACTCTGCCTCAGACTCAAAAAGAAAGGCATTAACAAATTTGGCCGAGCCCGGGCAGAAAAAGTTGCTCTTGGACCCCCAGTCTCCAATTGTTAAGATTTTTAAAAAAAAAATTGTTATTTTAATAGTTTATTAAAAACCATCTAATCTATGTTTAAGATATTTTTAAAACCAAGGTTTAAAACTAGTACTTTATGACGGGGATAGTTAACGATTCCTACTTGTTTAGGTCGGAGGGAGGGAGGTAGAGGGACCCCTCCTCTCCGGCCAAAACAGTGGTAGGGCGTCGTTATATAGGTCCAGCATTAAGTGCGGGGGGACCTATTGGGATAACCCTGACCGTAATTTCACGTTCGCGACTACGAAGGCACCCCCCCGGAGGTCGGGCCGCGCACCCATCTACTAGGGGAGGGGGAGTAAAATGTACTCGGAATCAAAAGAATCCTACCGGTCATGTGTAATACATGCCGTAAGTTAAAAAAAGGGAAAACTGAAAATTTGTATGGGTTTGGGAGTGGACTGTGGGTAGGTACGCGGCCCGCTGTCCGGAGGGACCCTATACCCGTCATTAAAATCATTTATTTAAAAGTTTACAGTTAAATCTTATTTTGGTTTTTTTCCCTTCTTGATCAGAAATGCTGACCAAAGGACGTTATGACTAAGGCTTCGGCCAGCCAGACCAACGGGGCCCATCCTTCTGTTGTATGTTTATGTATTATAAGTTTAGAATACATTATGTTGTATAGTTTAAGTTTTTGAATAAGTGGAGTTAGTTCTTTTGTTATATTTGTACATGGATTAAAAAGGTGTTCCATGTTGAGGGTTTTCCCACATTCACAGATTACTTCAATATAAGTACATGGATTTGAACTGGTTCTTAATCTAAAAATTAATGATTGTAAATTTGGTTTAATAGGCAGAAAAAGGCCGCCTTTTACTATTATATGGTCCCAAGAGTGGGCTTTGGCATAGCTTTCAAGCTCTCTGCTCCACTCTTGGAATGCTGCTCTTTTTAATTTACTTTTGGATTCTTTTATAGATAATTTGATGTTAATTAGGGTACCTGATCTTTCTTCAGCGGCACTTTTGGCCGCCCTATCGGCTCGGTCATTGCCCAATATCCCACAATGGGAGGGTATCCAGGTTATGACTATTGAGGTTCCCTTAAGTATAATTTGATGTATTAATATTCTGATTTCATTTATAATTTCTAGTCTGTTGTTTGTTTCTCCCTGAAGGGCCTGGATGGAGGATAGTGAATCTGTATAGATAACTACATTTATTGGAGGATTAGTTAGGTTATTTAGGAAGGAGCATACTTCAAGTATTGCCCATAACTCGGCACTAAAAATTGAAAGATGGTCATTTAGTTGAAAAGATTTTGTTATTTCTAAGGTGGGGATGGTAAAAGCGCACCCCACCTTATGGTCAATTTTAGAACCATCAGTATAGATTTGTAAATGATATTTTGCTGCTTCAATTTTTTCTTTCGCTGCTATACTTATTAAATTGACCTCTTCTTTCGAAAATTTACTGTTTAAGGTTGTATCATATTGAATTTCTTCTCTTTCCCATGGGGGAAAACACGCTGAAGGGTGTATTGAGACATCCTGTAAGTCCAGGTTAGCCTCTTTAAACAGGTTAGCTGAGAAATGAATTATATTAGTGTTCTTATCACTTGCTGTGGGATTCTTTTTCTTTTTAATCTCATAGTTCAAAAAGGGGTCTATTATATTCATTTTGAATTCTTTAAATGAGTCCGTCTTGGCTGCATACCAGCGCACCAGAAAATTGGCACAGTTTACCCTCATCAAGTTTTCTAATGGCAACCACCCGATGTCCCTGTACACTAACTTGTTTACTGCGTACACAGGGACACCGAGTGCAATCTTAAGTGCCTTAGTCTCTATAGCTTGTAGTTTTGAAAACTGACTTTTGGTTAACGAGTGGAAGGCTTCCATTCCGTAGGTCAATCGGCTGCGCACCAGGGCCCTAACCAGGTTAACCAAGAATTTTGGGTCCTTAGCCCATCTTTCTTTAGAGATTACTTTAATGAAATTTAAGGCTTGCGAAGCCTTTTTTGCTGTATGTTCAATGTGTGGTGTCCAGTTTAACGTAGGAGTAAGAATAACTCCCAAGAATTTAACTTTTGTGCTCTGTTTTTTTTCCGTACCTAGTATATCTATTGTAAAATCCGTTTTGTCTCTTTTGTTAGAAAAAACCATAAATTCGCATTTGTCCTGTGACAATGAAAAGCCATTATCCTGGAGGTATGTAGCTATGGCTGTTATATGGCGTTGATGTTCTTTATGCATTAATGAGTATTTTTTGGTATTTGGGGGTGTCCATATCGCGATATCATCGGCATACATAGAAATTTTTGATTTACCCAATGATATATATTGTATGTCGTGGAGCATGATGTTGAACAACGTTGGTGCAATCATGCTCCCTTGTGGGACGCCCATGTCCAAAGTGTAAACTCTGGACAGGGACTGTCCCACGTTAACTCTCATTTTTCTGTTCTCTAAAAAAGCTTTAATAAAATTGAATGTATTGCCCGCAATACCGAGCCTGCTAATTTTTTGAAGTAACCTCCCATGCCAAACTGAGTCGTACGCCCCTTTGATGTCGAAGAACGTGGATAGTATTATTCTTCGGCGATTAAACGCTCTTTTGACATGGGAGGTCAATTTAACTACTTGTTCCATACAGGATCGATTTTTTCGAAAACCTGCTTGGAAGGGGGGCAAAATGTTATTTTTTTGTAAAAAGTAATCTAATCGTGTTCTCACGATTCTTTCATAGACTTTACCCAGATGAGGGGTGAGGGAGATGGGCCGGTAACTTTTGGGATCCCTCTTCGGTTTTCCGGGTTTAGGGATCCCTATTACTTGGGCCTCTTTCCAAGCTTGTGGAATTTCCCCCCCCCCTCCCAACATCTGGAATAAAATCCGTGTAAAATTTGTAAATAATTTAGGGGTAGTTGTTTTATTATTTTGTAGGAGATGATATCACCTCCTGTTGCTTTATTTACCTTTTTTATACTGCGAAGGGCTCTAGCAAGCTCGGTATATTTGATTGGGGAATTTATAGGGTTTGAATTATCCGTGGATTTATTAAAAACAGGAATACTTTTTCTTCTTTCTTGTTCTTGTGGTGGCAAAGCATTGGTTTGACTAGCTTTACTAAAGGTTTCAGCTAACACGTTAGCTGTTTCGATATTTGATGTTGTTGATTTGTTGTTTACCGTTAACCTTGTCTTTCTTGAAAAACCACTAAGTTTTAACCTTTTTAGCCTCTTCCAGGCTTTTCCTATGTCTTTGAAATCAGTTATTTTTTCGTTAGTAAAGTACTCCAATTTGGATTTAGCTACGATTTGTTTACTATGTTTCTCTTTAATTTTTTTGTCGTTGAAATTTTCTTCTGTGGGGTATTTATTAAATCTGTTGCTTGCCTTATGTTTATCTTTTACTACTTCAGCACAGTCCTCGTTCCACCAGGGATTGTTTCTGGTCTGGTTGATCTTTTCCGAGGACTGTGCGCTCATGGGAATGGCTTGTGTACTAGCTTCTAGGATTTGTGTGTGAATATTTTTATAGTATATTTCTATGTTCTGATGTTCTACTTCATTTGGGGTATGTTTCTCTAAAATTGCTTTAAAAACTTCCCAGTTAGCTTTTTCGTATAGAAATTTCTTTGGGGGCAAATCTTCCGAATCATCTATATCTGCAGCGATCTCTATTGAAATGGGCCTATGGTCTGAACCCAGGGAATCTATTAGGGGACACCAGTCCGTTTTTGTGTATAGCTGTGGACTGATCAAGGTTAAGTCCACAGTGGTAGCTCTATTATTTAGTATGTGAGGGTACCTTGTGTTCGTTCCATCGTTAAGCAGAACCAGATTTGATTCGTTAATGTCATCCATCAGAGTCTGATCTTCATTTCTTATACAATTATGCTCCCAGGCTATGTGGTGAGCGTTAAAATCTCCCAACACAGCCCAGGAGCAAATTAGGGGCAAAGAACTAAGCCAGTTAGTTATGGGAGCTTTTTTGTATCCCTGTGGGTAATATACGTTTACTATATGTAGGGGGTGATCTTTTAAATGAATTTGTATGGTGTTAGAATATTGGATTGTGTCGATATTTGTAATTGGTGAGGCAATGTTGTTATAGCCTATGTTTTTCCTTACGTAGGTTGCTGTTTTTACTTTATCTAGTGAGTTACTAATTGAAGGGGGGTGGCAAAAGCCATCTATTCGAGGTAGATTTATAACTGTGCAATTTAATGATTGGATACAGAGAATGTGGTATTGAGTTGTGTTTGTAGCAAGAAAATTTATCAGAAAGTCTATGTTGGAGGACACTGCTCTGCAGTTCCACTGAAGAATGTTAAGAGAAGAAGAAGACAGGAGTGTTTTAACTGGATTTTAATGAAACTGTATCATTCAAGATACAGAAGGCTGAGATCTTTCGCAGCGATTTATATGGTTCACAAGACCAGGGGAGGGAACTCTGGTTTTGTTTGCAATAAGCGACGGAACGGGGTTATTTCCCCTGTTCTTCTGCATACAATGATACAACAGGCAATGGGGGTGACGGTGGGTATTTTGTGTGTGTGTGTGTGTGTGTGTGTGTGTGTGTGCGTGTGCGTGTGCGTGTGCGTGTGCGTGTGCGCGTGCGTGCGTGCGTGCGTGCGTGCGTGCGTGCGTGCGTGCGTGCGTGCGTGCGTGCGTGCGTGCGTGCGTGCGTGCGTGCGTGCGTGTGTGTGTGTGTGTGTGTGTGTGTGTGTGTGTGTGTGTGTGTGTGTGTGTGTGTGTGTGTGTGTGCGTGTGCGTGTGTGCGTGCGCGTGTGAGTGTGTGCGTGTGCGTGTGCGTGCGTGTGTGTGCGTGCGAATAAATCTTTAATATGACAATGCGCGAGCTGGGATGACTGCCTTTGTCTCTAGGACATCAATGCCCAATTATCCGTAAGAGGGAACCAGTAATCGATTGTAACAAAACAGTAGGCTAATTATTAATCAATCAGTCGATCAACCTAACAACTACGTGACTGTACACGTGACCTACTGAGCTGACTGCACCGATACTTTAGTTGGATTGATTGATCAGTTGAGCAGCGGTGAATTTATTCATGTTGATCTGAACCACTCAATCAATCAATCAGCATTTTTCTGATAAGATAGTTTTCACGAGAATACATCATTGTTAATTAGTTTTTTTCTTTCTTTAAACACATCAGACATTACAGACCAAGAGATAAGCCTTGTCTCCTTCTAAAAGCCCTACTCCGATTTTACGAGAACAAAACTAAAATTATTAAGTCATAAATCCAAGGCTCCACTGAACTCAACCGAAGTGACTCAGCAGCAGTGCATGCAGTGTCTCCTCGGTTGGTTGCTTCCTGACGGCCTAACACAGATTCGCTCCCCTTGATCTGCTGGTTTCGTAGGCCTATTGTGCGACTTGAACAAGCCGGGGTGTGGCTGCGAATTGGGACTCGGAATGGGAGCGGCGTGGGAGCAACGCCACTGTACGGCCCAGAAAATGGGGCAGCAAAGAACCCCCCCAAAAAACCCAACAACAACCACACACACCCAAAACACGGTTCAATAAAACCAACCAGATAAAGAAAAACAAACACCACCAACATCTCACCCTTGGTAACCAGCTTATTGAACAAGGTGGTGGTGATGAAGAAGATGAGATACATCAGCAGCTGAATGGTGACGTCATGGTGAAGCACGAGGTCTTCGCTGACGTCAAAGGTGACGCGCAGCACGTGCAGCACGCGCTCCGTGCCGGACATTGCACGTGTATTGTCTGTGCCGGTGCCGGGGTCAAGAATCAGGGTTGCTGCCCCATACAACACCTGGTAACAAAAAAAGCACACACGCACGCACGCGACCGAGTACAAACACACACACAAACATGCAAAAACACACATACACACACACACACACACGCACACGCACGCACGCACGCACGCACACACACACACACACACACACACACACACACACACACACACACACACACACACACACACACACACACACACACACACACACACACACACACACACACACACACACACACACACACACACACACACACACACACACACACACGCGCGCACATACGCACGCACACACGCAGCCGGTTCCTGCGGGGATATACCCTGGGCAACTCATCTCCAGTAATGCGATTCAATATTATTTGACTAGCCAATGCATCAGTGTACAAAAGAAGGCATTTTGGTTGTTTTTTCACGACACGCAATCCAACAACAACAACAACAACAACAACAACAACAACAACAACAACAACAACAACAACAACAACAACAAAAATGCACATGGATGAACAACCAATATAAAATTTAAAAAAAGGCCTATGGTAACAAAAGGTTGTATCATTGTGCATCTCACGCCCACATTATCTCTTATTCTCAGACACACACCTACACATACACCAACACACATGCGCGCAAAATGCACACTCCCCCCCCCCCCCCCCCCCCCCACACACCCACACACAGAACACAGACAGAGACAGACAGACAAACACAGACACAAAAAAAAAAACGGACATACCGACAGACCGACAGACCCACAGACAGACATATAATTATGGAGTGTTTCGTTTCCTTTCACCTTGGTGACGCAGTAGACCACTTGCTGAAACATGAAGCTGACGGTCTCCCCTAGCCCGTCGCAGAGCGCCTGCACGCTCTCCGTGACGTCAGCAGCGGGCTGGGACGCCCCCAAGCGGGCCCGGAAAGAAGCGGAAGTGACGTGGCTGAAGACGCGCACCGTGTTGGACAGGAAGCAGAGGAGCTCCAGCAAAGGATCGCCGCCATCTTGCCCCAAGGCTGCAGCACTGTTGCCGTCCGCTGCAGTGTAGAGTTGTCTGGAAGGGAAGCAGGTGAACATGCTGTCGTTAGCCTGGCAGACTTTCCGCATCGTTGATTAGGCCTGAATTGTAGTACAGTGGAACCTCCCTTATAAGACCTTCAAAAATCATCCAAAATGAGGTCTTAAAAAGGGAGGGGTCTTATAAGGGAGGTAATGCTAATACTTACAAAGAAGGGCAATGTCTCAGAGAAGTAGGTCTTATGTGGGAGGCAGTCTTATAATGGGATGTCTTATAAGGGGGGTTCCACTGTACATGTAGTATGCTTATGATTGTGCAATTTGTGTAAACAGGAATTGTTCGGAAATAATTAAGGGGAGTAATTTCATTGTGTGTGGGAGTGATCTCGCCTAATTCAATCGGTCAAAAAGGGGAAGTTACTCTACCTTCAGGTAGATCCTCAGCCGTCGCCTCGTGTGTTTAGTAGTGAGGAGACACACAGCATGTAGAACGCAGTGCGTCGTTCTAAATTTGATGTAGTTTATAATTAATTTATAATTTCAAAAATTGCTTAAACCAACTATAGTCTATATACTGTTTGTTGGGGCTTTGCCTTCACAAACAGAACATATTATAATGCACAAACATAATCTCATTCGCGAGGCAAAAGAAAAGAGAAGAAAAGAAAAGAAAAGAAACAAACAAACACCTCCACCCCCACCCCCCACCCCCCAACAATCCTAAGATATATACGTTCGATAATAATGTGAATTAATTTGCCGAACATGATTTCCGCGCCAGGTGCTATCAGCAAATCGATCAGTGACTGGCTGACAGTCAGCCTGATCCACCCCTTAACGCACAGGTCACCTCATTCCAAAAGGTCAAGACCGTGGCCCTTAGACATGTCCCATTACCGTTATCTCTCTGTCATCCTCTTCATCATTGCCAGTTCTCTCATCCATCGTACGGGCTGTCAGTATTTCACGCTCTGTTACCCCCCCTCCCCCCTTCCAACCCTCCCCCCCTCTCCTCTCCTCCCCCTCCTTCTTGTAAGTCAAAAGAGAGCAGCGGACAATTGTACAAACATTGACGTATCTTGCTTTCACGCGCCAGTGACAATGGACGTTCTATAGAAGTCGCGTGCGTGAAATACTCTCTGTCTCGGTAGGTGTGAGCAATTATTTTAGCACCACAGGCCTCTATGGATAGCATAGGTAGGTAGGTAGGCATGGAGTTAACAACAACAACAACAAAAACAACAGTAACATACAGTATTTAAACAAAGACGAAAAAGAAAATAACACACACACACACACACACACACACGTTTGAGAAATGGTCCTAAAGGCAAGAAAGAGGAGAGAAAGACAGAAAGAGCTTCAATGACGGGGGAGACACTTGACAGCCGTGAAGATTGGTGTAGTAGACACACCAAAAACATTAATTCACTCATTGTGACAATGTTCCTTGGGAGAGGGGTTGGGGGAGTGTGTGTGTGTGCTAGTTAAAAAAATATAAATTCATATGAATGCAAAATAAGGTTGCAGCAGAGATAAAGGTAGTCAAGGTTTAAAATAAGGTTAGTTGATCTGATACTAGTCGGAAGTTCAGCAATAACAACAACAGCCCCAACTTATTAACACCCCACAGCTACGTATAGCAGCACGACTCATTTTTACTATATTAGGGGATAAAAGTTTCATTAGTGGACACAAACCTCATGGATGCAACTTGTCCTGGTATACAAGGATTTCCTGTTTTTGAATTTTATCAGAAAAGGAAGTTCCTTTTTTTTAATTTGTCAAACAAGATCTTTGTGTGTCTACTGTATTTTTCAAACACTTTAAAATAAGCATTTGTATAAATTGTGGAAAAAGCAAACTAAAATACCTTCATAAATCTTTTTGTTTTCAGCTGCAGGGGGACATTACCCCTGGACCCCGGCCTTTCAGGTTTGTTTTCATTTTGTGTAGTAGCACCCATGAAACCTTTCATTATAATTTATTAGAGGATAAAACGATGTTCATTATATCATATAATTATATGATGATCGAGATACACGTTCCTATTTTTCATTCTTTCCTTACAGCAACACAAACATATGTTCACAATATTACGGCACCAGCGCATAACAGCATTGCCATGGAGAAAGAGTGAACAGTAACAACGTGAACTTCGACCATAAGTAATGTACTGCAATGCAACATTTCATGTCGAGCATTGGATGTTATTTAGATATATTTGATTGAAGCGTTGCAGTATCAGTGTGTTCTGGGGAGCTGTCGGTGGACGGTCGTGGTGGCGCCCTCGGAGGAGGACCTCACTCACGCTGGCTCCGCGACTAAGAGAATAGTGTCGTCAGTAGGGGGCTTAGTAGGTGGTGTCCTGAACAGGCTCCACTGAACTCCACCGAAGTGACTCAGCAGCAGTGCAGTGTCTCCTCGGTTGGTTGCCTCCTGACGGCCTAACATAGATTCGCTCCCCTTGGACTGCTGATCTCGGATTATGCGATCTGAACAAGCCGGGGTGTAGCTGCGAATTGGGATTCGGAATGAGCGGCGTGGGAGCAACGCCACTGTACGACCCAGAAGATGGGACAGCAGAAAAAAAAAGAGCTGAACTTAGAAGCAGTGTTACGAATAATAAGCAAATATAGCAGCATGAGAACGGATGTTTAAGAAAAAGCTTTGCAGTATCTGATAATCATTTCTTTTTTTCCTTATGCGTTTGTACTTGTGAGCACGAGTGGGAAACGCTGTATACACAACAGATGGAATTTCGAAATCGCCTCGATGACAGCCCTATCTTTCATACAAACTTGAAGATAATATAGGATTCCCCTAGATATACACAAGGACTACATTTCCAATGAAGGCTGGTTTTATAATCGATGGACATGTATAATCCTTGTGTATGTCTGAGAGAATCCTATATTATCTTCAAGCGTCTATAAAAGATAGGGCTGTCATCGAGGCAATGCCGAATTTCTATCTGCCGTGTACATTTCCAATATATCGATCCATTTATATATAATGGCATTAAAGTAGGCCTATAGTGTAGAGTGGCACAGTGGTAGCGCGTTCGATTCGTGTCAAGTAAACCCGAGTTCGAACCTGGGTACAGGGGATTTTTCCTCTCATTTTGCACTAGGCCTTTCGGATGAGACGATACACCGAGGTCCCATGTGTTCATGTACTTAGCGCACGTTAAACCCAGTGGCAACGAAAAAGTTGTCATTTGGTCAAAATTTACCCCCCTCCCTTCCTTCCTCATCAGTCACACAAAATTCGCATGCCAAAAAAAAACAATTGGCTGGCGCGCCTCTGGCTGCGACGCGCTCTCCAGGTGGGAGCAACCCGAATTCACAGAGACGCCTCTGTGACTATAATGTACCTAACCTAACCTAACCTAATTATCTGAAATCAAGCACACTTAGTTTTTTTTATACGGAAATCAAACTTGAGACTTAATTAAACGCCTTTCCAAAACCGTACTTTATTTCACAAGTAGGCCTGCTAAAGTTGTTTTTATTTTTCTGAATGATCAATCGATTCATGAATTATTTTAACATTATTTTCTAATGTGCCATCCAGCCCTGGAACTCCATCAATACATTCGCCAAGGAAGCAGTTTTCTGTTCCAGTAGCAAGGCGTTTGATCTCCAGTCATGTTGGTTTCCGTGCTAAGTTATTGTTTTAGTTTGGTCCGGGTTTTTGTTCTTCTCAAACGCTCATACAGTGTAGCAATTCTGTCTGTGGTTTTCAGTGAATTTATCGCAGTTTTTGTGACATGATAAAAGAGTAAGCAAGACAGCTGCCATGTCACCCCTTTTGTTTTTAAAATAGACACCCACCAATTATACGAGATAGCAATGTTTTCTTTTCTGCTGTATACTACTGATCTCTGAAGACATTGCTTTAACCCCTTGACTGCCCTGAACGTATCATGTATTTGGGGTTGGCAAGATACCTTGGCTATCATCATCATCATCATCATCATCATCATCATCATCATCATCATCATCATCATCATCATCATCATCTTCTTCTTCTTCTTCTTCTGCATCATCATCATCATCATCATCATCATCATCATCATCATCATCATCACCATCATCATCATCATCATCATCATCATTATCATCTTCTTTTTCTGTTTCTTCTTCTTCTGTATCATCATCATCATCGTCGTCGTCGTCTTCTTCTTCTTCTGTATCATCCTCATCCTCATCATCCTCATCATCATCATCATCATCATCATCATCATCATCATCATCATCATTATCATCATCATCAGCAGCATCATCATCTTCTTCTTCTGCATCATCATCTTCATCATCACCACCACCATCATCATCATCATCATCATCTTCTTCTTCTCCTTCTTTGTGCGTGCGTCAAGTAACACTACTGCGGCTCATCCACATGACTGTGTGGATAACAAGAGAAGGAAGAGGAGTCACTTACGTCTGATACTTCAGCACCGACAGTGCCTTGGACAGCACCTGCAATGCAAACAGAATCAAGCTAATGCATATCTTCTTTTTAAAATCTTTGATACTACTCTTCAAATAACAAGATATGGCTTAAAGATCCACCAGATCACGTGTCAAAATCACGGGTTTCGCATGGTTTCCCTCTTTTCTTACCAGTGTGGAGAACCTCTGCGGAGAGCTGGGCAACAGAGGGTCTTCAAGGGGGTTTTCTTCTTTGAAGACCCTCTGTTGTCCAGCTCTCCGCAGAGTTTCTCCACACTGGTAAGAAATCTTGTTTTGACCAGGTTTTACTCCCATACAAATGCCCCAAAATTGAAAACGAAACATCATTTTAAAGAGCAGCCTCAATTTGAAGTTGGGGGCATTTGTATATGGGTCACAGCTACCTAGCAAAAAAAAGGGACTTAATCGCGGTGGGTCAGTGTATCTTTAACGGTTGAGCTCTCTGGAATCAATAATTTTCAAGTCTGAAAATATGCAAAAGCAACTTGCCCTCCAAAAGCACAAACGTCAAGAGTGCGTGTGCACGCAAACTAATCGCAAAACAAAAATAATAATTTAAAAAAAAGTATGCCTAATAAATTTACCATTTAAAAATAAGAATGATTTGATTTCAGTTTTATTTAATAAAGTAGAGGCTGGCTGTGATAGTTATTACATCTGTAAACAAAAATATATGTTTCTGTCTCTCTGTCTGTCTCTGTCTCTCTGTTTGTCTGTCTCTGTCTCTCTCTGTCTCTCTGTCTCTCCCCCTCTCTCTCTCTCTCTCTCTCTCTCTCTCTCTCTCTCTCTCTCTCTCCCTCTCTCTCTCTCTCTCTCTCTCTCTCTCTCTCTCTCTCCTCTCTCTCTCTCTCTCTCTCTCTCTCTCTCTCTCTCTCTCTCTCTCTCTCTCTCTCTCTCTCTCTCTCCTCTCTCTCTCTCTCTCCTCTCTCTCTCTTCTTCTAGCGACAATCAACCGACCTCCCACAACGAGACGTCCTTCACGATTTCTCTGGGAGAAGATAAGCGAGACAGACTTCCAGTGTCAGGGCAATATGTTCACAACTATCATATGACAATAGGTGCCACTGGGCTGTTGGACGAGAAACTGAGATAGTAAGTGATAGCACACCTGTGCAAGAGAGAATAGCCTACTAGTCACGGTTGAATACAAATGGCTTAGCGTATACGTCCAACTAGTTTTCATTTCTCAGTTTTATCCCAAGATGGCGGTTATAAGGACAGCTGATATCCAGTCATCGTGGTGGGTATAGCTGTCTTCCTTTGTCTCATCCTGACTCACTTTATTTTATATATCAATTTAAAACACGTGTTTGTGTGATTTACTGCGTTTTGTTTTGTCTGAATGGTTGCTTATTGTAGGCTGTAGGCCTATGATTCAGTGAATGTGGGATCGGTGTGGTAATTTGTTGTTTTCCCCCCTTCTACTACAGCAATGTATAACAAAAAGTCACTACATACAGATTCGTCTTCTATGAGTACTTGGTATTGGTATTGACATTTGGTATATTCTAGTCACAGAGACTTATCTCTGTGAAATTCGGGCTGCTCTCCCCCAGAGAGCGCGTCGCCGCAAGCGCAGCGCCTACCCATTTTTGGGTTTTTTTTTTGGGGGGCAGGGTGAGGGGGGGGGGGGGGGGGGGGGGCACACTTGGAAAACCTAGCTATCAATTTGGCCATACCAGGCAGCGGGATTTCTCCCTGCTCTTACCGACTTTCAACTGCCGTGGGATTTTTACGTGCGTAAAGCGTACGGGTCAGACTAGCTTTAAGTCCCCATCCGAAGGACTGGACGTTCAGTTCGATGTTCCTGTCAAACTAGAAAGAAAGGGCGAGGCCGGGATTCGAACCCGCGTCACTCACGTTGCAGTCACGCATTACATTTGGCAGGCGAACGTCTCAACCACTCTGCCACCTTTCTGGCTGATGACATTCAAGATAGGGGGTATTTGCACTGGCCAATAAGGCTGCAGTCTCGGGCGTTAGTTGACCTTTTGGGGACCAACCCATACATCCACTGTCCTAAGATTCTTGTGGCTGAGAAAGTGACGTTGCCTCGTGGACAATACATCTCCATGACAAATTCCAGCCCAGTTGTCCAGAGTATCGGTTTTCTCCTCTGCTTGCTGGTGGCTATATTTGGACACCGGTGAAAGCCACACGCACACACACATAGGATTGTTTCAGAAGCTTTAGGATGGCTATCATTTTCATCAAGGTGATCTATGGTTTGACATACATCTGTATTGTTAAAAAATCGGGACTTTACTGGTGTTGCACTGCCTCCAGGATCGTTCCACCTATCTGTATATCTACTAATGTCCCATATGTGTCTGTTCCAGAGCGGAGGACGTTAAGCAGAATTTCATTCATGGTAATCTTCAGGGGTTTGCTCGCACGCGTTCTCCGGATTTCTTTTTACAATACGGGCACACTCCACCCATAAGAAACCCACGGGAAACGACGGGAAACAGCAGGGCCGGATCGGATCTAAGGGGGTGGGTGGGGGTGTCCTGGTTTCCGGACGCCCCCCCCCCCCCCGTCACTCACACAATCTGCACCAAGCCTGTATTTTATACAAAGGTGACAAGTAAGAAAATGACTCGATGTTTGCCTTAATAATCACTAAATATGCCCCCTTGACCCATCAAACAGCACTATCCCTTACCCCCTTACCCCAGAACCTATGCAACTCCCTGGACCCCCGACGAACCCCTCCACTTGGTCCGGCCTTGAACAATATACATGCAAGGCTACACATTATAAACTCTTAGAAAACCGAATGACCCCAGCTTCGATTTTTAATAAAGTGACAATACACAAATAATGTTCATACAATTAATTTAGATCAATACAGATTTAACAAACCGATGAGAGAGAAAACAACAAGAAGGCAAACAAAGTAATTCCAGGTAAAAGACAGAATTAAAAAAAAGAGTGGTTTCCCCCCCCCCCCCCCCCCCCCCCCCCTTAAATTCATAAATTTGGAGACCCCGTCTACTACGTCCTCCTTATTGTTGTGGTTTTGTTCACAATACCCAGAGCCCAGACCACCTGAAGCAATGTTTATCTACCCAGCAACAACACAAACTGTCACCACGCACAACCGACAGTCTAATCCCCTCACCTCCACAGACAAACAAGTCGGTCTTCGGCCCCTACCCGACTTGAAATTCGGTGGGTAGATTAAGATTTTTATCATCTGGAGTTTGTTTGTAACTTCACAATGGCCCTTAGTATCAACACACGCTGATCCGTCTTTAATCAAGCCTCCGCTTTTCACCGAACTGCTCAGTGGATGAAAGATGGTTTTAGTCGGGGATAATCCGGTTCCTAGTATACGCACCGACAATAGAAATAGACACAGGTGTGGGTACATGCGAACGTCCCCGTGTGTCCGCACGCGCGCACCCATATGCACGCACGCAAGTTCGTACACATACACACACACGCACACACACACCTGCTTCTCAAACACAAACCGATAACAATAACCCCATCAACACATCGAGAAGAGAGAGAGAGAGAGAGAGAGAGAGAGAGAGAGAGAGAGAGAGAGAGAGAGAGAGAGAGAGAGAGAGAGAGAGAGAGAGACAGAGAGAGACAGAGACAGAGACAGAGACGGAGAGACAGACAGACAGCGAGACAACACAGCGAGACAGAGACAGGCAGACCGTGAGAGAGAGATAGAGAGAGATAAATACGAAATACAAAATACGCTCTTTTCTTTCAGCCCCCTCCCCTCCCTTTTATTTAGTAGAGAGAGAGAGAGAGAGAGAGAGAGAGAGAGAGAGAGAGAGAGAGAGAGAGAGAGAGAGAGAGAGAGAGAGAGAGAGAGAGAGAGAGAGAGAGAGAGAGAGAGAGAGAGAGAGAGAGAGAGAGAGTCATAGATTTGTCGACTAGCATTACACGGACATATTTATTGTTTCTCTTTTATCCCTAAAGTGAACAACACACAACAGCCAGTATATGCCAGTCAGTCCTGTACGACTATGACTGCCAGGTAGCAGAGGGGAGGG
>CM065682.1:52619177-52641677 GCA_017654935.2 Phymorhynchus buccinoides
CCAAAGATTAAGAAAATAGGGTCTTTGGATAACAGACCCTGATTTGATGCCTTTTGGTGAGATGTGTGTTAAATAATTGTGGTGCAAAATGCGACATTGGCGGCGAAAGGGTTAAAAACCCTAGTTGCAGTGGCCAATAATAACTAGACACTAACTTGTTCAAGTCCGTTTCATGTTTGCTCTTCGCTCGACAAAATAGGTTAAACCATTTGAACAAAATGACAGAAAACACTGGATGACCCTACTAATATAACTTCTGTGTTTTGTGTAGGCCATATTATACAGCCTGTCTCAATGATTATTTTAGATGGTGGATCGAAGTAGTACAGAGGAATTCCAGACCACTCCGCTCCAATGACTCTGGAGGCGATGGTTAAGTCGGAGAACCGTGTCATTAGAGGGCGGCATTCCTTCACCCTTCAATGGGGACTGTTCGCCGACTGTACTTAGTGAGCCGAGCAATGGCCTTGCCTGCTAAATAGCCACACACAGAGTTAGGTCTAAAATAGTTCCCCCACCTTCTGGAAGTGTTGTGCAAACTTCCCCTAATCGGCCACTCTCTTTGACTCTGCTTTTTCCCTTCGCTTTCTATCATCTACTATCTTTCTGACTTATTGGCCCATTCTCCACCTTACAACAAAAATAAATCCTCCAAATAATGTTTCTTTGAGCTCCTCCGAAATCGGAATGTGTCGGCTGCACGCAGCAGGGATACCAGTGGAAACTGAAAGCCGGACACATACGTACCTTATCCGTTATGGCCGTATGGCCTGGGAACGCAGAAGAAGAAGAAGAAGAAAGAAAATATAAGGTCATCCCTTCCACACCTCCCACCCCTTTCCTTATATGATCCGAGCCCTCCTTACGACTCTTTCTTTTCATTATCTGTTGAAATGTCAGATAATTATGTCAATTCACCTATTTCCATTTGGAAATGTTTTTCCTCTTACTTTTTCATTATTTTCTCAATGCAACTCTTTTAGCTGGATGGCATCGATTATGGTTTTGCCAGCTGAACAGGTCGCATACTATAGGCCTAATTATTATTTTATTTTTATTTTTATAAATTGATGTGTAAAAATGTGGCTTCCACCGATGAAGTTTTACTGCGTATTACAAAATTACTTCGTTTTTGTTGGTTTGTAGCCTAGCTTTCTTTTTTTTTGCTCCCGTTTGCCATGAACGATGCTTCTAAAACATCCGAGGTTTTCAGTGTTGATGAGTTTCTTAACTCATGTTGCCTGTTGAATACTCTCTAACGCACTAATCTAAAATGTTATCTGTTTTTTAAAAATCTGTTTACAGTGTTGTTTTAAGTATGTAATTATTCAAATCATTATTGTTTGAAAGCTTGCATAGACATCTACATGTATATGTGTGCAAAGTTTCAACAATGTATGCCTTCTATTTCCCGAGAAAATGCCAACGTTAAAGTTTGGAGATTAGACCACGGACGCAACACACACACACACACACACACACACACACACACACACACACACACACACACACACACACACACACACACACACACACACACACACACACACACACAACCGAACAACTATCATACTATAGACTCACTTCGTGTTAACTTAGTTAACTTCGTTAACACGAGTGAGCCAAAAAGGAAATGTTTTGTGGAGAGTTAGAGTTTGAGTGTTGCCCCACACAAGTAGGCTACAGATTTGTGGGCAAACCTGCAGATTACCACCCCCTTTTCCATTTCTCGGTTCTTTACAGGTTTTTTCTTTCCAGTCTTACATTTCTTACTGCAGATTTAGCACTTAAACTTATCCATTTAACCCTTTCACCGCCAGCCATCTTTGAGCCAGAAATGTCCGTTAAACTTACTTGGCTACAGAAAAGATTTTGTCTGCAATATTGTGGGATTTCTCTGAGACCCATTTAGAATAGGGTCAATCCTTACTGCCCAAATTTAGGAACACAATATCATTGAATAACAGACCCCGATTTGAAGAGTTTTAATGACATGGGTGCTTAATCATTGTGGTGCAAAAATGCGACATTGGCGGTGAAAGGGTTAATCAAATTAAAATATGCATCAGTATTCAACAGTAGGCTATAAAGGCAAGACGAACAAGAAACCGCAATGAACCAAGACCGTGACGGGGGATACTAATCTGCGTCTTAGATTTTTTCGAATATTCTGTTATTTTAGCCTACTGTAACCCTTTCACCGCCAATGTCGCATTTTAGCACCACACTGATTTAACACCCATGCTACAAAAAGGTATGAAAGTTGGATCAGTTATCCAATATCCTTATGTTGTTAATGTTAGGAGATAAGGAAAGGGTTTATTTGACGCATGTCATTGGGGGAGTCACAGTACTGCAGATGCCAACTTTTCTTTACCTAGGTAAGTTTGAGAGAAAATTGTGGATGAAAAATGACGAAAGTGTTAAACGCAGGAATTCCTCATATTTTTTTTCGTGCTCTTTTTCTCTGAAAAGGATTTGAACACGTCAGTGTCTGCTTATTGTATGTTAACATTTCAAATAGGGCTATGGGTTTACTAGCTTCATATTCCATTTAAACAATTACTCAAACTAAAGCACTTCATTACAGTTGTTAACGGTTCTTTCAGATAAATGTTATCAATCATGTCTTTTTCCCATTTTGTTTGTAATTTAGTAATACATTACATTATTTGTAATATTGTGATATGTTTTCTTTGAAATGATTTTGGACATCACTCTTGGGTTGATTCTTGGAAATGTATTTATGTGTGTATGTTTTTATATTTCTGTGCCCAAATGGGGTATGAAATAAATTTCTTGCCTTGCCTATTTACTAGGGGATGTTCGCAAGTGTACTTTGGCAGATGATTTGTATTAAATCCGCTGAATCGTTGCTGTACTGATAGCGAGCGGAATCTTATTCTTGTGGAAAGGTTTGGGGGTTGCTGGGTTGGGTCCTCCCCGTGGGGATACCGGGGGGTTCTTTCGCAAAATAGTTCCCCCACCTTCTGGAAGTTCTGGGCTTGTAACACACTTCCTCTAAATCTGCCACTCTCTTTAACTCTGCCTTTTCCCTTTGCTTTCTATCATCTACTATATGTCTGACTTATTGGTCCATTCTCCTACCTTTTTTTTCAATAACTCTTACAAATAATATTTCTCCTTTGAGCTCCTCCGAAATCGGAATGTGTCGGCTGTACGCAGCGGGGAGACCAGTGAAAACTGAAAACCGGACACATACATACCTTACCCATTATGGCCATATGGCCTGGGAACGTAGAAGAAGAAGAAGAAGAAGAAGAAGAAGAAGAAGAAGAAGAAGAAGAAGAAGAAGATGAAGTTGGGTTTGGATTTGTTGTTTCCTTTCTATTCGAGCGCCCGCATCTCCCTCACCCCTTCACTCAACCACCCACCCTCTGTCAGAGAGAGATAAGGAGAGAGAGGGAGGGAGGGGAGGAAGGGAGAGAGAGGGGGGGGGGGAGGCAGGGAGAGATAGATAAATAGAGAAAGACACACACACACACACACACACACACAATCAATACAGACACATTAGGCGTCTTAGTATACTGAAATCCAAACGAAACGCAAGTAAAAGAACAATGACTTTTTATCAAACACATGCAATGCATTTTAGAGCGACCACCTTCCTTTCCCCACATACACGGCCTACACACACACACACACACACACACACACACGCGCGCACGCGCACGCGCACGCGCACGCGCACACGCACACGCACGCACACGCACACGCACACAGTTGGTTTTTAAAATTTTGTCGTAAGTATTCAAAGGGAAGTAAATGTGCCTTCACATAAATCTATAAAGAACAAACTAGTTCACTCCCTTGACTGGAAACATAAGGGGTGGCAGAGGTAAAGGGGGGAAAAGACTACACGAAAAACGGCAGTTGTGTGCGTGTGCGTGTGCGTGTGCGTGTGCGTGTGCGTGTGTGTGTGTGTGTGTGTGTGTGTGTATGCGTGCGCGCGCGCGCGCTCGCGTGACAGAGAGAGAGAGAGAGAGAGAGAGAGAGAGAGAGAGAGAGAGAGAGAGAGAGAGAGAGAGAGAGAGAGAGAGAGAGAGAGGGGGGGGGGGGATGGGATGTTAAGAAAAGACATGGCTGTATAGGCTACCATTTAATATATGAAAGAGAGACAGCTATATATGACCTAAATATGACGTTCCGAATAAACCGACAGCTAAAAAATACCGTTGTAAATGAATAAACAATCGAACAACATTATTTGCCAATCCAAAGAACAACAGTCTCTCGAAAAACACGGATGAAAAAAAATGAAACAACGTTTATTTCTAATTCATAATATTACAAAGGCTAGGTAAGAAAATATCAGGACTTTACGGAGTGAAAGAAACAAATAACGCAAATCTACACCAATACATTAATGTGAATGCGAGAACATGTTTGAACGTGATTTACTCTTTGTGAAATGCTTTGGGAATCTCTTGAAATGTTCTCATTGCAAATTGAAGTGAATTACTCTGCTTTCATTGTTGTTGGGTTTTTTTAATTTAGGAGATCTTCGCGTATTGTGCAAAGAGATATTTGATCAAGGTTTCTACCGTATACCATACCATTTTTTTAAATCTCCGTCAAAGAGGTTATGCTTTTGCCTTTATCTGTCACTTTCATTGTTAAACTGTTTCTTAATCAGTGACAAATCATTATGTGTCTGTGCGTGCACACGCACGTGCGTGTGTGTATATGTGTGTCTGTGTTTGTTCGTGCGTTTGTACCCCACGGACGGTGTAATGCACACTTCAGACACGGTGGTGTAAATTGAAAAACAACATTAACTCATTCAAGTCGTTCCACCCATATTTGTGCGGAATTAACACAAAGCTGTCAGTTTGATTAATTTGCTTCAAGGGAAGTAAAACATATGTGCACGCCATACTTTGGTCACTTCTAAACTGGCTTCACTCCGTTATATTACATGTTTGCCTCTTAGTTTGCGTTTGTAGTGATTTGTAGTCGGGAAACCAATGGCTGTAGACAGTTTTTCTATGATAAAGTCTATATATAAAAAGTCTGATCTACCTCTTCCAAATGTCTAAACCTGAAGTACAAACCTGTAATCTTCTTTCATTTCTCTTTTTGTTTATGTCTGATTTGTTTGTGAGTATGGTTGGAGTGATTTGTGAGTTTTTTTAATAATTCAAAATCATTGCGATGCGAATAAGTTAAATGAAAATACACACTCACTTTAAACTATATTAGAAAAATAAAGTTATTTATCTTACTGGATCACGCTCAAATTTTGTGAAAGACATTTACAAACACAGTACATTTCAAAATATGACAGAACATTTCCGATTGCCTATCAAATTATATCACTTGTTATACCCATGCTTGTTTAATGGAAACAAATTGCTATTAAAAGACGCGAGAGACAACAAAGGAAGTATTAAAAAGCGTGACATTTCAACAATACGGCAAAGACAAAGACATTTTTCAAAACGAAACGGATTATGCCTATACGATCAAAAGGAATACAATTACATATTAACCCTTTCACCGCCAATGTCGCATTTATGCACCACAATGGTTTAACACCCATGTCACTAAAAGGCATCAAATCAGGGTCTGTTATCCGAAGACCCTATTTTCTTAATTTTGGGTGGTAAGGCTAGGCCTAATGTTATGCATGTCACCGAGGAATTCCCAATATTGCAAATATAATTTGTTCTCTTCCCAGTTTATTTTAATGGTATTTTTTTGCTGAAAAATGGCTGATGACGAAAGGGTTAATATCCCTGAAACTTGCAAACTATTCTTCACAAAGTCAGCCCAAACTAAACATCACATGAAAGAGAATGTTATACATGACAGAGAACAATAGTCATTGAGAACCAGTGCTACCTTTTTCCATTGAGGGCGCCACATATAAAAGGTCAAATAAAAATACCAGAAGACTTTCCTCTCATTTTCATTTTAATCCGAACACGTGTGCACAGAACTGGGATCGAGAACGAGCAAGCAAGCGAGAGAGAAAACGCGCGAGAGAGAGAGAAATGTCTCGAGCCATCTAATCTCTTAAATCGAGTGCTCTTTATAGAGCCGAAAGAATTGGTTTCCAATCTTTTGCTTAAACCGTTCCACCAAATGTTATTTTCCAACAAACTGAAGGGCACAGCAGACAGACTAGCGCATGCACAAACGTGTCCTGAACCAATATTTAAGGTCATATGTCAACCATGACCACTTTCCCATTTTGACATCCGATCCAGATGCGTCGGCCAAGGTCTATAGCCAGACAGCAAGGGTTATGGAGGGTCAAAGGCCTTGTGTCCAAGTAGCGTGCGCTGAGGATCAAAGGCATTTTGTCCAAAGAGCGCTCCCGGCGCTCTTGATCCCAAATATCAACAACGTGCACCCTGTGGTCGTCTTGAGCAACAACCAACAGCATCTCGTGTCCGTCCATCACGCAGAAACGAATAGCCAGTGGACGGCCAGCTGTTGAGTAGTAACCGATAATGTCAGGACTCTCTGATTTATCCACAGACATAGAGTACACGCCTATGAGGGAATTCATGTTGCTGTCCATTACACACGTGCAAGCCAGGTAAGTTCCTCCGGTCGACACATGCGTCAGTTGTGACGGGGGGTCTTTCCACAGTGGGCCCGAACAAGCGTGGGTCACGTGCTTAAGCTGTGCTGATGAGGAGGGGCTAGGGGTTTCGCTTGAGCCAGGAAGAGCCGCAACCAAGACAGTCTGATCTGTACTTGCTGGTCCATAATCAAACGAAAATTTAATCCTCATCAAACCCTTTCCCTTGGCTAAGTAATAGTGCGCATCACTGAGATCATTAGAGACAAACTGAGTAAACCTCTTCACTATGGCATACGGAGTTCGATTACCATCAGGAGAGACCAGTTCTACTGAGATAGACTTTTCGTTTTCATATCCCCAGGTCATCAAGACATCCTCAGCGATGGACAGAAGGCTAGTTGTCAATGCACATGTGGTATACTCTATTGCCGTCAGCAGCTGACCATCAGCGTCAAAAAGCTTTAACTCCGGAGGACATCCGTTACACTCCGTCTTCCAGCATAATACCCAGAGTCGTTCACGGCTGATGGGGCATATGTCTGAAATTGAGTAACGGTGATCATTGGAACAGGGAAACTCACATGGTAATTTCTTCGGCTGCCCAATAAATCTTTTTAACTGTAGATGATTTACAGCATCAGGATCGTTTTTCACAAGGAACCAGGTACACTCATTGGGAATATCGTTGGGCAGCTCGCTCTTTACCTCATCGGTAACTATGTCTTTTCGAATGTCTGTTTTAAACTGATCTAACAGGACCTCAAGGGCAGTCTCTTCACCGGAGTTCAGAACTCGCTGTATGTGGTCTTTATTGCCTTGTAGTTCCTGTGCCTTGCAGCGCTGCTGTTGGTCATGATCCTCCCAAGGTTTGTTCAGCTGTTTTAGGGAACTCTGGAGAGCCTGTACTGCTTCGTCCAGAGACAGGTCCACCCACTCATGCAGTGTTTTAGCACGGGCCCGACACGACCCCTCTGCCTTGTTTGTCTGCTCCTGCAGTGTTCTACACTGGTCTTCAAAGGGGTTGACTGTGTGTTTGAACTTGCCCTTGGTAGAGTTGGCGTCTGTCAGATACTGGCTTGGATGATCTCTATGCTGGGTCACCTGGCACTCTATGCAAATGTCAGCCTGACACGTGCTGCAGTGAAGCAGGAGTAGCTGGTCACGGTGCTTAGCACACATCTTCACACCCTCCACGCTTCCTGTTCCACACTTTTCCTCTCCGTCTTTGGATGCCACGGGTACCATGGTTTCTCGACGACCACCATGTTTAGAATGCATATCGCTGTGATCTGGGCAATGTTTCTGTTGGCACTCGACACACACGTGGGCGGCTTTTTCTTCACCCCGCGCATAGCAAAGCCAGAGGTTGTCTTTGACATGGATGTTGGTCTGGACAAAAATGAAAGAAAGAAAGCAACAGTGTGTATATATTTATCTGGGAATTTAAGACAGTTTATATTCTACATTCTTGGCATTCATACACTACCACCAAAACTCAAACTTTCACTCACTATTCGCAAACACATACTCTTGTATTATCATAATGGAAAAATAGAATTATTACAAATTCAATGGAAAAACTAAATTAGGCCTATGGGTTGGATGTGTTGGCTTACCCTGTACTAAGTATCATAATGTACACAAAAGTCATCACACCATACTGTCTTAGAAGAGGACATGTCTAAGTTAGTAAGTTAGCTGGTGTAATATTTGGAATTTGTGTTTTAATTTAGAAAAAAGCCTGTTTTACATGTTATTAATACAAACCAGGAAATAAAAAAATTCATGACATGCACTAGATAGCTTCAATGACTGATGAGAAAGATCTGGGTATGATTTCTGACAAAAATTGTGTTTTGATATTTATGTACATAGGGTTGTACATAAAGCAAACTAAATGTTAAATGCTATCAGGAAAATTTCCCATAAAGAACGACGCTTTCTTATTTGGAAATTATACCAAGACGGGCAACAAAACTTCTTAAGTAAAAACATGTTGCATTACGAAGGATTACACGAGTAAAACCTACGCTCTCTTAAATGGAGGAGATTGAGAAGCGACCTGATACAAATGACAAAAATATTGAATGGGCTATATTCTATCACATCTACTGGTACACCCTTTTCTGTTTCTAATTGCAATATCACTAGGATTGTTTAGAGGAAATGTTTTGTAAAATACTGTTGACATTTTTAAAAAGCAAGAAAAAAGAGCAGGGAGAGATACTGGCGTCATGAATTGAAAGCGAACTATCCCCAAGGACTCAATGTGTGGGCCTGAAGTCCCCTTCTCTTCTCATGCCTTCTGGGAGGCAGCACTAAGGAAACAAATACTGGGTACAAACAGAGAGGTTATTGTGTTCACAGCCTTGCTCTTTGGTTTCAACTTTGTTGCATCATTTACGCGTTGGACTGTAGAGGGGAAGTATTGTTTGTATTTTGATCTTGATGGTTTTTTGCTCCTTCTGTTGCCTGCGTTTTGCTCCTTTTTTGCTATATTTGATGTTTGCTGTTTAATTGTTTGTCTGTGTTGATAAAGGCGCATTCGCCGAAATATCCAGTAGTTTTGCTTTGCCTCTTGTGAATAAAATAGCGTCACTTTACACTTGTCGTGTAGGTGTTCGTTTGTTATTGTCACACAGTAATCACAGATGATTAATTAATTAAGCGTTTCAATCAATTGGAAATCAATCTCAGTCTTACTATGTTTATATTTCGCTTCGTAGGCCTTCTGGAGACTGGGTTAAAATAAGACGTAGTAAATAGAGCACACAAATGATGCTTTAACATGTCTGTGATAGTTTGGCTAGTACATGCGTGTATGTCTGTGTGTCTGTGCATGCGACTTGTATACATGCGTTTGAGCGAATACGTGTAAGGGAAACAGTACATTGATCTGCATATATATAAATATATAATCTTATATGCATTATATCAAGGATGTACCTTTGTGTGTGCGTGCGTGCATGCATGCATATATATATATATATATATATATATATATAGTATGACAGAACAATATCAGTGAATAGCCAGCTCCGTACCCCTACTCCGAAGGACTGAAAAGTTAGTGCATTTGAAATGCAGAATAGTTTGCTTTGATAAAACTTTGATAAGCCTTTTGCATAAGGCACTGTCCCTCCCCTCCCTGTATTTTAAAAGCTGATTCCTGTAAAAGTTCCACTCTTGCTACACGAAGCTTCCAATTTACCTACCTTGATTAACTCAGTCTTTCTCTGCTACTTGCTCTCTTGCTCTTCTTTCTTTCACACTTTCTCCCAGTATCCTGTTCTTTCTCCTTTGGCTTTTTAACGCAAAATAAACGATGCAGTTAAAGGATCCGGGTTATCTGTGTTATCTTCTATTGTTGAGCCTGAAGGCCAGCCCTCAGGCCCCAACCCTTGAGTCCTGCCCCAGAGAGGCCACGAGCTGCTGGACAGAATACTCTACATCTCTCTCTCTCTCTCTCTCTCTCTCTCTCTCTCTCTCTCTCTCTCTCTCTCTCTCTCTCTCTCTCTCTCTCTCTCTCTCTCTCTATATATATATATATATATATATATATATATATATATATATATGTGTGTGTATGTGTGTGTGTGTGTGTGTGTGTGTGTGTGTGTGTGTGTGTGTGTGTGTGTGTGTGTGTGTGTGTGTGTGTGTGTGTGTGTGTGGTGTGTGTGTGTGTTGGGCTGTGAGTGTGAGTGTATGGGTCAGGGAAGAATGAATGGTTTAATTTTAGCTACACACACACAGAGAGAGAGAGAGAGAGAGAGAGAGAGAGAGAGAGAGAGAGAGAGAGAGAGAGAGAGAGAGAGAGAGAGAGAGAGAGAGAGAGAGAGAGAGAGAGAGAGAGAGAGAGAGAGAGAGAGAGAGAGAGCATGTATGTTATGCATAATACAAGCACGTTTCTTCACATGCATGTGGGTATATGCAGGCTTATGAGTGAGCGTGTAATTGAGAGAACATTGTGACAATGAGAACGGTAGTTATATTGCTACTGTTTTTAGTTTTTATATTTGTTGCTGTTTTTTGTTGTTGATTGTATTGCCTCATTCCTTTCCATCCTCCTTGTTCCTGCTTATCCCATTTTGTCCCACTCTACTTTCTGATCTAAGGAACTCTTCTTTTTTCTTTTTTCCTTTGACTTTATTCTTTCTATTTTTTTCTATTTTACAATGAACTGGGTTTTTTTGTTTTTCATGAGATTTAAAACTTGAACGTGAAACTTATGTGAGCTAGATTTTATTTTATTTTATTTTGTGTTTAAACTGAACTGTCTTCATAAGATTCAACCTCGAGTGTGGCACACAACCTATTTTAATGTAGTCCATGATTGTGTTTGACAAAGGGAACTTGGGTTAAGAACTTGGGTTCCGGTGTAGAGTGGCACAGTGGTAGCGCGTTCGCTTCGTGTCAAGTAAACCCGAGTTCGAACCTGGGTACAGGGGATTTTTTCCTCTCATTATACACTAGGCCTTAGCGGTCTGAACGTGGAGTCTTTCGGATGAGACGATAAACCGAGGTCCCGTGTGCCCATGCACTTAGCATACGATAAACCCAGTGGCAACGAAAAAGTTGTCATTTGGTCAAAATGTACCCCCCCCTTCATCAGTGACAAAAATCGCATGCAACCCCCCCAAAAAAAACACACCAAAAAACCCATTGGGTGGCGCACCTCTGGCTGCGACACGCTCTCCAGGTGGGAGCAACCCGAATTTCACAGAGACGCCTCTGTGACTATAAAGTACCTAATACCTAATACCTAATACCTAATATTACCAGCAACAACGTGGGTGATCAGAGTGTTTTGTTCATCATAGAATTAAAACAACAACAACAGAGTTTTCATTTTCTAACAGAGTTATTTATCACTGGGTTGACCTCCAAATCTACTTTACATTTGCACAAAATACTGACCATGTCAAGAACATTGTGAATGCAATCCCAAATTTTTTAAGATATATTTTATGACTTATGATTGATTTACAGTTTCAAAATAGAGCAATTAGACTACTTACAAATCTATGACACGGAGAACACGTTTTATAGGCCGCAACGCCTAGTCTGTTTTTTAGCCTGTCTCTGCCTATCTACTGACCTATCTTCCTACCTACCTACCCACCTACTCATCAATAATTGTATGAATGGGCAAACTATTATTGCCTTCTTGTCTTGTGAGAAACACACCTTTCTCTTTAGGATTCCTCTTTCTCCCCTCCTCTTGTTTTTGTGCTTCTTGTATAAGTGTGCATTGCGATCAGATCACCTTTTGAATGTTGAAACCACAAACAACATTCAGTATACACTAGTTTACCACAGTGCTGTGGTGACAAAATGATACTACACGCGTTGAATTTGATATTTCATTAAATAAATGTGTACACTTGGATTAACTTGCATTGAACCCCCCAAAAAAAAACAACAACAACCTGAGACAGACTGCAACGTCAATGGAACATACAACAAACAAACAAACTACACGACAGGTAGATGGAAGTTCAGTTTAACGTCGCGTATCGGCTTTCGCCATGCACGACGGGCTGAACAAACCAACCAGGGTATAAACAAAAATGTATGTTCCTGAATCACTGTCTTAGCCAAAAGGCCGAGAAGCGATCATAATTCATTAGGTGTAAAGTGACGTTATTTCATTCACAAGAGACAAAACAAAACTACTGGATATTTCGGCGAATGCGCCTTTATCAACACAGACAAACAATTAAACAGCAAACAGCAAATATAGCAAAAGGAGGAAAAAGCAGGCAACAAAAGGAGCAAAAAAACAAATCAAAATCAAAACGCATTTTACGCATTGGACTATAGACGGGAAGTATTGTTTTTTTAAATTTTGATCTTGGTGTTTTTTTCTCCTTTTGTTGCCTGCTTTTTGCTCCTTTTGCTATAATTATTTGCTGTTTTCTGTTTATTTGTTTGTCTGTGTTGATAAAGGCGCATTCGCCGAAATATCCTGTAGTTTTGTTTTGTCTCTTGTGAATAAAATAACGTCACTTTACACTTGTCGCGTAGTTGTTTGTTTGTTGTATTAACTTGCATTGGCAATATTGACATTTCTTCAGTGAAGAAAGTTAACCTGACAGAAAAGACCAAGGCTGGTTGCGTTTTTGGCTGCTCTATGGTCCACGTTCATCCGTGTTTCGCACATTGAAAATAATATTTTATATTAGGTACATTGTGGATGCTGGGAATGTATGCTGTAAATGCACGCTAGTCCCCGCACCTGTTCGAACCTAAACTTGAAGAAGAATATAATACCACCGTTACTTTACAAAGTTTAAGGTTTTGGAGGGAGACGGCAAACTTACTTCGATTAATTCTTAAAGGTGGACTCGGACGGATAAGTTTTTGCAAGAAACACGTCGAGATCACCAGAAAGACAGCCTTTTCAAGGGTCGGAACACTCACTTTGCTCTGGTTTCTTAGAAATCAAACCGTTTAAAACGGCGATTCTTCCTTGGCGGATATACCGGAGAGAGTAGCCATTTTGGATGGGGTGTGAGGGCGGTCACTCATTGTGGTTGAAGCGTTTTCTTTTTTTGTAGTGCAGTAAAAAACCAAACACGGAGCTATTTCCTTTGTTGTGAGCGAAAATCCTTTAGATAAACTGTATAAAATTTAAAAAAATAAAAATAAAAAAGCTTGTATTGCGGAAAGTTTGTGCAAACGATTTGGCCTAAACACAGGCGGCCATTCAAAAAGAAACGGCAAACTCCTATTTGGGTGAAAGAATTTGACTTCCAGCACCTCCGCCAAGGAGGAATCGCCTTTTTGACGGCTTGATTGTAATTCTCTAATTTATGTATAATTATCAAATTATGTACATAGTGTGTGTGTGTGTGTGTGTGTGTGTGTGTGTGTGTGTGTGTGTGTGTGTGTGTGTGTGTGTGTGTGTGTGTGTGTGTGTGTGTGTGTGTGTGTGTGTGTGTGTGTGTGTGTGTGTGTGTGTGTGTGTGTGTGTGTGTGTGTGTGTGTGTGTGTGAGAGTGTGTGCGTGTGCGTGTGCGTGTGCGTGTAGTAGTAGTAGTAGAATAGGGACTAATCAAGCCGTTAAGCTTTTTAGCAGTCCCATCGATTTCCAATTTGATATTTTTTTGATTTGTTTTATTTATTTAAATTTTTTTCTTATTTTTAGCGGTGTGTGTGTGTGTGTGTGTGTGTGTGTGTGTGTGTGTGTGTGTGTGTGTGTGTGTGTGTGTGTGTGTGTGTGTGTGTGTGTTCTTAATAATTGATTTAATGTACATGTTTTAGTTCAATCTGCTGCACATGTTGTGGAAGACAATTTTCCATTTTAAACTTGTTTTTTAATGGATAATAAAGATTTTTGAATTGAATTGAATTGGAATTGATTTCTGGGAAACCAGAGCAAAATGAGTGTTGCGATCTCTGTAAAGGGTGTTCTCCTGCTGATCTGGACGTGCTTCTTGCAAAAACACATCCGTCAGGGTGCCCCTTTAAGCATTCAAATTGTCCATAGGGGGGCACTATTTACATTACTATCATATCATATCATATCATATACGGCATATAGGCTTTTAAATAGCCTTTAGCCTGCTATTTCCTTTTAGTTTATAAGGAAACGCAATTTAAAACTTTTTGTTTTTTGATTTTGTTATTTATATATATATATATTTTTTTTATATATATATATATATATATATATTTTTTTTTTTAAAGAGTACAACATACAGTGACAACAAGCAAACTGATCTGCATACTAATTAATTACTGAATACTTATGTTAGTATGGAAGCAATAATCTTCCCAAAAATTATCTAATTTGTTTTTAAAACTATTGAGTGTTCCTACGGTTGCAGTATCATTTGGTAGAGAATTCCAATTGTTAATAACCCTGTTTGTGAAAAAATGTGCATAAATATTAGTATGAACTAATGATTTTGTTAGTTTTAAGGAGTGTCCTCTAGTGGTAGAGTTACTAAGAGAAAAAAGTGTGTTTGTAGTTCTAGTATCATAATATCCATTTAAGATCTTAAAAGTTTCAATCATATCTCCCCGTGCTCTTCTATACTCTAGGCTAGGTAGATTAAGAAGTTTCAGTCTTTCCTCATAGCTCATATTACTCATGCTGATAATTTGCTTAGTGAATCGCCTTTGGACGTTCTCGATAGCATTAATATGTTTCTTTAATGATGGAGACCAAATCACATTACCATATTCCACTATTTGTCTCACCAATGATTTGAACAGGGGCACCATAATATCTTTAGTTTTGTGCTGAATGAAATGATAAATCATACCAGAGATTTTATTTGCCTTTTTAATAGTTTCAGTGATGTGCTGATCAAAATTTAACTTATTATCCACCATAACTCCCAGGTCTTTTTCCACTTCAGAAGCTTCTAATTCACAACCATCAATTGTATAACTAAAGTTAGGGTTATTTTTACACTTCTGTCCATTAAATTTAATTTGCCATTCTTTCGTCCAATTAACTAATTTGTCTATAGACTCTTGAAGTTTAGTTTTGGATTCATCGCTGAGGATTCCGCAATAAGCTTTTGTATCATCTGCAAAGATTTTTATAATACAGTTGACTATATCGGGCATGTCGTTTATGAAATAAATAAACAAAGTTGGTCCCAATACACTACCCTGTGGAACACCACTAGTAACATAAGAATTTTCGGATTTATCTTCTCCAATGCTAACACACTGAGTCCTGTCTGTAAGAAAGTCTTGAATCCACATGCCCATAGGGGAGATCCATAGAGGAGATAATCTGTGGATTAAAAAAAAGTAATCAGGTCTACTGGTTTCGATCGTTAATGTTTTCCCCAGAACTGGAGCAGAAATGTGAATGTTTCCTATATCGTGGCTAATCTTAGACAAAACCTAACTTACCGGCAACTGTCCCATTTTCTGATCAGGCGGCGTCACCGGCGTGCGACACGTGGGGCAGGGGGAGGCGGAGAAGGTCCCAGCCACACCCTGGAGACACTTCTGGCGGAACGTGTAGAAACACGGCAGCAGATCGGGGCGACCGAACTTCTTCTTGCAGATCTGACACTTGTCACCATCCTCGTCCTTCTCTGGTGCACTCTGGTGCTGATTTATGCGTTTGCTGTCCGCTGTTGTCATTTTGGATGCCACGTTCTCGTTCGCTTGAATAAGAACGTCTCTTGAAAACCCGTTGGTTTGCTTAACACTACACTCGCTCGGCTAATACTTTTCTTTTGTTTTCCCTCGAGGGATTTTGACAACAGGCAGGTACGATGCTTCGTTGTAGAGTGAGCAGCTCGGCTTAATATATATGCTTTTCGGAAGCGGATGATCCGTGAGTGAACTTTATTCACGTACATTTAAAAACAAATCAAATAAACGAAGATGGCAGGCATACAAACGTACACCCAGTCGATCAGAAGCCCCTTTTGTCAAATCTCTTTGGTTTCCCACCCTCCAATGAAATATATTTTGAATTAATAATTTTACTAATGAACTGGTTCTTTTGTGCTTGAACTTTTAAGAAAATCAACAGCGTTTATCCCTAAATACCACCATGATTCAGTGACAAGATCTTTAGATTATGCGAGTTTTCTCTTTATGACGCGGGTTTATCTGATCAGTGAAAGGAGTCCGACATGCCCATGTGACTTGTGACTGCCAGGTGCCATTATATGGCCTCACCGTTATCATGGGGTGGAATTCAAATATCTTCCTTTGTAACTGGGTGCAAGAGTGAATGCCCTTGGAGGGTGGGGGAAGATGGTTCAGTACTGACCAGACAGGGGGATAACTTTCGCCAATAACCCCTATTTGATGCCACTAAATGGCTGCCTTTCGCAAGGGTGAATGCCCTTGTCAGTACTGACCAGCAAGAGCAATTACTCTCACTGTCAAGGGCGTTAATAACCTTAGTTGCAAAGGCCTATAAGGTTCCCAAGGTCTTAATTGGGATCCTCACCCAAAAACAAAAACAAAGGTGGCAAAATGCTTTCCAGGTGGGAGCAGCCCGAATTGCACAGTCTCAGTGAGTAAAAGAAAAGCTAAATAAAACATTATCAAATAGCAATGTATCTCTCTCTTCTCCCCCCCCCCCTCTTTCTCAGTTGTTTGTTTATTTCTCTTACATTTGGATAAGCATTCAGTGTCAGTGAGGGGCGAGGCCAAGGCCCAAAGGTATTCACAATAATCAAGTATTTGCAGTATCTGAGGAAATGTTGGTCCCAACACGAACGGAAGCACATAAGTTAGTGCAGCACCAACTTGAATGCGGCGGTGGAGCGGTGGTGCTGGTAGTAGTAGAAGAAGAAGAAGAAGAAGAAGAAGAGGGATGAGGATGAGGAGGATGAGGAGGCGGATGGGGAACGGGGAGGGTGAAGTGACGGTGATGTATGCAAAGAAAATGTACTCAGTGAACAGCAGATTGGAATCGAAAAGACGAGACAGACGGACAGACGAGAGAGAGAGAGAGAGAGAGAGAGAGAGAGAGAGAGAGAGAGAGAGAGAGAGAGAGAGAGAGAGAGGGAGAGGGAGAGAGAGAGAGAGAGAGAGAGAGAGAGAGAGAGAGAGAGAGAGAGAGAGAGAGAGAGAGAGCATAAGTCAGGCAGACAGACAGACTGACATGGTGTGCGTGCGTGAGAAGTGTGTGTGTGTGTGTGTGTGTGTGTGTGTGTGTGTGAAGAGAGAGAGAGAGAGAGAGAGAGAGAGAGAGAGAGAGAGAGAGAGAGAGAGAGAGAGAGAGAGAGAGAGAGAGAGAGAGAGAGTGTGTGTATGAGTGTGTGTATGTGTGTGTGTGTGGGTGCGTGTGTGCGCGCGCGCGCGTGTATGTATGTGTGTGTATGTATGTGTGTGTGTGGTGCGTGCGTGTGTGTGCGTGTATGTGTGTGTGTATGTGTGTGTGTGTGTGTGTGTGTGTGTGTGTGTGTGTGTGTGTGTGTGCGTGTGCGTGCGTGCGTGTGCGTGCGTGCGTCCACCCTCTGTCTCTGCTTTAAAGCGTCTTACTCGTAAAACGACACCCAAACACCACAATTCAGTCACAGTGGTGATACTAATTTAATGAGCACGAATGACAAAATAAAACACACATAAACAACGAAACAGGTTTATTTCTAATTATAAAATAATACAAAGGAATACTGTAATAATTTTGTCTGATACATGCGTTGCAATGCTTCAAAACATAGGCCACACTGTTTAAAAAAAAAAAAAATTCGACTTTAAACCAAACACTAAAACTGCTTTATCTTTCGTTTTGTCAGCTAGATAGTTCTTCTTTCCTTTTCTATGTTTTATAGACTAGAGACATTGATCCTTTCACCGCCAGCCATATTTCAGCAAAACAAATCCATTAAATATACCTGGGTGGAGAACAAAAACCATCGGCAGTATTGGGGATTCTTCTGTGACATATATAAAATAAGGTCTATCCTTACTTCCCAAAACTAAGACAATAGCGTCTTTGGATAACAGACCCCAATTTGATGCCTTTTAGTGACATAGGTGTTAACATGCGACTTTGCCGGTGAAAGGGTTAAAGGTTTAGAGCATCATTAACTTCTTAGATCCTTGTATCGTGATTTTCATTTCCCCTCTTTCATGAGTCTTTAATGAATTCATACACTGTGTCACAGTGTGAGATGTTGCAGAGTTAACTTTGACACCCAGGAAGCAAAATACATTAATATTCAATACTGATTAACAAACCTAAACAATAAAATGAAAATGAATGGTGAAAGTAGGTTGCAAATGTTGGAAGCAAAGTTATAGCTATCCCATAGCTCCATCCATCCATTCCTACGCTCTTTTAAGCGTTCAATGCATTACAATATCAAAAGTCAAAGCTAAAAAAACCACCACATATAATATTGAAAGCAAAGCTACACATCCACATCTGTGTGTGTGTGTGGATTGTCAAGGATTGTTTTATTTCTCATTGGATTCTCCTTCGCTCTGGTCCATTTTCTAAGTATTGTAATGCCCGAAGGGAGTAAAAGAATAGAAACACACACACACACACACACACACACACACACACACACACACACACACACACACACACACACACCAACAACATACAGTATTTATACGGCGCTGAATCTTGATAGAAATCAAATCAAAGCGCACACACACGTTAGCATTCAAAGCGCATTCAAACACAAACGCAATACAAAGCGAACACACACGGAAAACATAAATGGAATATAGCAGAAACAGACCTAATGGCAAGAGAGAGAAGAGAAAGAGAGAGGAGCTTTAATGACGGGGGAACAGGTGGGTTTTGAGGTTAGCTTTGAAAGCAGAGAGAGTCGGTCGCTGACGGAGGGAGAGAGGAAGTTTGTTCCAGGAAACACACACACACACACACACACACACACACACACACACACACACACACGCACACGTACACACACACACACACACACACACACACACACACACACACGCACACACACGCACACACCATAATACAAAGCATACCCACACCACATGCTCTACATAATTATTGGAAGACATAAGCCCTATGTCCACACATCCAATGGTTATATCATTTCGTTCCCGCTACCACCCCTTTCAATGTGTTATGTTGCCACAGAATAGAACCATACCCGTAGTGGACTTGAACATTGTACAAGAATAATGTCTTTTTGTTTAGATGTCTGTCTATGTAATGCGAGCGCGTGCACGCGCACATTTGTGTGTGTGTGTGTGTGTGTGTGTGTGTGTGTGTGTGTGTGTGTGTGTGTGTGTGTGTGTGTGTGTGTGTGTGTATGTATGTGTGTGTGTGTATGTGTGTGTGTATGTGTGTATGTGTGTATGTGTGTGTGTGTGTGTGCGTGTGCGTGTGCGTGTGCGCGTGCGTGTGCGCGTGCGTGTGCGTGTGCGCGTGCGTATGTGCGTGTGCGTGTGCGTGTGCGTATGTGCGTGTGCGTGTGCGCGCGTGTGTGTGTGTGTACGTGCAATTGGGTGTGAGGCCGTTAGAAATAAAGCTTACAACCGTTTACATTTTACTGGATCATAAAGTTGTTTTTTTCTTCTTCTGACAGACGTATATGACACACGACATTTTAACAGTTGGAAACAGAACTTTCGAACTACGCAAACAAAAGGCAAAGTACCCCACAAAACTCCATCATACCTGCCATTATAATATGACAGGTCAATTTAGAATTCCCCTTTCTAAAACCAATTGCAAAAGAATGAAGACAAGACATTTAATTCAAGTACACCAGGCACAAAACGACGATAATCGAAAAACGAGTCGAACTTTTCAATAAAAGAAACAGCTATGGCGTTTTGATTATTTGTCACAATGTCATGGAATAATCATTATTATCACACTTTAAAAAATAAAAAATAAAATAAAACAACATTAAAGCAAAAAACCCACAACAACTAAAAACCGGTTTGAACGGCTAAGGAGCGAAAAAGATAGTTTACGATTTTAATCACACATCGGAAGACTTTTTCCCGCCTGAATACATTGTGGGAAACTAAAATACATACATCAAATGGAAACAAAAAGGAAACAAGAAAGTAGAATGGAGAGAGAGAGAGAGAGAGAGAGAGAGAGAGAGAGAGAGAGAGAGAGAGAGAGAGAGAGAGAGAGAGAGAGAGAGAGAGAGAGAGAGAGAGAGAGAGAGAGAGAGAGAGAGATGTACGGCAGTGCGTCGAACAGAATCATCTTAAACCTGTTCGATTTCCCCACTGGTCAAGAACACAAATTACAGGCTATTGCCCTTTGGAGAAAATAATCTCATGACACGAACTGTCACTGCCACACTGGTCAAGAACACAAATCGATGGGAGCTTATTGTCCTTTGCTCAAGTACAGAGTTTGAAGTCGCAGGTCAACCCTGACTACTTTCCCTCCATTGTAACCGATCCACACGTGCTGGTCTGTGTCTGTGGCCAAACATATGGGGTTGCCCTCTACCAAGACGGACCCTGTGTCCAAGTAGCCCAGCGCACGGCTCGTCATGCCTTTAGGGTCGGCAATGCTGACCCGGTTTTCATTTTGAACAGCAACCAACATCACATCTCGTCCGTCAATCACACAGAAACGAACGTCGCGTGGAAAGCCCGTTGTATGGTAGTAACCACTCTGAAAAGGACGGGATGATGGATCAGTCATTGTGTAGATATTGAGGTGGAAAAATCTCCGAACGCATACATATGCGAGATATTTTCCTCCTGCCGACACATAGCTCAGCTCGTCTCCCCGCATTTCACGGGGTAAATACACAGTGTTCAAGACGGTGTGACTCACCTGGTCTTTCATTGGGGAGGAACCAGGCGTGGCCTGTGACTGAGGGTGAGGCATGACCGAACCCCAGACAGTGCTGTCTGTCTGGCTTCCACTTGCTGAACTGAATTCTACTATTTGCAATTTTCTCGATTCATCTGCCAAGACGTAATGGATATCATTATGGTCATTTGAGACGAAGCAAGTAACGCCTGTTCCCATGCTATAGGCAGTGCGATGACCATCAGGAGAGATCAGCGCAGTTTTGAAATACCCTTTTACATACCCAGTCATCAACAAGACATCAGAAATGGACAAAAGGCGACATTGAGGAGATGTATGTTTTATATTTGCTAGCACCTTACCCTTATCATTATAGAGCTTTAGCGTCAGTGGAAGTCTTTGTTGGGGTGCATCGTTGTACAATACCCACAGTCGCCCACGGTTGATAGGACACATCTTAACGACCACAGACTGGGGATTTTCGGAATAATACAATTCACATGGCTCCTTATTCCCGTTTGTACCGAGGCTTGCATACAAATCCACAACTGCAGCACCCGACTTTGTTCGAGGCAGGGTTTCTGATACATTGCTGTCGGCAGACTCTGATGGCTTAGGAGTGATGATCATATCAGAACCTGAAACGTACTTTCCTCGTTCTTTCGTGTCCACATCGCTCGCGGGATCTGAAGTCAGCTGATTTTCAAGAAACAGCAAGTCAACTGTCTGGCTGTATTTCAAGACGTGTTGTATGTGGCCCATCTGAGCCTCTAGTGCCAGTTTGTCGTTGTGTAGCTTCTGGACTGTGTCGTCGATTTGCTCCATGTTCACTCTCAGAGACCAAAGCGTGTTATTTAGCTTCTCCTTGACCTTGTACTGGGCGTCTGCCAGGTGCTGGACTGGGTGACCTTCATGCTGGGTCACCTGGCACTGCTTGCAGAGGTCGACCCTGCACGTGCTGCAGTGAAACAGGAGTCGCTGGTCCGGGTGCTTGGCACATATCCCCCCCTGCAGGGTTTCTGTTCCACACTTCCCCTCTTCTTGACTGAACGTCACGGGTACCATCGTGTGTCCGTTACTTGTATCAGTGGAACCGTGTACCGCACTGTGGTATGGACAAAATCTCAGTTTGCACTGAAAGCACGAGCCAGCGGCCTTCTTGTCACACACATCGCATAGTCGTAGATCGTCTTTGACATAGTTGGTCTGGACAAAAGAGAAAGTAAAATTAAAATTGTTGAATGAGGTTGAGCTGTGGTCATGTTTTTTTCTTAGTTCGCATAAAATTATATTGGTAAGAATACACAGTGGAAAACAGTAGATGTTGCAAATGTAGGTGCTGTAAATGCATGTACAGGGATTTAATATTTTATGCTTATTTATTTTATTTATTCATCATTATATGTTCATGTTCGTGTGTGTGTGCGTGTGCGTGTGCGTGTGCGTGTGCGTGTGCGTGTGTGTGTGTGTGTGTGTGTGTTCGTTCTTTAGTGTTACGTCTGTTCATTCGCAAGTGATAATAGACACACACAACAAAAAAAAGTGTGTGTGTGTGTGTGTGTGTGTGTGTGTGTGTGTGTGTGTGTGTGTGTGTGTGTGTGTATGTGTGTGTGAAATTAATTAAGCCTACAGCAGATAGCTATTGAAGTGAGAGTGTGTGTGTGAGTGCGTGGATGGTAGTGTTATTTATGTGTTTTCCCTACACATCTATTCATAAAAAA
>CM065682.1:52649177-52659177 GCA_017654935.2 Phymorhynchus buccinoides
GAGAGAGAGAGAGGAGAGAGAGAGAGAGAGAGAGAGAGAGAGAGAGAGAGAGAGAGATAGAGAGAGAGAGACAGAGACAGAGACAGAGAGAGAGAGACCCTTCAGATCCAGCAGAGCAGAGCAGCCTAAAGTCAGTTCCTTATTCCAGCGTAATCAGCTCATCATACTAATCAGATTATCCAAGCACGCACAAACTGTGTTACTCTTCGCATCTTGCCCTTTAGGGCTACTACTTCCCCTTTAATTAAGCGAACACAGCAACGACGACGACTGTTTGTGTCGTCACTTTTGCATGCCCCCACCCTCCACCCCCTTGTCCTCCTCCCCAACCCCCAGCAAATGCGCGGCACTAGTTAGTCGTGTCCGACTATGACGTTCAGATAGCTGGTAAGGCAGATGCTATTTTGAAAAAAAGAGAAAAAACAAACTGGGCTGGAATGTGTGTTATCATTGGGAATGCTCTGCCCAGTGGTGTAGAGTGGCAATGCAGAGGTAAAGCGTTCGCCTCGTGTCAAGTAAACCCGAGTTCGAATCTGGGTACAGGGGATTTTCCCTCTCAATTTACACTAGGCCTTGCCGTCTGAACGTGGAGTCTTTCGGATGAGACGATAAACCGATGTCCCGCGCGCCCATGCACTCAGCACACGCTAAACCCAGTGGCAACGAAAAAGTTGTAATTTCGTCAAAATTACCCCCACCCCCCCTTTCCTTCATCATCAGTCGCACAAAACTCGCATTCAAAAAAAAAAGGGGGGTGGCGCGCCTCTGACTGCGACGCGCTCTCCAGTTGGGAGCAACCCGAATTTCACAGAGATGCCTCTGTTACTATAAAGTACCTAATACCTAAGCTGTATCTTGATTTTACATTACTGTAGAACATCAGCTCGTATTCTCAGATTCACTTTACAAGTGTCCCAAAACTGGGACTCGTATCAAGCTATGATACAACCAGCCTTTGAGTAAAGGGTCAAATACAGTGACAAATACCGAACAATGTTTACTTCTACCTACCTTCACGTAAGGTTGACTTATTGTTATGGTACCTCCTAAGTAAAAACCATCAAGATTATTAAAAAACAAACCCACCACAACAAGAGTATAAAATGTACCAATGTTTCGTCCTGGTTTATTCTGGACTTCGACAGGGATTAAAATGACAACAGAACGAGCATCAACATTAACCCTTTCACCGCCATCCATATCTCAGCCCAAAATTTCCATTAAATGTACCTGTGATAGAACAAAATCCATCTGCAGTATTGAGGATTCTTCTGTGACATCTATTATAACAAAAGGTCTATCCTTACTTCCCAAGACTAAGACAATGAGGTCTTTGGATAATAGACCCCAAATTGATGCCTTTTAGTGACATAGGTGTTAAATCACTGTGGTGCTGAAATGCGACTTTGGCGGTGAAAGAGTTAAAAGGCACAAAATGGATAGAGATTAAGAGCGGATGATCCGGCCGCCATAAAACGTTCAACATGGATGCTGCTGGTAGAGGGCTATGACTGTATACTTTATTTATAAGGATAAGGTATTAGGTATTATTAGGTATTATGTACTTTGTAGTCACAGATGCGTCTCTGTGAAATTCGGGTTGCTCCCACCTGGAGAGCGCGTCGCAGCCAGAGGCGCGCCACCCAATATTTTTTTCTTCTTTTGTCACTGATGAGAGAGAGGGGGGGGGGGGGGGGGGGGGTAAATTTGGACCAAATGACAACTTTTTCGTTCGTTGCCACTGGGTTTAACGTATGCTAAGTGCATGGGCACACGGGACCTCGGTTTATCGTCTCATCCGAAAGAATCCACGTTCAGACCGTTAAGGCTTAGTGCAGAATGAGAGGAAAAAATCCCCTGTACCCAGGTTCGAACTCGGGCTTACTTGACACGAAGCGAACGCGATACCACTGTGCCACTCTACACCACCAGTTTTATGCATAATACATTTGGCTTCATAGTAAGAATAGTTTTTTGCTTCAAAGGGTACGAATTACAAGACATGTTACGCAATTTGTACCACCAAATTACTGATATCGGTACCAAGGGGGAACAGCATTACTTCAACTGTAGGATGCCCTTGACTTGGCTTTTGCTATGTACCATTCTTTCTTCTGAATGTTCCAGTTAGTCTCTGTGGCGTCAGAATGATTCTTATGCCATTTTCTCATCAAAAGGTTGATGTCACATAAAACTGGTTTCTGAATGCCTTAATGTCGCTGTGCCATTCAAAAGACGTAGGAGGCACGAGTTCTGTGACTAATGCCCAGTTATTTTTTGCATTGAATAGTTTCATCTACAAAATGGACAACATTGACTCTAAGACTTAACATATTTTAAGTGGCATTTCCAGTTTCAATCTTTGCATTGATGCATTGAAAAACAAATGAATAAAAAAAAACCGCATTACCCAAAATAACATCAGATGCTGCCAAAATGAACATTGTCGCTAGCCTTGCTAAAAGGGTTTTCTGCTTTGTTGCAGTTTGGTTGTGATACAATATTTCCCTTCCAGTTCCCAAACTTCACACACAAAATACCCCCCCCCCCCCCCCCCCCCCCCCCCCCCCCCCCCCCCACCCCCCCCCCCCCCCCCCCCAATCTTCAATCGTTTTGTAGGAAACTTGGTGGTACGAATTGCTTGACAAAGACAGGTACCATATCAATAAGTCTCCCCTACACCCACTACTACCACCATTCTTCCCATGTCCACTTTCCCTCTCCTCCTCCTCCCCTCTTCCTGTCTGTCCTTCAGTTCAACACGCGCCGTGCCGGGACCGCGTGCCTCGTTGCCATGGTTTCGCGTGCTTCCAGAGGCCACCACGCTTTTCCTTGGTGATTACGAACGGACTCCACCCACTCATCAATCTACCTACCCACCCCCCCCCCCACCCCACCCCCACCCACACACCATCCCTCCTCTCCCTCCTTTCTCCCTACAATTGCTGAATCCCGCGTCAACTCAGAATCAATGGATGATGATTACTATAATGAAGTAAGAGAGATATACGAAGTATCGAACGCGGTGTTTCGATTCATCGCGAAATAAGACTAGCTGATATTTATTTCTCTACTAGCTGTGGATTTTGGGGACACTGTTATTTTGTTTTCTACCACACACAGCCAGCGGCGAGTTATTATTATTGTCAGACTGTGTGGTTTGTGGTTGAGGCAGAGATAGTTGCGACAGTTGTTTGCTAAATGACTTGTTTTCCTCAAAGGACATCATCTCCAGTGTGTGCGTGCGTGTGCCAGAGAACATGTCCATGCGCGTTTAGTGTCCGGCTTGTCTTCTGTGCTACGGCGTGTCTAGTGCTGCAAACAGCACGTGATCAGTTGAACGTGACGTGGTTTTTGTTGTTATCAGTTTGTGGTTTTGCTGAAGTTTGTTTTTCCTTCTTTCTATTAGCGTGCTCCATGGTCTTTGTCTGTGCGTGGTGTGAAGTGTTGGACATTACTGCATTGGTGAGGTTAATGCGATTCATTTTGCAGAGCAAAAGTCTATCCATTTTGTCTATTTTAGAGAATGTTTAAAAAAAAAAAAATTGTGTGTTTTAAAATGAAATCGATGATCGGGTGGTTTGATTTGGGGTTTAAAAATAGGTTTAAGTTACGTTTCATTAATGAGAACAGCTTTAATTTTTTTAAATATTTTTTAATGTATTTTGTTTTTTTACAAATCATCTGAATTTCTTCATTGGCATATTTTATGTTACTAATTATAATAGTATTCTTCATTTCAATGTTTAACGCCTTTTCAATCAAATTTTTAAAAGTCTACTTTAACCAAAAACTGAAAACATTGAAAATAACCTTCTTTTGTGTTATTATTATTATCATCATTAGAAAAAAGGGACAATAATAGCACAAGATAATGATGATGACGATAACAGAAATCTTGTAAAATAAAACAAAATGTGAAAAAACAATGTAAACAAATCTCAAATCGTTTCTATGTTCTTTATTTATTGATGCACGGCGACAACATTACTGAGTTATGTAATAGTAATTTCCATATAACCCCAGACCACTTAAGTGGCTTTTGTTATCATCAAATGCTGGAGTTCTAATGTTCAATGTGTGTTTTGGAAAATATCCTTTTCAAGAGTTTGTCAATCTTTGGGTTTGTCTCTTGTTTCCTGGCCAGATCTCACTGCATTCTTTGTAACTCTGCATTCAGATTTTAACTACTAATACAGTCGACGTTATTCTTATGCCTTGGGGCCTTACAATTCCACCTCGGTTCCAGTGTAGCCCTACCACGTTTAATGCCTTTACTGTGGAACATTGGTTTTGGATCGACGGTGCGTGCTTACCTCCCACAATTATCACATTGAAAACATAACGCCTTTAACGGGTCGCAGACAGAATTGTGTATAAATTAAACACCTTTTGCTTTAAATCTATCCATAAAGCTGCTCCATCTTACCTCTGCGACAATATTTCCATCTATGCGCCAGCTCGCACTTTACGTTCAGTTTCTGACCCTCTTTCTCTCCAGATCCCTAGGTATAAGCTTTCAACTATTGGTCGGCGCTCTTTTGCTGTCTCAGGACCGACCTCCTGAAACAAGCTTCCTCTTTCCCTCCGTCAGCGACTGACCCTCTCTGCTTTCAAAGCTAATCTCAAGACCCACCTGTTCCCGCGTCATTAAAGCTCCTCTCTCTTGTTCGTCTCTCTCTTGCCATTATGTCTGTTTCTGCTATATTCCATTTATGTCATCCGTGTGTTCGCTTTGTATTGCGTTTTTGTTTGAATGCGTTATGAATGCTAACTTGTGTGTGCGCTTTGATTTGATTTCTATCAAGATTCAGCGCCGTATAAATACTGTATGTTGTCATTGTTGTTGTTGTTTCCTGACCAGATCTCACTGCATTCTCTGTCACTCTGCATTCAGATTTAACCCTTTCGCCGCCAGCCAATTTTCAGCCAAAAAATACCATTAAATTTAACTGGGTAGACAAAAAAACACCCCTGCAATATTGCGAATTTCTCTGTGACATGTATACCATTATGCCTATCCTTACCTCCCAAAATTAAGAAAATAGGGTCTTCAGATAACAGGCCCTGATTTGATGCATATTAGTGACATGGGTGTTAAACCATTGTGGTGCTAAAATGCGACATTGGCGGTGAAAGGGTTAAAATAATAAAGTCGACGTTATTCTTATGCCTTGGGACTTACAATTCCATCTCGGTTCCAGTGTAGCGTTCAATGACTTTACCGTGGAACATTGTGTTTGGATCGAGGGTGTGTGCTTACCTCCCACAGTTATCACTTTGAAAACATAACGCCTTTATGCGACGCTGGCATAATTCTATTTTCAGGTCAGTCAAGTGAGAACAGTAAGCATTATTTCCTTCAGAAGCGCAAGCTGTGATTACAACCATTGTATATTATGTGCGTGTGATTTCGTGGCTCTTCGGCCAATTCGCCTACCTTGGACATAAAACTGTTGCAGCAAGTTAAAAGGGGGGAAATTAATCCACAATCACTTGACAGGAGGGAAGAGGTGATTGACACGGTCATCCCAATAATCGAGTACCATAAGAGGTAAGTGGCTGTGAAGTCAGTGATGTTGGAATGCAAAGACATGGATGCATTCAAGATTGTTAGCTTTATATTTTTTGAAGTCAACTTGCAGATGGGTGCTGTTATTATTGGTATAATGTTATTTTAGATTTTATTATTTCTGTGGTCATGCGTTTTGTTTCAGACTTCTTTTTGTTCTTCTTCTTGTTCTTCTTCTTGTTCTTCTTCTTGTTCTTCTTGTTGTTCTTCTTCTTCTTGTTCTTGTTCTTCTTGTTCTTCTTCTTGTTCTTCTTTTTGTTCTTCTTCTTGTTCTTCTTCTTGTTCTTCTTCTTGTTCTTCTTCTTGTTCTTCTTCTTCTTGTTCTTCTTCTTCTTTTTCTTCTTCTTCTTCTTCTTCGATGTGTGTAGGCGTTTTCTCTATGATCGAGTGGTTTGTATGTGATAATCTTGACCAGACCAGTATACTATCCATCACAGACATAATTGTTCATCCTCTGAGAGTGTTACTATTAGAATAAACGACACGACGACTGATACTGATCGCAGTATGAAGGATACGTCTCCTCTTTCTTCTCTTCTTCTTCTTCTTATTTTGCTTCGTTTTCTCTTCTTCTTCTTCTTCTTCTTCTTCTTCTTCTTCTTCTTCTTCTTCTTCTTCTTCTTCTTCTTCTTCTTCTTCTTCTTCTTCTTCTTCTTCTTCTTCTTCTCTCTCTCACTCTGTCTGTCTCCATGTCAGTCTGTCTTAATCTTTATGTTTGTTTGTCTGTCTGTCTCTCTCACTCTATCTCATGCTCGCTCTCTCACACTCGCTCTCATTCTCTCTCTCTCTCTCTCTCTCTCTCTCTCTCTCTCTCTCTCTCTCTCTCTCTCTCTCTCTCTCTCTCTCTCTCTCTCTCTTCTTTTTCTTCTTCTTCGTCGTCTCTCTCCGTTTTTACTCTCTCTCCGTATCCTCATGTCTTTCTCTGTCTGTCTGGTATCTCAGTCTGTGTATCTCTGTCTGTGTCTCTCTGTCTCTCTCTATGTCTCACTCTCTCTCTCTCTCTCTCTCTCTCTCTCTCTCTCTCTCTCTCTCTCTCTCTCTCTCTCTCACACACACACACACACACACACACACACACACACACACACACACACACACACACACACACACACACACACACACACACACACACACACACACACATTTGTGTTTATCTCTCTGTCTTCTTTGTTACCCTTCTCTCTTTGTCTGTCTCTGTATGCCTGTGTCTCTCTGTACGTGTCTTTGTCACTGTGCTTGTTTCAGTCTCTGTCTCTTCTGTGACTCATTGTATTCAGGCCTATCTATCTTTCTGTATGTTTCTCTACATTATGTCTTTCTATCTCCATGTATCAGCTTACAGGCGCACTGCTTTATAGCATAAACCCCCACACATTGTGATAGTGTTTTGTTGTCGTCTGAAAGCAGTGAATATTCCAGTCAATAAAACAAATAAAACAAATATTTCATTGCCAACAACGAATGATATGAGGGAAGCTAGCGATCTTAAGTAAAAAAAACAAATAAAAAAAAATCGTTTCCAGGAAATGGCAAGGTAAAGGTCTCTGTACACGTTAACATTATTCACGATATATTTCTATTTCCCCATGGCAACACAGTGATAGCCCACTCTTAAAGGTCTGTGTACACGTTAACACTATTCAAAAGATATTTATATTGCCCCATGGCAACACAGTGAGCTGTAAGTCATGTTAAGAGAGGGCTAACACTGTGTTGCCATGGGGAAATATAAATATCCCGTGAATAATGTTATCGTGTACACATATCTTAAGTGTGGGCGATCACTGTGATTGCCATGGGGATATGTAAATATCCCGTGAATAATGTTATCGTGTACACATATCTTAAGTGTGGGCGATCACTGTGATTGCCATGGGGATATATAAATATCCCGTGAATAATGTTAACGTGTACACATATCTTAAGTGTGGGCGATCACTGTGATTGCCATGGGGAAATATAACTATCCCGTGAATAATGTTAACGTGTACACATACCTTAAGAGTGGGCGATCACTGTGTTGCCATGGGGAAATAGAACTATCGCGTGAATAATGTTAACGTGTACACAGACCTTAATACGACTTACAAATCACTGTTGCCATGGGGAAATATAACTATCGCGTGAATAGTGCTAACGTGTACACAGACCTTAATACGACTTACAAATCACTGTTGCCATGGGGAAATAGAACTATCTAGTGAATAGTGCTAACGTGTACACAGACCTTAACCAAGTGTCGATCTTACCCGTTTCTTACCAAGGACATTTTTGTTTTCGCTTTTTGTTTGTAACTTTTTATTGTTTTGTTTTTCTCAAAATGCATCAATAAATACAAAAATAATGTTCTTTTGCAAAAAAAATATACATTTTCTTATATGTTTTGTATTCAGAATGCGTGTCCGTATGTGTCTGTGTTCATGCATGCATAAACGTATGCAGAAAACTAAAGCGCTGAATGTACAGAACGTAAAACCCCCCCCAGGAAACCAGAAGCTTTGCTGTCAGAACAAATGCACAGATCAGACAAAGGAGCTGTCGAGACAAACAAAATATGTGTTCATTAGTTTTCTCTATACGTGCTTTTCCATCATTGTGTGACTCAGACAGAGATACAAACAGACGGACAGGCAATTAGCTGGACAAAGTATTTGTTTCTTTGTTCTTCTTTATGGTCTTTTTTACTTTGAGAGAGAAAAAAAACCCAACAACAACAGAGTCAGGAATACGAATGCAGCATAGATGTATTATTCAACCAGTTAAACGTCAGGAAATAACTCTGTTTGGCAACTTTTGATTCGTCAGTTGGACTGTTTATTTTTAATTTTTAAAGAAAACAATAATGATCAATCGAGGAATTAATTAATTGGCGTTTTGCTTTTTTGCTTTTCCCCCCCCATGTTTGAGTGTCATTATTATTATTATTATTATTATTATTATTATCACCATTTCTGGTTGACATTCGGTGCATTATACTGGTCTGAAATGAATGGTGTAACGCAGTCCAGTTTCGCTTGTACGCGCATGCACGCACACACGCACTCACACACACACTCCTACGCACGCATACACACGCACGTGCGTACGTACTCACACATACACATACACACATGCACACGCGCGCGCGCACACGCACACACACTATGAATATTAGCAATGCCTCTACCATTACCATAATTGTAACCCCCCCTCCCCCCATCCCCGTTTTAATAGCAAATCAGAACACCATTACTCCATAAGCCAATAAATATCTTACATAATACGTTATAAACAGCACACAATTGCAACCTTACAAAAATAATGCCCATATTTCGTTTCCTTTCCAATATTTCGTCTCGAGTTCGTATAATATTGTGCACAATACATTATTGTAAATAGGGTTTCGAAAGAAGAGTTCTTGGTAAAGGGGAATAACGCTATGGGCAACTAGGGCTAGGGGTGCAAAGACCTTATTTTGTCCCCTTTATAGCTATATAATGTTTAGCCTCTGGTGAAAAAACCCATTGGATGTGCAGAGTCGGCATAATTATTCGTTTTAAAATGCAAATGAGGCATCCCTTTTAGAAGCCATGAATAACATTACTTTTAGAGCTCTGTCCCCATTGTTTTCTTTCTTTGTTCTTCCGTCTTTGTCGTGGCCATTACCGTACGTGAAAGGCACACCATGACGGATGAGTTTATTTGCAAGAAACACGTCGAGATCACCAGACAGACAGCCTTTTGAAGGATTGGGACACTCACTTTGCTCTGGTTTCCTAGAAATCAAACCGTCAACACGGCGATTCCTCCTGGGGGGAATTTCCGGAGAGAGAAGCCATTTTGGATTCCTCCTTGGCGGAGTCGCCGGAGAGAGAAGCCAGTTTGGATTCCTCCTTGGCGGAGTCGCCGGAGAGAGAAGCCAGTTTGGAGGGGGTGGGTGGAGGACACTCAGAGTGGTTGAATCTTTTTCTTCTTTGTAGTGCAGCAACAACAAAAACCGGAGCTATTTCCCTTGTTGTGAGCGAAACTCCTTTTGGTAAACAGTAAATAAAAAGGCTTGTATTGTGGCAATTTCGTGATTTGGTCTAAGCGACTCAGGCGGCCGTTAGAAAAGAGAAGGCACATGACTTCTCTTTCACTGAAATAATTTGACTTCCTGCACCTGCGCCAAGAAGGAATCGCCGATTTGACGGTTTGATTTCTAGGAAACCAGAGCAAAGTGAGTGTTGCGATCTCTGTAAAGGGTGTTTTTATGGTGATCTCGACGTGTTTCTTGCAAAACCTCATCCGTCAGGGTGCCCCTTTAAGGTTTGTTTTTTTCCCGCGGGTGTCCCCTCCCCCCTCCACCACCCCCACCCCCCACCCCGTCTTTACGTTCTTGTGTTTATTCCCTCCACGTCTTCTTTTTCTTCGATATTGTGTTCATGATAGGGGTAACTTGATTTGAAA
>CM065682.1:52664177-52666677 GCA_017654935.2 Phymorhynchus buccinoides
TGTCTCTTTTATATTCCCTTATCCCTTGCCCCTCTCCCCCCTCCCCCTTCGCTCCAGTCTGCTCAGTGATTGTGTTTCCATCAGCAATCAGAACGATGAATAATTGAAAGAAACCCATTGTAGTGTCCGCGTCTGCCAGCCTGAATTGAAAATGCTGAGATCTGAGACAAGAAGTGAATGGTCTTTGGGAACTAAAAAAGCCTATGGCCGTGATATAAAAGTCTGAAGCCGATGCCACACACGGGTCAGATCGTATGGGGATGCGATCCGACTGGGCCACGTGATTCATGATTCACGTGAAATATTTCCGTTTAAAAAGAAAATCTCCTATTTTCGCTCATTATACTCCAGTAGCCCCAATATATGAATTTCACGTGAATCATGACTCACATCGTCAAAATCGCATCGCATTCAGATCCGAAATGTATGTTGTGTAGCAGGCCCTTAAGTCTTCCAGTTGGCCACTGAACCGTTCACGTTTCTCTCCCTCACACTCTCTCCTTTTTGCTTTACTCACTCGCTCCAACCAACCAGCCAACCAACCAACCAGCCAAGCTTCCTTCCAACCCATCAACCAAACCAACCAACCAACCATCCATCCATCCAACCCATCAACCAAACCAACCAACCTACCAAAAACAGCCACAACAACCAACCAACCATCCATCCATCCAACCCATCAACCAACCAACCAACCAACCTACCCAAAACAGCCAAACCAACCAACTAACCAGCCAGTCATCCAACCCATCAACCAAAACAACCAACCTACCAAAAACAGCCAAACCAACCAATCAGCCATCCATCCAACCCATCAACCAAACCAACCTGCCTACCAAAAACAGCCAAGCCAAACAACCAACCAACCATCCATCCAACCCATCAACCAAACCAACCAACCTACCAAAATCAGCAAAAAAACAACAACCAACCAGCCAGCCATCCAACCCATCAACCAAGCCAACCAACCTACCAAGAACAGCCAAGCCAACCAACCAACCAGCCAGCCAGCCATCCCATCAACCATCCATCCCATCAACCAAACCAACCAACCTACCAAACACAGCCAAGCCAACCAACCAACCAGCCATCCATCCAACCCATCAACCAAGCCAACGAACCTACCAAACACAGCAAAACCAACCAACCAACCAGCCATCCATCCAACCCATCAACCAAGCCAACGAACCTACCAAACACAGCCAAACCAACCAACCAACCAGCCATCCATCCAACACATCAACCAAACCAACGAACTTACCCAAAACAGCCAAACCAACTAAATAACCAGCTAGCCATCCAACCCATCCACCAAGCCAACCAGCCTACCCAAAACAGCCAAACCAACCAACCAACCAGCCATCGATCCAACCCATCAACCAAACCAACGAACCTACCCAAAACAGCCAAACCAACCAACTAAATAACCATCCATCCATCCAATCCATCAACCAAACCAACCAGCCTACCCAAACAGCCAAACCAACCAACTAAATAACCAGCCAGCCACCCAACCCATCAACCAAACCAACCAGCCTACCGAAAACAGCCAAACCAACCAACCACCCATCCAACCCATCAACCAAGCCAACCAACCTACCAAAAACAGCCGAACCAACCAACCAACCATCCATCCATCCAACCCATCAACCAAGCCAACCAACCTACCCAAAGCAGCCAAACCAACCAACTAAATAACCAGCCAATCAACCAACCAGCCAACCAGCCAACCAGCTAACCAACCAAAGAACAGATTAGCCAGTCAATTAATTAAAGAAACCATCAATCACTAAGCAATCCCCATGTTTAATTGTTATAGTATTATGCCTCCGTGGCTTGTCAGTGTCTGTTCTCGCTCTGGGGCCATTCTCTGTCGGATGCAACAAAGACTCAAAACGAAGCTATTGTGCGGTTGTTGTTGGTTTTCCCCCCACATTGTACCATCCCTCTCAGCATCATTTCCACCCCCCACCCCCACCCCATCCCTGTCCAGCTCATTTCCTCTCCTTCCCTTGCGCTCACCCCCCCCCCCCTCTCCCCTCCCCTCCGACACCTTTCTCTTCTTCCTCGCTTTGCTTAGGCTTTCACAATAATTAGGAACCACGAAAGAAACAGATTTTGGGTGGTAAGAATGGACATATGAGGTAGAGAGACAGGGGAGGGGGAAAGGGGTAGGGGTGGTGTGACAAGGATGGGGGGTGAGGGAGGAATGGTGGTGGGAGATGTCTAGTGGTGGCGAGCTTTGTTGTTTTCTGATTACTTTTGGATAGAGGATCTTCAGGCAAAAGTAACAGATAAATGGCTGCATGTAGTGTGGCTGATTTGAGACAGAGAGACAGACAGCCAGCCAACCACATAGACACATACACATATAAAAACAGTCGCGCGTGCGCGCGCGCACATGCACAGAGAGAGAGAGAGAGAGGGAGGGAGGGAGAGAGAGAGAGAGAGAGAGAGAGAGAGAGAGAGAGAGAGAGAGAGAGAGAGAGAGAGAGAGAGA
>CM065682.1:52674177-52677279 GCA_017654935.2 Phymorhynchus buccinoides
GAGAGCGAGAGAGAGAGAGAGAGAGAAGGAGAGAGAGAGTGAGAGAGAGAGACGAGAGATAGAGACAGAGAGAGAGAAGAGAGAGAGAGACGAGAGAGGAGAGAGGAGATGAGAGAGAGAGTACAGAGAGGGAGAGAGAGAGATAGAGATAGAGAGAGAGATAGAGAGAGAGAGAGATGGACAGGGGGGGGGGGACGTTGGACACAAAAAACATGTGCCGCTGACAGGACACACAATCTAAAGGGGCTCGAATGTGGCATGTTTAAAACATTTCCAAGAGCCTTGTGAGAGAGAGAGAGAGAGAGAGGGCACGAGAGAGAGAGAGAGAGAGAGAGAGAGAGGAGGAGAGAGAGAGGAGAGACGAGAGATGAGAGAGAGAGAGTGAGAGAGACAGAGAGAGAGGAGACAGAGATGAGAGAGAGAGAGAGAGAGAGTGGAGAGAGAGAGAGGAGAGAGAGAGAGAGAGAGAGAGGAGACGAGAGAGAGAGAGAGAGACAGAGAGAACAGAGAGACAGAGAGAGAGAGACAGACGAGACAGACAGGAGAGAAGTCAGTAGAGAGAGAGAGAGGGAGTCAGAGAAGAGAGAGAGAGAGATAGAGATGTGAGAGAGAGAGAGAGACAGAGAGAGAGGACCAGAGGAGAGACATAGAGTAGAGGAGAGAGGAGAAGAGAGACCTAGAGAGAGAGAGAAGCTCGAGAGAGTAGAGACAAGAGCGGGTCGGGTAGAGGGAGGGCGAGAGAGGTAGGGCGCGAGCTGAGAGCGGCGCGAGAGAGCATAGGAGAAGAGAGGACCAGAGAAGAGACAGAGAGAGAGACGAGAGACAGAGAGAGAGAGAGAGAGAGAGAGAGAGAGAGAGAGAGAGAGAGACAGAGATAGAGACAGACAGAGAGAGAGATCAGAGAGAAGAGAGAGAGAGAGAGAAGTGAGAGGAGAAGAGAGAGAACCAGAGAAGGGAGGAGACCCAAGGGGGAGGGTGAGAAGGGGGGGGAGGGGACCCAGGGGGGAGGGAAGAGGAGGAGAGGAGACGCCACAGAGAGAGTAGGAGAAAGGAGAGGGAGGAGGGGAGAGAGAGGAGAGAGAGAGGAGAGAGGGGGGAGGGAGGGGGGAGGAGTAGGAGCATAGGAGGAGTAGGGGGGTAGGAAGGATAATGTGAGAGGGCGAGGAGTAAGAGGGGGAGGATGCCTAGGTAGGGGTGGTAGGTAGATTTGATACGTTAGAGGTAGAAGAGAGAAGAGAGAGGATAGAGGAGGAGAAGAGTACAGAAGGAGAGAGTAAGAGAGAGAAACAACCAGAGCAGAAGACAGAGACAACAGAAGAGTAGAATAGAGGAGGGAGGGGGAGTGTGAAGTAGGGGAGGAGAGAGTGGGACAGAGAGCTATACAGAATAGATAGGATATAGAGAATAGGATATGATAGAGACCTGACTAGGACGACATCATGAGAACAGGTTATAATAGAGGGTAGAGATAGAGATATGTATAGAAGACAGATAGACGTATAGAGAGAGAGAGTGAGGGGAGAGAGAGAGAGAGAGAGAGAGAGAGACCAGAGAATATATAGATAGAGAAGAGGAAGAGACGACAGAGCGAGAGAGAGAGAGCGATGATATCAAGAGAGAGAGAGAGGACACAGATAGTGATATAGCGAGAGAGGTAGAGATAGAGAGAGATAAGTAAGAATTAGAGAAGAGTAGGAGTAGATAATCTGTTTTGTTGTTGTTGTTTTTTTTTGGTTTCCGTTTGGGGGTTTGGGTGGGGGGTGGGGGGGTCTGTTAGGAACGGGTGTGGGTTATTGTAAGCGGAATGGAAGTTGCTAGGATGAAGTGAATGGATAGTTGGAGTGGAATTAGGAAGCAAGAGAAACACGTAATGAACTTTAGATGCTGCAGCACAGGAAAACCAGACAGATTAACAGAGGCAAAGATACAGAATTCATCCATGCTGATCTATCTCTTAAATAGGTGGTTTTTATTTTTTAAAAACAATTTTTCAAATTCAAAGTTTATATATCTGAAGACAACAAAGGGGATTATTGACCTAGTTGGCCCCCCCCCGAGCTCAGCCTGACTTTGGCTGCCCGACTTTAGCCTCCTTTTTCTGTGTTGCATTTAATATTTATATCCTGTGTGACGTAAGTGTCCCGCGCGACCCCCTTTCTTTATTTCTTATCTACACCCCACCCCCCCCCTCTCCTTTTCTTTTCTCTGTACGGCCGCCACGTTAATTGCCACCCACCATCTAAAGAATGCCGATTCCGGTGTTTTGATCTAGATCCTATGTTCCATGATGAATAAGGAGTAGATAGATATGTTAATAGAAAAGAAGTGGTAAACATTCTGTTCTATTCATGTGCACTTATTATTAATTTGTGTGTGTGTGTGACCTGAACACTTTTGGTACTTGAACCGGATTTTATGCATACTAACCCTTTTGTATATTTTTAGTAGGAAACCTATGGGCCGCAATCTTGCACTTATGATACCCTGCCTTTCAGGTGTAGGATGAAGAGTGATGATGTATTGATCACCTTTTATGTTTTACTAATCTCAGTTTGTTAACTGAAATTCAGTTTATTTATTACCTACATGTAGTGCTATTGTACAAGGGAAGCCTTCAAGCCGGTTGGGATGCACTAATTCCCTGCGGACTGAGCCCCTTGTCTCTAAGCCATAGAGACCTACATCAACCTTCTCCTGTGATTATCAGCAGGGCATATTGGGCCACTAAATGTGGGGCTCGCGTCCGGGATTTTTTTTTTCATAAAGTCTAACAAATTTCAGTTCAAACGGTAGTTCCTTTTCAAAAATGATTTTGTGTCCACTGGGAAAGTTATTGCGAGTTGGTTCACTGTGTTTTGATTTGAATAGTTTGAATGCTATTTATGACTTTAATATGATGTGCATGCTATTTCAGTTTATGCTGAAATAGTTAAGTGTTGATTGATACATTCAACTCAGCAACTTTGTTTTTATTTTGAATAGTTGTATTCACAACCATGGCTGAGATTGTGAAACTTAGGGGAGGAAACTTAAAAGAAATGGGGATGAAGGGGGGTGGAGAGGGAGCGGAAAGATGGCGGGAGAAAGCGGTCAAGGGGTGCA
>CM065682.1:52687779-52702779 GCA_017654935.2 Phymorhynchus buccinoides
AGATTACTTGCACATCACTGTGTTGCTATGGGGAAAGATTGAAAAATGTTTCACGTGTCCAAAGACCCTAAAGATACACAGATGCGCCTCGAGTCCCTTGGTTTTTATCTGGCTAACTGTGACCCATATAGAAATGTCCCCAAGTTCAAATTGAGGCTCCTCTTTAAAATGATGCATCGCTTTGAGTTTGGGGGCATTTGTATGGTAGTGAGACCTGGTCAAAACAATATTTCTTTTCAGCTATAAGAGGGAAAACCCGTGAAACCCGTGATTTGGACACGTGATCTGGTGGGTCTTTCAGTGTGGATGACAATGTTCCAGAGTTGACAATCGAACCTTCACAGAACATTTCAACACAGCCTGAGGATATTGTTTTAAAAGACTCGTTCACAGACAGACAGACAGACAGACGGCCAGACAGACGGCCAGACAGACATACACAATGATAAAGTTCTGAAAGACAAATCCACAGAGATATAAAAACTTGGTAAAGGTTGCCACCCCCCATGCATTTCTCGGTTAATTGTATTTTTCCGTTTTTGCCTTTCTTACCATACATAAAGCTGTATTTTAGGAACATTTTTAGCTAATTACCTTTTTGGAATACTAACCCTAACCCTAACCCTACCCCTAACCCTAACCCTACCCCCCACTATGTACTGCAGTACACCGCGACTTGTCACAGTTGTGGTTCGTTGCGTTTTTCCGTCTTATACGGTGGGGGGTAGGGTTAGGGTTAGGGTTAGGGCTAGGGTTAGGGTTAGGGTTAGTATTCCAAAAAGGTTATTAGCTAAAAATGTTCCTAAAATACAGCTTTATGTATGGTAAGAAAGGCAATAACGGAAAAATACAATTAACCGAGATAGGTGGGGGGGTGGCACATCTTGACCTTTGAAACTTGATAACCTTGTCAGCGATAATGAGAGAATCATATTACGTTGGTGAATCATATTCTGGTGCGCATGCCAATTTACTTATGTGTAACGAATACCATATTTTAAAAAAAGAAGTTAAGTAAATGACATGCTATTACTAGCTGATGGTATTACTTGGAAAAAGGATAAACCTCCGACTTCGTTGTTACATAGCAAAAAGTTAATTGAAACGTGATTTTCGTGATATATATTAGGCTACGCCAGCGATTTAATGCTCCAAAAAAATAGATGATTTTCACACAAAAAACAGATGCTTGTGGCAAAAGAAAAGACCATCTAACCCTAACCCTATCCCTAACCACGGAAAGAACCAAGACATAGAGCAGGAGGGTGTAAATCTACATATTTGCCGATAAATCGATGTACAAAGCCATGCACTGATACTATTTGTTTGCTGGAACCATTCCTTTTTTTGGTTGATAAATTTTAAGTCATATATTACTCTCTCTCTCTCTCTCTCTCTCTCTCTCTCTCTCTCTCTCTCTCTCTCTCTCTCTCTCTCTCTCTCTCTCTCTCTCTCTCACCCTCTCTCTCTCTCTCTCTCTCTCTCTCTCTCTCTCTCTCTCTCTCTCTCTCTCTCTCTCTCTCTCTCTCTCTCTCTCTCTCTCTCTCTCTCTTCTCTCTCTCTCTTTCCCTCTCTTTGCATGCTTTGCATGCCTTTCTTATTTATTGAATTCTTTGCTTTGATTTTGTTTTCCTATTTTGTTTTGTGAGGACTGGATGAAAAAAAGTATTTTTACTTACTCTATTATCCTCAGAAAATAAAAGTTATTCATTCATTCATTCATTCATCTCTCTCTCTCTCTCTCTCTCTCTCTCTCTCTCTCTCTCTCTCTCTCTCTCTCTCTCTCTCTCTCTCTCTCTCTCTCTCTCTCTCTCTCTCTCTCTCTCTCTCTCTCTCTCTCTCTCTCTCTCTCTCTCTCTCTCTCTCTCTCTCTCTCTCTCTCTCTCTCTCTCTCTCTCTCTCTCTCTCTCTCTCTCCTCTCCCTCTCTCTCTCTCTCTCCTCACTCTCTCTCTCTCTCTCTCTCTCTCTCTCTCTCTCTCTCTCTCTCTCTCTCTCTCACCTCTCTCTCTCTCTCTCTCTCTCTCTCTCTCTCTCCTCTCTCTCTTTCTCTCTCTCTCTCTCTCTCTCTCTCTCTCTCTCTCTCTCTCTCTCTCTCTCTCTCTCTCTCTCTCTCTCTCTCTCTCTCCTCTCTTCCTCAGCAAATATAACGAGCAATAACAAAAGTCAACCAACCAACCAACCAACCAGCCAACGAACCAACCAACCAGCCAACCAACCAACCAACCAGCCAACCAACCAACCAACCAACCAACCAGCCAACCAACCAACCAGCCAACCAGCCAACCAAAATGGTCATGTCTATAGCCATGCCTTTTGCGTTTTCTGTGGGATGTTTCTTCTCCCGTGTTATCAAATACGTACGTTCGATGCAGCGATCTTTGCTGTGAACTGACCAACATGGAATACTGTTTTGTCCCAATAGAATGGCAGGTAATACTGAAAAACTGAAACCGTTTGATGTATTTATCTTGTATTTCTCTCGAACAAGCACTAGCCTGCAGGTTGACTGTCGTTTGTTTCCTCAGAAGAGGGCAAATCAACATTCAAGTAGCGCCCTTAAAGACCCACCAGATCACGTGTCAAAATCACGGGTTTCACGTCTTTTCCCTCTTATAGCTGGTAAGAAATCTTGTCTTGACCAGGTCTCACTCCCATACAAATGCCCCCCAAATTCAAACCGAAACATAATTTTAACGAGCAGCCTCAATTTGAAGTTGGGGACATCTGTATGTGGGTCAAAGCTACCCAGAAAAAAACCCAAGGGACTTAATCGTGGTGCGTCAGTGTGTCTTTAAGGTCTCTGTACACGTGAACATTTCTTACACTTTCAACATGACAACGCCGTGATATGCGAGTGATCTTATGAGTAGCTGCATTGCCATGGGGAAAGAGTGGAAAAAAATGTTTACGTGTATTGAGACCTTTACCATTCTCCCCTACCCCTCTCTCCAATTCTCGCTTCGACTCTTTCTCTCCGTCCCATTCTTCTCCCTAACCTCACATTAACCCTTTCAACGCCAGCCCTTTTTCAGCTAAAACTTTCCATCAAACTTACCTGGGCAGAGACAAAATTATGTCTGCAATATTGGGGATTCCTCTGTGACGTGCTAAAACAGGGCCTGTCCTTGCCTCCCAAAATTAAGAACATAAGGTCACTAGATACCAGACCCTCATCTTATGCCTTTTAGTGATGTGGTGCCAAGAGGCGACAGTGGCGATGAAAGGGTTAACCCTATCACACACTGGAGCCAATCGTCGTGCCCCCGTTTCTATGTGTCACGCTCATTGTGTCCCTCGTCTCTATAATTATGTCCCCGTCTTTATATTATGTTCCCGTCTATATGTGTCACGCTCATTGTGTCCCTCGTCTCTATATGTCCCCGTCTTTATATTATGTCCCCGTCTATATGTGTCACGCTCATTGTGTCCCTCGTCTATATGACCCCCGTCTTTATATTATGTCCCCGTCTATATGTGTCACGCTCATTGTGTCCCTCGTCTCTGTATGTCCCCGTCTTTATATTATGTCCCCGTCTATATGTGTCACGCTCATTGTGTCCCTCGTCTCTATATGTCCCCGTCTTTATATTATGTCCCCGTTTCTATGTGTCACGCTCATTGTGTCCCTCGTCTCTATTATGTCCCCGTCTTTATATTATATCCCCGTCTATATGTGTCACGCTCATTGTGTCCCTCGTATCTGTATGTCCCCGTCTTTATATTATGTCCCCGTCTATATGTGTCACGCTCATTGTGTCCCTCGTCTCTATATGTCCACGTCTTTATATTATGTCCCCGTTTCTATGTGTCACACTCATTGTGTCCCTCGTCTCTATATGTCCCCGTCTTTATATTATGTCCCCGTCTTTATATTATGTCCCCGTTTCTATGTGTCACGCTCATTGTGTCCCTCGTCTCTATATGTCCCCGTCTTTATATTATGTCCCCGTCTTTATATTATGTCCCCGTCTATATGTGTCACGCTCATTGTGTCCCTCGTCTCTATATGTCCCCGTCTTTATATTATGTCCCCGTCTTTATATTATGTCCCCGTCTATATGTGTCACGCTCATTGTGCCCCCGTCGTCTATATGTCCCCGTCTTTATATTATGTCCCCGTCTTTATATTATGTCCCCGTCTATATTATGTGTGTCACGCTCATTGTGTCCCTCGTGTGTCCCTGTAATGTCCCCGTCTTTATATTATGTCCCCGTCTTTATATTATGTCCCCGTCTTTATATTATGTCCCCGTCTTTATATTATGTCCCCGTCTATATGTGTCACGCTCATTGTGTCCCTCGTCTCTATATGTCCCCGTCTTTATATTATGTCCCCGTCTTTATGTTATGTCCCCGTCTATATTTGTCACGCTCATTGTGTCCCTCGTTTCTTTAATGTCCCCGTCTTTATATTATGTCCCCGTCTTTATATTATGTCCCCGTCTTTATATTATGTCCCCGTCTATATATGTGTCACGCTCATTGTGTCCCTCGTCTCTATATGTCCCCGTCTTTATATTATGTCCCCGTCTTTATATTATGTCCCCGTCTATATGTGTCACGCTCATTGTGTCCCTCGTTTCTTTAATGTCCCCGTCTATATGTGTCACGCTCATTGTGTCCCTCGTCTCTATGTGTCCCCGTCTATATGTGTCCCCTCGGGTTAGGGATAGGGTTAGGCAGTGTACACATACACGCGGATGTTTCCGCGCGGAAACCCATGCGCAATCAGTACATAAGTAACAGAAAGAAGAAAAACAAAAAGCGGACTGTGTCCGTATTTCCCCTCATCCGTATAATCCTTTCCCCTTCTTTCCTGTACTTATTGATTATTTCCGCGCGGATAATCCGGACGTACTGTGTACCAGGCCTAAGGCCGTGTACACACATAAGCGGATTGTCCATGCGGAAACCCGTGCGCAATCCATAAATAAGTGAAACAAAGAAGGGAAAAGATTTGCGCACGTGTCCGAATTCCCCCTGCATGCGTAACCTTTTATCCTTCTTTCTTCCACTTACTTAGGGTTTTCCGTACGGAACTTAAGGCGTCTAATGTGAACCCGGCCTAAGGGTTAGGTATATTATTATGATTTGAGTTTCAATTTAGGGTTAAGGTTAAGGGGTGATTTCAGATTAGGTGAAGGGTTTGGATTATAGTTAGGGGTAGGTTTTGGTGTCAGTTTTGTTCTTTGGTGACAAGTAGAGATGTATGACAGGGACGTACAGAGGCGGGGGGTGTCTTGTATTTCAGTCCCACCACCCCACCCCCACCCCTACCCATCCCTCAAATGCTCGCATTGAAACATTTCACTAAGAAGCAACTTTCTGCCATTAGGAGGGAACGGGATAAGACCTAGGATTATTCATACCTATATAAAACTGATAGAAGCAGACTTTGAGACTGAGGGTCGTAAGCATGATTGAGGGGTGTCGTATGAAAAGAAGTAGCATCGTGTAAATTCTTCGCTCGCTACTATGAGACTTAGCATTTGCGGCATTTGCGACATTGAGCGAAGTTTTTTAAATTTCACTTTTTTCCGCAATGTCATGAAATATGAACGATTTGAGTACGGAAAAGTGTTTCAAATACGGAAAAAGTGAAATTTGTCGTTTTCCTTAATGTCGCAAATGCTAACTCACAGTAGCGAGCGAAGAATTTACACGATGCTACCTTTTTTCATACGACAAGGGGTACATGCATAACTGTATAACTAAAGTACAAGTTTGTCGAGGCGAGGGGGGGGGGGGGGGGACACAAAGAGACGGGGGCACAATGGTACGTAACTATCGCCCACGATAAAGGTTTGTCCTCGTTTTCCATAGCTTTTCACAACAACAAAAAGTGACTTCGATTTGAGCAATTGCTATGCGATTTGTTTTGCTCGAAAAAGCACGAGAGATTAATTTCGTCCTGAACTAGTGAGGGAGAAAACGTTGTTTTTGTTCAAGGCGTGTGTGTTTCTTCGTGTGAAATTAAAACCCTCTCAATCGGCTCAAATGGTGTTTTGATAATGGTGTTTTGATAGGCAGGCTGTGTGCGAGAGTGAGAGAGAGAGAGAGAGAGAGAGAGAGAGAGAGAGAGAGAGAGAGAGAGAGAGAGAGAGAGAGAGAGAGAGAGAGAGAGAGAGAGAGAGAGAGAGAGAGTGTGTGTGTGCGTGCGCGCGTGCGTGCGTGGGTGGGGGGGGGGGGGGGGGGGGATAACACACATAATCCAATGTTTTGATGTTTTATGAATTCACACTAGCGCCGTAAAAAACCAATGCTGATATATATACTGACTGATAATACAAGATTTACGAGATGATATCATGCATTATTGTTGTGTGTGAGTTAGACAAAATGGTCATGTCTATAGCCATGCCTTTTGTGTTTTCTGTGGGATGTTTCTTCTCCCGTGTTATCAAATACGTGCGTTCGATGCAGCGACCTTTGCTGTGAACTGACCAGCATGGAATACTGTTTTGTCCCAATAGAATGGCAGGTAATACTGAATCGGTTCTTAGGCCTAGAATGATGCGCTTCCTTTCGATCAGTTCATTAGTGACGATGGAAATCAATGGGTGTAATCGGCAGGCGCGCGCGCGCACACACGCACACACACACACACACACACACACACACACACACACACACACACACACACACACACACACACACACACACACACACACACACACACACACACACACACACACACACAAACACACCGATGGCAGATTGTACACACACAAGCGCACACACACACACACACACAAACACAAAAAAAACCCACAGATACACAAACAAAACACAAACACACACACACACACACACACACACACACACACACACACACACACACACACACACACACACACACACACACACACACACACACACACACACACACACACACACACACACACACACACACACACACACACACACACACACACACACACACACACACACATAAACTACCAGTAACAGCAGCAACAACCCTAGCGAGCAATCAACTACACTGGTCAACAACCCTTTTTACTGTCGTTAGTCCCTCCTGTCAACAGCTCCTCAACAACCCTAGCAGCAAAGTGAAGGCAATGTACTCTGTGTCGTCAATGAGAAGTCAACAACGTAGGGCTAAACCACACGGCAGTTACAATTAGGAATTGTTCGGAAATAACTAAGGGGAGTAGTTGCATGATGTGTGGGAGTGATCTCGCCTAATTTAATCGGTCAAACAGGGGAAGTTACTCTACCTTCAGGTAGATCCCCAGCCCTCGATTCGTGTGTTTGAGGAGAGACACAGCATGTATAACTCAGTGCGTCATTCTAAATTTGATGTAATATATATTTTTACGTCACAGTTTGCAAGTTCTATCGCTTTGCAGCAACTGGCCACCCCTTATTTTTTGTATATACAAAAAAGTGTTTGCAAGTCGCTGACTGGCATCCTGCGGCTTCAGGCTTCGACGCCATTGTTGCATTGTTGCTATGGTAAGCATATTTGACCGAGCAGGCCTAATGGAGGTAAGCAACTCTAATTTTAACGAAGTGCTCTCCCCTATTTTGTTTTCCGAAAATCGTCTATTACGCCGTACTTCCTGTATGTTTTGATTTTGAGCTCAAAATGTTAGCGTCTCTTTATATGGACAGCGGGATGAAGTGGGTAGTTTTTTGTGTGTTTTTTATACACACGATTACATTGTTATTTTTTTGTTATGATATAAAGTGTTTTCTGTCGCTAATATGACTGCATCTCATAAGAATGCATTGATTGGATATGATGTGACAGACAGACAGACCGACAGACAGACATAAAACCAATCAAGGCCAAGGTCACGACCTGCGATAATTTATGCGCGGATGCATTTCTCTCATGGTGACAGACCACCACACAAAATCTGAAGCGATTCTGTCAAGCGGTTCGGGAAATATCCTTGGGACAGACAACAGACAAAAACTCCACACAAAAAAACAACAAAACAACCCGCCCAAAGAAACATACACGAACGAATGCAGACTCCTTTGCGATCGTAGATTGGCAAGGGACAAAAACAAGAAACCCACCTGTCCTTGTTTTATTTTCTGACTAAGGACAAACAACCTGTAGCAGCAACTGACTGAAATGGCCACATCAAGCAATCCTAGCACTGGTCAACAACTAGTATTGGTACCTCCTCTCAACAGCTCTTAAAGGGGCACCCTGGCGGATGGTTTTTGCAACAAACACGTCCAGATCACCAGGAAAACACCCTTTACAGAGATTGCGACACTCACTTTGCTTTGGCTTCCTATAAATCAAACCGTCAAATCGGCGATTCCTCCTTGGCGGAGGTGCTGGGAGTCAAAGTATTTCACCCAAAGAGAAGACATTTGCAATGGCCGCCTACGTTTAGACCCAATCGTTTGCAAGAAATGTTCGCAATACAAGGCTTTTTATTCTATGGAGTTTCGCTCACAACAAAGGAACTGGCTCCAGTTGTTTTGTTCTGCACTACCAAACAAAAAAGAAAGCGCTTCAACCACAATGAGTGACCTCCACCCACCCCATCCAAAATGGCTACTCTCTCCGGCATCTCCGCCAAGGAGGAATCGCCGTTTTTGACTGTTTTAATTTCTAGGAAATCAGAGCAAAGTGAGTGTTCCGATCCTTGATAAAGGCTGTCTCTCTGGTGACCTCGACGCGTTTCTAGCACCAAAAAACTCATCCGTCAGGGTGCCCCTTTAAGCCTTGTTGTTGTGATAGACCTTCTGGCTCGTGTCACCCGACAACAGGAGGTATGGCGTAATCGTAACTGCTGTAGTAGGATTAGCCCTACGCTGTTGGCTCCTCCTTGACGACACTGGATACATTGCCTTCATTGTGCTACTAGGATTATTTAAAGGTGGACCCTGGCGGATGAGTTTTTTTGCAAGAAACACGTCGAGATCACCAGAAAGACAGCCTTTTCATGGATCTAACACTCACGTTGCTCTGGTTTCCGCCAAAACGGCGATTCCTCCTTGGCGGAGATGCCGGAGAGAGTAGCCATTTGGGATGGGGTGGGTGGAGGCCAATACCATTGTGGTTGAAGCTTTGTTCTATTTTTGTAGTGCATTAAAAATAAAATGGAGCTATTTCCTTTGTGGTGAGCGAAACTCCTTTAGATAAACTGTATAAAACATAAACAAAATAAAAAGGCTTGTATTGCGAAAATGTCGTGCAAACGATTTGGTCTAATCTCAGGCGGCCATTCGAAAAGTGACGGCACACGCCGTCTCTTTGGGTGAAATAATTTGATCTTTTCCAGCACCTCCGCTAAGGAGGAATCGCCGTTTTGATGGTTTGATTTCTAGGAAACCAGAGCAAAGTGAGTGTTGCAATCTCTGCAAAGGGTGTTTTCTTGGTGATCACGACGTGTGTTTTTTAAAGGAAAAAACCCTCATCCGTCAGGGTCCACCTTTAAGCAATGCTGGTAGTACCTTCTGGCTTTCCGCCGACGCTGTGTGAAGCTTCACAGGGTCAGGCAGGCAGGGTAGGAGGGGTGGGGATGGGGGTCGTATCGTGGTCAACCCATACTGTTTACAGTCTTGGCCGACCTCAGGAAATCAGATCGATCAGCCTAGCTAGCAGCACTGCTACACTGCAAGCAGGTCCAAACAAACAGAGCCGTAACCGCAATAACAGTAATAGTGGAAGACCCGTTGTGAGGCCGGTAATCACACACATAATGGGCTAGTTGTCTTTGCGGGTCGTGGGATCTTGCAGTGTTTCCCTCGCTTCACTATGGCTCCTATTTACCTATATCCACCCTCTCTCTCTCTGTCTCTCTCTGTGTCTCTCTCTCTCTCTCTCTGTCTCTCTCTGTCTCTCTCTCTCTCTCTCTCTCTCTCTCTCTCTCTCTCTCTCTCTCTCTCTCTCTCTCTCTCTCTCTCTCTCTCTCTCTCTCTCTCTCTCTCTCTCTCTCTCTCTGAAAAGCTTGGAAGACTAGGCGTTGCCTGAAATCTTTATCCTTGAAATATAAAGTTACAGTTTTCAAGTTCTCTCTCTCTCTCTCTCTCTCTCTCTCTCTCTCTCTCTCTCTCTCTCTCTCTCTCTCTCTCTCTCTCTCTCTCTCTCTCTCTCTCTCTCTCTCTCTCTCTCTCTCTCTCTCTCTCTCTCTCTCTCTCTCTCTCTCTCTCTCTCTCTCTCATCCGCTTTCTCCCCGATTCCTTCTTCCTTTCTTCTCGATTACATTGCCATCTCTCTCTGTTTATGTATCTCTCTCTCTCCACACCTCCCCCACCCCCACCCCCTATCAGTCCTGTGTTTTTTTCTCTCTCGCTCATTCTCGGATGTTTCTTCCTCTTCTTCTTTGTTCGCTCAGACAGTTTCCTGTCACATGAGCTTGGATGCGTCATGCTGCCGTTATGCACCTATCTAAGAAATAGGTCCAGCATGTCCGACTTCGGCCGAAGAAATCTTTGTACGAATTTATAGAAAAAAGGCAGGAGAATGGACCAGTAAGATAGAAAGATAGCAGATGACAGTAAGCGAAGGGAAAAGGCATAGTCAAAGAGAGTGACAGATTAGAGGAAGCTACAAGCACAGAACTTCCAGAAGGTGGGGGGAACTATTTGTATGAAAGATCCCCCGGTATCCCCACGGGGGGTATCGGATGTTAAATTCCGCTTCTCCTCTACCAAGCATCAGAGGTGTTTTTTTCCCACTTAAAATAAATACTTTTTGTTTTTAATTATAGGGTGACTCAATATATTGCAATCCCCAGAATCGCTAACACCATGTTGTTTTAATAATAAAGCTATCATTCTGATTGTTCAGGTTTGTGGAGACGTTTCAATGCATGAAAGGTTGCAGTAGTTTTGCCTTTTTTCCTCGGAGAGCTTACGGAAATAACAGTTTCCATGGTAATTAGAAAAGTCCCTTTTCAACGGGGGAAAAACGCTTTCGCAGAAATATCCAATCATCTGCCAACTCTGGTTTTCTTTTTAAAAATTGTGCCCTGAAAATCGAATTGCAAGACTACTGTGCATCCCAGCTTTTTACGCCCGCATAGTATGAATGGGAACTTTGTCCGGATAGCATAGAAATTGAAATTGCAAAACAAAGACATGAAACCATTGTGATGGTCGTAAGAGGATCTAGGGACGCCAGGAACATAAAAATCATCCATTAAATTTTCTAGAGCATGAGAAAGCATTGCCTTGGATGCCTGTTAGAAAACAGTGGCCCAACAATTTGTCAACTGTGTAAAGTCATTTTGTGATTTCGAATAACATACCCACTGGTGTTTATCGCCTCTGGCAGTCACGTGACGTTTTAACAATTGTTTGTTGTCTCCGATTTTACAGCTAAACGAGGCTGAACTATCATTTTCACATGAAATGAAACTTATGGTCTAGTTATTGAACCCATGGTGATATTGCAAAGTCAATATCCCTTACTTTTTGTGAGCAGTATATATTGGAAAAAACAACTGTTGTAATATGTCATGCATTGAATCTTCCTTAGAACACCCCCCCCCCCCCCCCCCCCAAATCAAAATCAATATGATAGTTTGATAATTACATTTGTAATTACCAATTTCAGGGGGTTGCATTTTGTTTTGGATACACCCTGTATGAAGCTACAAAGCACGAAACAACCGACCAACCAGTTCTCAAAACAACCTACACACAGATTTTGATCAGTAGCATTGTTATAAAATTAATATGTTGTCAGCCACTTCGTTGAGTTGTTCTTAATTGGACAATATGAGTGACACGACTTAGTAAAAAGTACCCTATTGGCGGTCATATAATCATTATAGTTTGTTACTTGATAAAGGTCTCTGTACGCGTTAACATCATTCACAAAGAATGAAATAGTGAGGCCAAGAGAGGAGATAACGAAATTGGACAAAGGGCGAATACTGTCTTTCCAATTAACTCCCCTCCATCAAAGTTGATTACGATGCCAATCCCCTAGCAGTGCGTGGGTCAGAACCAAAGTGAGACAAACAAACAAACAAACAAATCTATTGGATGAGAATGATGCTTTGTTTGTCTCACTTTGGTTCTGATCCAGGCATTGCTAGGTGATTGGTATCGTAATCAACTTTGGTGGAGGGGAGCTACTTTGAAAGTGAGTATTCATCCTTTGTTCAATTTTAATATTCACAAAATATCTCTATTTCATCATGGCAACACAGTGATAGGCCACTCATAATATGACTTACAACTCACTGTGTTTGCCGTTGGGAAATATATATATTTTGTTAATAATTGTTAATAATTGTAGTGACGTGTATGGAGATGACTGAATGATTCATAAGTGCTTTTCGTTTTTTATTTTAAAAAAACACCCAACCGGCAATGGAATGTTACAGATATCTCGAATTAAACCATAATCTAACGATTGGACATTATACTTTTGTTTTTCTTACAGCATAAATAATTTTCTTTCATATACGTAAGCATCGACTTGACCCTGCAGGGCATAATAATAGCTGGCCACGCATTGAGCGGTGTAAGTTTGCTAAATAATATTATGACGTCAGCAAAAGCCGTATGGCTCTTAATGACGTTTGTGATGACCGATGGGCAGGTTTGTATTCATTGCCCCTGGCAACATCGATCGTTAATGATATTGTTTTTTTATGGGCTGCAAAATGGTCCATGCAATGATTTATCTCATCCATTGTTTTCCGGTTTGTTGTTGTTGTTTCTTTTTGGCTTTCGCTCCGTCTGTTTGTCTGTCTGTCTGTCTCGCCACCCCCAACCCCCACAGCCCCACACCCCACCCCACTCCACCCCACCCCACCCCTTTCTTGTCTCAGCTTGTCACCTTGACGCGTTCTGTTTCTGCATTAGGCCTATATTTGTAAAGCTTTACCACGTGCGCGAGCGCGCGTTTGTGTGTATATGAGAGAGAGAGAGAGAGAGAGAGAGAGAGAGAGAGAGAGAGAGAGAGAGAGAGAGAGAGAGAGAGAGAGAGAGAGAGAGGGAGAGAGGGAGAGAGATAAATATATATATAGAGAGAGAACTTGAAAACTTGAAAACTTAAACTTTATTTTCCAATGATATAGATTTTCAAGAGAGAGAGAGAGAGAGAGAGAGAGAGAGAGAGAGAGAGAGAGAGAGAGAGAGAGAGAGAGAGAGAGAGAGAGAGAGAGAGAGAGAGAGAGAGAGAGAGAGAGAGAGAGAGAGAGAGAATGTGAAGTAGTAAATGGGGGAAGAATGAATGACACGTGAGAGTGGAGAAGGATTGGAAGAGCCTAAAGCCAGCTGTTACTCGTAACGTTACAACTAGGCAAAGATTCAGATCGATACTTGCTTGTTGTGACATTGATTTTTGTGTGTGTGCAAATATCCTCGTTATAGATTAATTAGGTCATCTACTATTCAGAAACAGATCGTACCTGTAAGGATAACGTGCAGATAAAATAGAGAGTGCAAACTACACTGACGGGCAGACTGACCGAGTCTCTATCTCTGTCTCTGTCTCTGTCTGTCTGTCTGTCTCTCTCTGTCTCTGTCTCTGTCTCTGTCTCTGTCTCTCTCTCTCTCTCTCTCTCTCTCTCTCTCTCTCTCTCTCTCTCTCTCTCTCTCTCTCTCTCTCTCTCTCTCTCTCTTCCTTGTAGCATGGTAACGTTCGCTAGCGGAGGTCGAGCAGAACACATCGCTGTTGTCCCAGTATCACATCGAGGGGCATGCATGCCAGAAACTACTAAAGAGAATAACAGAATAACGAAGGGTGATCAGTGGCGTACGGAAATGTTGATGCCAGGAAAGGGAGGGGGGGTAGGATTGTCAGTAAACCAGGGAAGGGGGGGGGGGGGGGGGCAGGATTATCATTAAACCAGGGAAGGGTGTAAGATTGTCAGTAAACCAGGGAAGGGGGGGAGGGCAGGATTGTCAGTAAACCAGGGAAGGGGGGGGCAGGATTGTCAGTAAACCAGGGAAGGGGTGGGGGGCAGGATTGTCAGTAATCCAGGGAAGGGGGGGTAGGATTGTCAGTAAACCAGAGAAGGGGGGGGCAGCGTTGTTAGTAAACCAGGGAGGGGGGGGGGGGGGGGGGGCAGGAGTGTCAGTAAACCAGAGAAGGGGGGGACAGGGTTGTTAGTAAACCAGGAAAGGGAGGGGGGAGGGGGCAGGATTCTCAGTAAACCAGGGAGGGGGGGGGGGGGGCAGGAGTGTCAGTAAACCAGAGAAAGGGGGGGGGGGGGGGGGCAGGGTTGTTAGTAAACCAGGAAAGGGAGGGGGGAGGGGGCAGGATTGTCAGTAAACCAGGGAAGGGGGGGGGGGGGAGGATTGTCAGTAAACCAGGGAAGGGGGGGGGGGGGCGGCAGGATTGTCAGTAAACCTGGGAAGGGGGGAGGGGCATGATTGTCAGTAAAACTAGGACGGGGGGGGGGGGGGGGCAGGATTGTCAGTAAACCTGGGAAGGGGGGTTAACCCTTTCGCCGCCAGCCATTTTTCAGCCCCAAAATACCATTAAACTTAACTAGGCAGAGAAGATCAAATATCTGCAATATTGCGAATTCCTCTGTGACATATATGACATTCGGTCTATCCTTGCCCCCCAAAATTAAGAAAATAGGGTCTTTGGACAACAGGTCCTGGTTGTATTCCTTTTAGTGACATGCCATTGTGGTGCTAAAATGCAACATTGGCGGTGAAATGGTGAAAAGGACTGTTACTAAACTTCATTCTGTTACAAAGTAAAGACAAAATCACCTGGAAAAGAGCGACTATTGGATAAGACAGCACATGCAAAACAATACCAAACAAGTGCAACGCCGAGCGGCTGCAAAGTCCCCTCGCAGCATCGCCGAGGTACTCCGAAATCGGAATGTGTCGGCTGTAAACATACATAAAAACGCATACAAACAGCACGTAACTACATAAAAAGGCATCAACACAGCACGTAACTGAATAGTTTTTGTTTATGGCACAAGCCAAGCCACAAACCTATAACTCACTTTGTCGGTATGTCTGTCTGTCTGTCTGTCCAAAATTGTCGCACATTTTCGCAAAATTGTCGCACATATTTTAAA
>CM065682.1:52717779-52722779 GCA_017654935.2 Phymorhynchus buccinoides
TCTGTGAGGCAGGATTCTCGTGAATTTCTGCTGTCTAAACATAATCTGAGGAAACCCTACTAGTTATATTCACTATGATTAGTTGTAGTCCCCCGTACACGAATCTGATGAAATGTAAGTATTTTTGTATCAGACATGTATTGCATTCGTGTAGTTGGGTCTACATGAGAATAGTGAGAGAAACAAATACTAGAATTCATTTTAGACGGAAGTATTTCACGTGAATCATGGCTCACAGACATCGTCACAATCGGATCGCATCGCATCGCATCGTGTGCAGTATGGCTGGTCCTTCATGTTTACACCTCTGTCGAAACAATGCATTTTGTTTAATTATATTCAGTCCCCGAGCCGAAGGTTCGGGGAGCTATTGTTTCTGTCTGATCCGTCCGTGCCTCCGGCGTGCCTCCGTCCGTCCGTCCGTCCGTCCGGCTATTCGTCCGTTTTTCTCAACAACTATTGAGTCTATCATCATCAAATTTGGTATACTAGTTTGCCAAGATGCAAGCTATCCACTGATGTATTTAGTTTTACATTAAGGTCAAGGTCGCGCCAGTTACGGGGTTCAAACCCCGAAACACATAATCGCTAATATCTCGCGAAGTTTTGCATGTATTTTAATGCAGTTTTTTTCACAACATTTCTTGATGAATGGTCTATAACACGGTTGTCATGAATGTTTCTGTGCGCTCGTGTGCGCATGATCGCGCGCGCTCAAATCACGGGTCCGAACCCTAAGGCTATATATTAAAAACTATTAGGTTTCGTGCTGTTTTCATGCGTTTTTGTGTAGTTACGTGCTGTTTTGATGCGTTTTTATGTATGTGTATGTGTACAGCCGACACATTCCGATTTCGGAGTAGCTCGGCGATGCTGCGAGGGGGACTTTGCAGCCGCTCAGCGTTGCACTTGTTTGCATTGCTATCATTAGCTTGGTGGTGGGGGTGGGGGTGGGGGTAGGAAGAAGATTGTTCATTAGCCTGATGATATGCATCTCTACGCAAATCTACTTAGCTGAAACTGAATAAGCGGGTTTGATGTTTGAAATAAGTTGACGTTTATCACCATCACCTACCAAGTACAGTGCCTTTACCCTTTCACCGCCAGCCATATTTCAGCAAAAAAATCCATTAAATGTAGGTTACCTGGGTAGAAAACAAAATCCATCTGCAGTATCGGGAATTCTTCTGTAAATAAGGTCTATCCTTACTTCACAAAAACTAAGACAACAGGGTGTTTGGATAATAGACCCCAATGTGATGCATTTTTAGTGACATAGGTGTTAAATCACTGTGGTGCTAAAATGCTACTTTGGCGGTGAAAGGGTTAACACGTGGAGTTAACGTGGACTGACTGTCATGGGGTTTTTTTCTTCGTTTTTTTCCTTCTGGTTTCTTGTTTCAGTTTTATTTCATGAGCACAGGGTGAAAAAAAACCTCTGAAAGCTTATTTCTCTATGCTCACTAAATATCATTTTGACTAGACTTGACTTGACTTGACTCCACTTGAAAGGGCAATGTTTATCATGTTTATGTATTCATTATTCATATACATTTCATGACTTCCCACGCATGTACATATTGCACCAATGCAGAAAGAGCATCCATAATGTAAGAGCGTATTGTATGCTCATAATAAAAAGTATATTACTTACATTAGTTATTCGTATGTATCACATGTTTATAATGTTTATGTATTCATTATTCATAGACTTTTTATTACTGCTCACGCATGTACATATTGCACCAATGCAGAAAGAGCATCCATAATGTAAAAGCGTATTGTATGCTCATAATGAAAAGTATATGACTTACATTAGTTATTCGTATGTATCACATGTTTATAATGTTCGTGTATGCTAAATTCCTAGATGTTTTTATTACTTCCTACGCATGTACATATTACGCCGATACAGGAACAGCATCAAGAATATAAAAGCTTATCGTATGGTCATAAAAAGTGTGGTACTTATATCATTCATTCGCATGTATCAAATGTTTATAGTGTTATGCATTAATAATTCATATAGTTGTTATCATTTTTATTAATCTTACTTCCCACGCATGTACACATTAACCCTTTCACCGCCTGCCATATTTCAGCCAAAAATGTCCATTAAATTTACCTGGGTAGAGAACAAAATCCATCTGCAGTATTGGTGATTCTTCTGTGAAATATATAAAATAAGGTCTATCCTTACTTCCCAAAACTAAGACAATAGGGTCTTTGGATAATAGACCCCAATTTGATGCCTTTTTAGTGACATAGGTGTTAAATCACTGTGGTGCTAAAATGCGACTTTGGCGGTGAAAGGGTTAAACCAATATGGGAACCGCATCAATAATGTAAAAGCTTATTGTATGGTCATAAATCTGTCTGTTACATACATTATGCATTCGTACGTATCACTTTGTGTAAGTTGGCAACATTAGCAAAAACTACTTGTATGAATCTTCGCGATATTTCTGAATTACATATAGGTTCGGATAACTTGCTTGAAAGACAAATGATCAGGTGTTTTTTTGTTAACGAAAAACATCGTTGTTTTACGTGATAGGGATAACTCGTCTGCATAACGAATTTCTACTGGGGTATGTTCTAGCACTGCCCAGTGCTAAAAGGGAACCTGGCATGATAGAAACAGACTGATTAAATAAAACAGTTGTTGTTGAATATCTGAACGTTACTACCATTACCATTGAGCTTGGTAACCTTACTACAATCAATTTTCGTAGGATGGTTAAATATCGCTCTCAACCCCATAAACAGCTATTGGAGGAATAAAGTGATACTGATGGGAAAACAAGCACATAACACAATGCTAAATAATTTTAATGTAATTTTTATTCAGTTGAAAATAATCTCCAAAGTTCAGCTCAATGAATCGGTGACTCTAATTTGGCATCAACACTTTATTTTCTGAAATGATCTTACAATTTCCATCATTTGCACTTATCGAAGCATGTAATCTAAATTTCACCCCAAACATCTGTTATATTCAACCGAGCTGTGAACTATATGTATAATATGTTTAATTGAATTAATTAGTTTACCATAATAATTTCCGTAATGCCCGCCCCCCCCCCCGAAATATATGTGTATATATATATAATACAATACAACTTTGTCTTGTCCATAGTGAATCGATTTTTCAGCCCTACAAATTAATCTGACATGCGAATACGCAGATGTATTAGTGTACAAACGCGCTAAGTCAGATCCTGTAGATTTTTGTTCCCTGATAATATTGGTGTTGGACATGTTCATAAAGACACCCACATCTGTTACTGTACCGTTTACTTAAAAGGACGTGTGCCCAATCCCCACACTAAGTATCCGGGTTCTGTTGACATACACACTAATGTGCACTGAATAAATGGATGCCAAACATGAGCGAAAAGATCAAACAACTATCGAAGAACAAGCTTATTCGTGTGTTTATGCAACAGATGTATAATATTATATGCTTTTATTAAAATATTAAACTTAGAATTATGGACATAACGCGCGTTTGCTGATCTGAAAATAGCTTTCAATTCGGCCATTAAGAGCATTTTATTGGAATATAAAAAATTATTACGAACATTTGAGTTAATGATAAATCCTTATTCGAAGCTGCTGAAAGCGTTTTTGATATAGTGGCTGCATGTGAACAGGACACATGTTGCGTTTGTGAGTCCTTGTGTGTCCTTGTGAGTCCTTGTGTGTCCTTGTGAGTCCTTGTGTGTCCTTGTGAGTCCTTGTGTGTCCTTGTGAGTCCTTGTGTGTCCTTGTGAGTCCTTGTGTGTCCTTGTGAGTCCTTGTGTGTCCTTGTGAGTCCTCGTGTGTCCTTGTGAGTCCTTGTGTGTCCTTGTGAGTCCTTGTGTGTCCCGGTGGAGTGAAACAATTATGATTGATTATCTCAATTTATACATTTTTCATAAACAAACGAGCCTTGAGAAATACCAGTAAAGAAAATAATATTGTTACAAAAGATGTATTGATATTAAGTGGTTGTCATTTACAGAGCTGGGGGAATGAGTAAAAGTTAATTTAATTGTTGTCAATCATTACAACTCTTTGACAAAACAGAAGTATTAACAAACACAAACGATAACACCGTTATCCGGATATATTATCACTCATTACAACTCCTTTACCAGTGCAATTATTGGACATAGGCCCATAAAAACAAGAACATAACACTGTAGTCCGGATACAATGGAAACCAAGTCCACAGCTTTTTCTTTCACTGCTACACAAAATGTGAAATGATCGACGAGAGAGAGAGAGAGAGAGAGAGAGAGAGAGAGAGAGAGAGAGAGAGAGAGAGAGAGAGAGAGAGAGAGAGAGAGAGAGAGAGAGAGAGAGAGAGAGAGAGAGAGAGAGAGAGAGAGAGAGAGAGAGAGAGGAGAGAGAGAGAGAGAGAGAGAGAGAGAGAGAGAGAGAGAGAGAGAGAGAGAGGGAGAGAGAGAGAGAGAGAGAGTAAGAGAGAGAGAGTAAGAGAGAGAGAGAAAACGAAACGAAAACGAAAACGAAATTTTATTTAACCAGGGAACATGAGATAAGCAAGTTGCATGCTTTTTTTTCACCCAGCCCTGGGGAAAAATAAAGTAAATCAAACAAGAAAGCTAAATAATATATGTACATGCAGAAATGAGAAGAAAGGGGAGGGAGGAGGGGGGAAGAGGCACAGAGGGGGATAAGGATGGGGAAATTTGGGAATTTAAAGTACAGGGGGAAAACAGTCACATCATGCAAACATAAAATCAGCAAAGGATAACACTCCTCATCATTATCATTATCAGTAATAGTATGATAGTAATAAACAAATCAAGTTATATCATACAAAAGTATCAAACAAATATGTTATCACATATTATATCAAAATCAGCAATCGTAGATATTATCATTCAAGTAACTTAATATGTATCCACATCTTCTGATGCGGGTGTTGTATACCCAATGATAGAATGGTTATCTGGATACAGTTGACATGTTTTCTTTTAATCTCTGAAATA
>CM065682.1:52727779-52737779 GCA_017654935.2 Phymorhynchus buccinoides
CGCGATGAAAACGTCCATGCTGTTGTTGTTGTTGTTGTCGTACCCTGGCTTAAAGACTCCAGGGATCATCCCATGCCAGCAGCCGAAGCACTTGAACACTGTGGTACAAATGCACCAACTAGGGATGAGAACATCTACGTGTGTGACCGTTTTTGATTACCCCGCCATATGCGCAGCCACACTCCGACATCGGAGGATTTTGAATACTGATGATGTTGTGTTAGGAGCTTGCCATGGCTGAAGACAATCCCCGCATAACTGTGCAGAACATAACAACATTTTGATGTAGCCTTGCTTTTTGGAAATTATTTTTCTTGAGAGAAATAAACCAAACAAGTGCAACGCCGAGCGGCTGCAAAGTCCCCTCGCAGCATCGCCGAAATACTCCGAAATCGGAATGTGTCGGCTGTACACATACATAAAAACGCATCAAAACAGCACGTAACTACATACAAACGCATCAGAACAGCACGTAACTGAATAGTTTTATATATATAGCCTTGGGGTTCGGACCCGTGATTTGAGCGCGCGCGGTCATGCGCACACGAGCGCAGAGAACAATTCATCACAACTGTGTTATAGACCATTATCAAGAAATGTTGTGAAAAAAACTGCATTGAAATACATGCAAAACTTCGCGAGATATTAGCGATTATGTGTTTGGGGGTTTGAACCCCGTAACTGGCGCGACCTTGACCTTAATGTAAAACTAAATACATCAGTAGATAGCTTGCATCTTAGCAAACTAGTATACCAAATTTGATAATGATAGACTGAATAGTTTTTGAGAAAAACGGACGAATAGCCGGACGGAAGCCGGACGGACGGACACCGGACGGACCAGACAGAAACAATAGTTCCCGAACCTTCGGCTCGGGGACTAAACATTCGATTGATTTCATTTTCTAAAGGACTACCAATGATGTCTGTTGCACAACTGAGTAGTGAAACTGTGGAGAACGTGTGTTGTTATGATTAGAAGTACACCATAAAGTTATCTGTACGTTTCCATTTTGTGTCACCTGGAAGACAGAAAGTCTGGCATTGAATTTACAACAACATAGGACAAAAATTCCAGACGAAGAGATTGACTTCTTTTTGTGAAAGACTTTCATGAAAAAATGAACAAGGGCGTCGCCGAGCGGCAGACATGTCCGTCACCAGCAATGCCACGCACTTGCGACACCCCGTAGAGTGTCACATCCTGACACAAAATTGGAAGGGATTCTGTCTTCTAGTTCACGAGATACAGCTTGAAGAAGAAACATATAGCGCAAAGAAGGAAATTTCGGTTTTCAAGGTCACACTTCAAGGTCAAGGTCAGCATGGTGATAATTTATGCTCGGGTGTTTTCTTCTCTAGGGTATACAGTACCACACACAATCTGAAGCGCTTCTGTCAAGTACCAATGTGGACAATATGGCTTAAAACCCAATGTGTAGACCCCTACCACTTTCAAGGCCTACTGATCGCCCGGTCCGTGACCTTGACCTTGATCGGTATGCCACCATCAGAACGGGCATAAGCCAAAGTACCTTCATGCCAAATTTGAAGACTCTAACACTAACGGTGTGGGAGTTATGGCCCCTGAAAGATTTTCGGTTTTCAAGGTCGTACGCCAAGGTCAGGGTCACGACGGCAAAATGGTTTGCGCGGATGCCTTCCTCTCATGGTGACACACCAGCACACAAATTTTGACGTGATTCTGTCAACCCGTTCGAAAGATATCCTTGGGACAGACAGAAGGAGAAAAAAATGACCCTCCGATTTTCAGGCTCCAGCGATCTTTTTGACCTTGACCTTGACCTTGATCGGTATGCCCTCATCAGAACGGGCATAAGCCAAACCACCTTCATACCAAGTTTCAATATCCTATGTTGATAGGTGCCCGAGATATGGCTAAAAATAGATTTTAGGTTTTCAAGGTCGTACGTCAAGGTCAAGGTCACGACGGCAAAATGGTTTGCGCCGATCTCTTTCTATTAAGGAGGCACACCTTCACACAAAATGTGACGCGATTCGGTCCAGCGGTTCGGGAGATATCCTTGGGACAGACAGAAAGAAAAAAATAAAATAAAAAATAACAGACAAACCAGACGATCGCAATAGTCCGTCTTGGTGACGGACTAATTATTGGATCTTGAAACATGTGTTGTCTCTTGAACACTACAGTATACGATTGACTTACTTAAAGACACACTGACGCACCACGATTAAGTCCCTTGGTTTTTATTCTAGGTAGCTGTGACCCACATACAAATGTCCCCAACTTCAAATTGAGGCTGCTCTTTAAAATGATGTTTCGTTTTCAATTTGGGGACATTTGAGTGGGAGTCAAACCTGGTCAAAACGAGATTTGTTACCAGCTATAAGAGGGAAAACACGTTAACCCCCCCCCCCCCCCCCCCCCCCCCCCCCCCCCCCACACAAAACACACCAAACACACCACCCTACCACCACCACCACCCCCTACCCCCCAAGCCCTCCCGAATCAAACAAGTAGGATTTCCCCTAGATTTCGTTTGGGTAGACAAACTCTTACTTTTAAGCTCCTGTTTGTTATGCAAAATGCAAAACAGTCTGACCTTTTCCTATGGAGTGAAGTGAAATGAGAGTAGAGTGCCAGAGAATGTCGTCCGTGCTTCTTGAAAAGCCTTTCAAGCCAGAAGACAAGGCAGACGTTACAGGAGGGAAAGTCCAGCCGCGCGTGTGATGGGTAATCTCCACACACAGAGAGAGAGAGAGAGAGAGAGAGAGAGAGAGAGAGAGAGAGAGAGAGAGAGAGAGAGAGAGAGAGAGAGAGAGAGAGAGAGAGAGAGAGAGAGAGAGAGAGAGAGAGAGAGAGAGAGAGAGAGAGAGAGAGAGAGAGAGAGAGAGAGAGAGAGAGAGAGAGAGAGAGAGAGAGAGAGAGAGAGAGAGAGAGAGAGAGAGAGAGAGAGAGAGAGAGAGAGAGAGAGAGAGAGAGAGAGAGAGAGAGAGAGAGAGAGAGAGAGAGAGAGAGAGAGAGAGAGAGAAACGAGAATCGGAATCACCATATGCATAGAAGATGAAAAAAGAAGAGATGGGAGACAAAAGAAGGGAGGAGAGTGAAAGAGGGAGAAAGAGAGAGGGAGGAGGAAGGAGAGAGAGAACTGAGAGAGAGAGAGAGAGAGAGAGAGAGAGAGAGAGAGAGAGAGAGAGAGAGAGAGAGAGAGAGAGAGAGAGAGAGAGAGAGAGAGAGAGAGAGAGAGAGAGAGAGAGAGAGAGAGAGAGAGGACTGAAGACTGAAAAACTTTATTTCGCAAGGATTAAGATTTTGGGCCGGACCCATTCTTCCAATCTGTCCTTAGGACGAAAACTAGACTAATACAAAACAATTAGGCCAACGGATATGAGCATGCATGATGAAGGAAGGCGTCGAAGTAAAGAACCGTTTAAAGACCCACCAGATAACGTGTCAAAATCACGGGTTTCTTGTTTTGAGCAGGTTTGACTCCCATACAAATGCCCCCAAATTCAAAGGGAAACATTATTTTAAAGAACAGCCTCAATTTGAAGTTGGATGCATTTGTATGTGGGTCACAGCTACCCAGAAAAAAAAAACAAGGGACTTAATCGAGGTGGGTCAGTGTGTCTTTAAGGATAATTGAATAATCAAATAATTTACAAGTAGATTAGCAAAAAAGCAGACAAAAAGCAACAAGAAATTGTAAACAGCATTAATATTTAAACATTGTGTACTACTACTACTACTACTACTACTACTACTACTACTACTACTACTACTACTACTACTACTACTACTACTACTATTTTTTATAAACATTATTATCCAAACCACTGAACAACGAGCATTATTTCTAACTACAACACTATTAGAATGTACCAATCAAACATACTATCGAAATTTCATTTTCAAAAAGTCATCAGAAAAAGGGAAAAATAAAGCAGAACACGAAAACAACAACAATGACAACGACAACAACAATAACAAGTGCAACGCCGAGCGGCTGCAAAGTCCACTCACAGCATCGCCGAGCTACTTCGAAATCGGAATGTGTCGGCTGTACACACAGCGGGGAGACCATTGAGAACTGAAAACAGGACGCACGCACGGACGGATGGACGGCCGGAAAGAAGTGGGACATATCGGGCCTGTGACACAAAGGGCCTAGGGCACAGCGGGCTTATCCCATGTTTAGCGACTCTCGACGTGCATTGCTTTCTTGCCCGGTTTGCGCCCGGTTTGGCTGTCGGGTTTGACTGTAGATCTGATGGCGGCGTCTTTCAAGTGAATCTTCCCACCCAATGCCGCATGTTTCATGGCGCATGTGTGTTCGGACCCGTGATTTGAGAGAACGCGATCATGCGCACACAGGCGCACAGAAAAATTCATGTCCTGGAACAGATATCAAAAGAAATTTGCATTGAAATACATGCAAAACTTCGCGAGATATTAGCGATTATGTGTTTTGGGGTTTGAACCCCGTAACTGGCGCAACCTTGACCTTAATGTAAAACTAAATACATCAGTGGATAGCTTGCATCTTGGCAAACTAGTATACCAAATTTGATGATGATAGACTGAATAGTTTTTGAGAAAAACGGACGAATAGCCGGACGGACGGACGGACGGAGGCACGCCGGACGGACCAGACAGAAACAATAGCTCCCCGAACCTTCGGCTCGGGGACTAACAAATCGGAATACGATCAGCAAGAAGTATTATGAAAATCACTACAATTTGGTACATCGCACAGTCATGTGCCCTCCACCACCGTCACTGCTTTGTCCTTACTCAACTGCATGTCATCAGGACTCCTCCTTTGTCCCGTGCGGTACATACATATTTCATAAAGCATTGTATGTTCCAGGTTTTGACCTTATATTAGCACAGCACTCATGACGAAAACAACATGTAAATGTAACATGATTACAGAGAGAGAGAGAGAGAGTCTGAATTTTTTTAATCGATTAGGCCACAGGCCCATTTCGATGGGCAAGTACAAGCAAACAAAATAATTTCAAGTAGTTAATTAAGCATAACAGCCGTTAATGTTAACCAAATTCATAGTGTTTGAACATGAATACATTGTGAACATATTATACTCAAATAGCGAGTGTTCTATTAAATCGATAGTGAGGACAACTATATCAATCACACAAAAAACACATAGAAATATCAAATTGAAAAATAGGAAGCGAATACATAGGCAAATACAAACTGACACGTTATCCTCAGACACATACAAACACGTAGTTTTGAAGTATTCATCAACACCAGCAAACATTTAATGGATTACGAATTTGAAATGCTTTATACAAATAGGATGCCAAGCGCATCATCGTCGATTTATGATTCGAGGCTAGAAGTAGAGAAAGCTTAAAACTAGATGGTCGGTTATAATATTTTCTTGGTATATACTGTTCACGAATTCCTGAATATTTAGAGCATTTTAAAACAAAATGTACCTCAGTCTGTTTCATTTCTACAAAAGGGGCATGAGTAGTCTGGATTACGAGTTGCAAAGCGCAGCCTGTGTATCTTCAGAGGAGACACACCAAGTCTCAATCTGATCAAGCTATTTCTTGCTTTGACATGTTTCAGTTCAGACAGATAGGGGGACAACGAACAGGATGATTTGAAAGTGGAAAAGAAAGTAAACCGTTCTTTACAGGACATGTCATTTGTCCATTCATTAACATATGATTCAATTAACCTTTCTTTGAATAAAGTCAAAAAAGCTCGTTCATCGCCCACTCCCTGATTAGTCCAAACTTCATCAAAACCATATTTATATAGAACAAAACATACAGATGATGCCCAGGTGTTTCTATTTTGTTCATGTATGTACAATAACATTCTGTAAGCTTTATATGGCAGTCTATGAGGCGACATCTTAATTAAACGCAACCAAAATGTTATACCTTTTATGAAACAATTAATAAGCAAAGGATACCTTCCCAGCTCACCATAAATCAAAGTGTTTGGTGTTCTTATGCTAACATTAAGAAATCTCTTCATAGCAAACATATGAATCTTTTCCATAGGACTTAGATTTGATGATAGGCTCCATAATTCAGCACCATATGTTAATATAGGTTGAATCTGTGCATCAAAGAGTTTGATGTGGCGATAAAATCAGATGCGCGCGCGTGAGAGAGAGAGATAGATTGAAGATGTGAGAGAGAGAGAGAGAGAGAGAGAGAGAGAGAGAGAGAGAGAGAGAGAGAGAGAGAGAGAGAGAGAGAGAGAGAGAGAGAGAGATAGAGGAGAGAAGAGAGAGAGAGAGAGAGAGAGAGAGAGAGAAGAGAGAGAGAAGAGAGAGAGAGAGAGAGAGAGAGAGAGAGAGAGAGAGAGTATGTGTGTGTGTTGTGTTTTATATGTATTTATCCTTTCCCTCCAACAAGCCATGTTCTCTTTATTCCTTTCCCCATCTCCGTCTTTGTCATTTTAGTATATCTCTCTCTGTGTCATTTTAGTCTCTCTCGTCTCTCTCTCTCTCTCTCTCTCTCTCTCTCTCTCTCTCGTCTCATCTCTCTCTCTCTCTCTCTCTCTCTCTCTCTTAGTCTCTCTCTCTCTCTCTCTCTCTCTCTCTCTCTCTCTACCCTCATCATTTCTCTCTCTCTCTCGGGTTCCTAAATTCTCCTGGAAAAAATAAGAGGGTTGTAAAGTTTTTTTCAAAAAGTTTTTCTCTCTCTCTCTCTCTCTCTCTCTCTCTCTCTCTCTCTCTCTCTCTCTCTCTCTCTCCAAGGACAGATTGGAAGAATAGGCGTTGCCTAAAATCTATATCCTTGGAAAATAAAGTTTAAAGTTTTCAAGTTTTTCAAGTTTCCAGTTCTCTCTCTCTCTCTCTCTCTCTCTCTCTCTCTCTCTCTCTCTCTCTCTCTCTCTCTCTCTCTCTCCTCTCCCTCTCTCTATCTCTCTCTCTCTCTCTCTCTCTCTCTCTCTCTCTCTCTCTCTCTCCCTCTCTCTCTCTCTCTCTCTCTCTCTCACACACACACACTCTCTCTCTCTCTCTCTCTCTCTCTCTCTCTCTCTCTCTCTCTCTCTCTCTCTCTCTCTCTCTCTCTCTCTCTCTCTCTCTCTCTCACGCGCGCGCATCTGATTTTATCGCCACATTTGTTTAGCTGCTGGTGATTGATCCAGCGTTTAGAAAGGAACAAATCACACAAAAAACAAAAGAAACTCTCACCCCATCCATCTGGATGGAAGTTCAGTTTAACGTCGCGCATCGGCTTTCGCCATGTACGACGGGCTGAACAAACCAACCATGGTATAAACACAAATTTATGTTCCTGAATCACTGTCTTAGCCAAAATATAAAAGGCCGAGAAGCGATCAGAATTCTCGACCCCCCTCCATCTCAACAAACAAACAACATTATATTAAGACTCCGGGGCATGGTTTCACGAGAGGTCGCTATGCTCGTGCATTACGTTTGCGCAAAAAGGGGTCTAAGAAACGATTGTACCAAATGTTTGCGGAACATTATTACACGCTCTTATCTGAATGGTCAAACAATATAATTTTGCATTTTTTGGTTTTACGTCGCCAGCAGTGCCTTATATAAAAACTACAGAGCTTATCTCCCTTGGCAAACAATTTGGCAAGTTCTTCCCCCTGATGATCCGATAATAGACTTCAGACAAAGCATTGCAAAGGGAATGGGTTCTAGGACGCGAATAGAACAGTGATGATAGTAACAAAAAAACAAAAAAAATCACCACCATTATCCTTTTGAAACATCAATCATTTGTTATCCTACGCTCTGCCTGTGGCCATGGGTGTTAATGACGGTAGAGGGCGCCAGCCAAGCGGACACAAGTCGCACGTATGTTAAGTCCTCTCGTGGATTATTGTCCTTGTGTGCTCATCACTCTCAAATGACCATGCTTCTGATTTGTTCTGTATTTATTGCAAGTATGTATTTCATTACTCGCCATATTACACTACCACACAACATTTGAGGCCACTCTACCCTCTGGTTCATGAGATACAGCTCGGACATGAAGGAAGGACATTTCGGTTTTGCGAGTCTTCCTTGGCGGAGGTGTACACTGGCGGTTCAAAATTCAGGATCTGAATAGGTTGTGACATGCCGATCAAGAATATGTATGGGTATGGGAGACCCTAGGCTTATTTATTTATTTAAGAAAATTTATATAGCGCTTCATCTTTAAGCTCTAAGCGCTTTACAATTGCCCTAAAATTAATCATATTAAAAACAACCGCTTACATACCTCCACACTATCCTTCACATTCTCACACACACACACATACACATGCGCACACAAAGAAATATGTACATATAAACTAAATATAAATAAAATACATATACATAATAAAATAACAATTTACAATCAGATTACATAAATAAAAATCAATTTTCAATTTACATAAACAAGTTACACATTCATATTGCAGGCCATGGTATCCGCGAGAGGACAAATGTACGTGAAAGGACTTAACACACGTAAGTGCTGACACTAACCTCAGACCGGTACGTACGGATAAACACTCTTTGCTCAGACCAACAGACTGTGGAATAAACGCCGTCATGGACAGAGAGTGGCAGGCGCGTCTGTGACTGTAATAATGTCGGCGCAGAGTGAACTTCCACAGTTCTCAACCATAATAAAACATTGTTTTAACAGCTTAGATGACATTAGCATTGATTCTCTTTTTACGCTGTCCATTTATAACAACACTAGAAATCAAGAGGGAACATTGCATTTATACAGCGTTGTAATACTAACAAACGTAAGCATTGTTTTAGTAACCGAGTTGCTAACCTCTGGAACTTACTAACACCTAACCTAAAAAGAGCACCAACACTAAGCACCTTCAAAAATCCCCTTGACAAGGATGAACATTTTAACCAATTACCTTTCGAATACAATGATTGAATTACAATCATAATGTTAAAGGCATGCTTTAAGCAAACAAAACAGTGATCGATGAAGGAACGTTTATAAGCCGCGAGGCTTAGGCTTGAGCCAGTCCCACATTAAACTATGCTATACTATAACTGTAATAATAATAATAATTATGTTTTTTTAAAATAAATATTAGGTGTACTGGTGTGGGTGAAAAGTGGATTACAACCCACTTACTGTCACTCGGACGTGGCCAAGAATGAATTCCCATGTACAGCTATCACCACGATGTGATGCGGGGGTAGAGTGGATTCCTACACATAGTATCACCACGATGTTGTTGTTGGTTTTTGGGGGTTTGTTTTGCTGTCCCATCTTCTGGGCTGTACAGTGGCGTTGCTCCCACGCCGCTCGTTCCGAATCCCAATTCGCAGCTACACCCGGGTTTGTTCAAGTCGCAGAAACCGAGACCACCACAATGTTGTATTTCAGGCGTAGAGTCGATTTCTACAGTGGTCGCCATAATCTGTCATTTCGGGTGTATATGTCGTGCCTAACTCACAGAATTGCCTAGTCTGTAGAATAGGCAGCCAATGTGCCTAGTTTGTGAACCAGGCACTAGTACTGCCTAACTTGTAAACTAACTTTTCAGACGTGCCTAATCTACAGAATAGGCAGCCTAATCAGTAGAATAAGCAGTCTAGTCTGTGGGTTAGGCATAGTGCCTAGTTTGCAACTTAGGCAGTCCTTGTTTTAATTTCCAACACAACTCCTCTTTAAAATAACACCAAGAATACACAAGTAATGTCAAGAAGAGAACAGTGGCGTAGGAACAGGGGGGTGGGGCAGGGGGGGGGGGGTAAAATACAAATATGATTTTTTTAAATTAATGTTAAAAAGGATAACCTTAGAACTTTCTCATACTTTGCCCTCATCCCTAACTATAGTTATATGAGCATGCAGTAGCCAATTAAGACGTGAAATATATCAGAAAATAAACAGAAGGGAAACAATATCATGGAAATGTAGTCAATATATCCTATCAAACGGTTGAGAGAGAGAGAAAGAAAGAGAGAGAGAGAGAGAGAGAGAGAGAGAGAGAGAGAGAGAGAGAGAGGAGAGAGAGAGAGAGAGAGAGAGA
>CM065682.1:52750279-52760279 GCA_017654935.2 Phymorhynchus buccinoides
CTAATTCCCTGCCGACTGAAGCCCCTTGTCTCTAAGCCATAGAGATCTACATCCACCTTCTCCTGTGATTATCAGCAGGGCATCGTGGGCCGGACGATCATCCCGGACTCCACCACGCACCAAGACGGGTCCGTCGCCAAGACAACCCGCACCCAGAATCCGCGAGGAGACCACGCCTGAACCGTGCCATCCCGCGAAGCCGTAATAGGAACGACTGGGAGCTACTCTCACCTGACGAGCAAGCCCAGAACTTCAAACAGCTAAGTCTACCTGACTGCGCCAATCATTTGAACTTTCCTACGGACACCGAATATAATTAGTAACCCTTCCGGCATGGGGCGAACCTTATAGAAAGACAAAAGTCTTGTGAATCCTTTCGGATTTCATTGTGTTTTATCCATATTTTGTTTTGGCGCCATTGAGCTGCTTTATTATTATTGTTGCATAATCTTATGCAGATTTTGGGAGTAAATAAAATACAAGTGTCAAATAATCCTGAACCCTTTGGTCAGACTGATGAGAGTGGGAGTCTTGTAATTTCATGTAAAACCCTACTTCTCTCTGTCTGCCATTTAGAGCAATTCAACCACTTGTATTTCTTACAACCATCTGACGAGCCAGAACCCGGGCACAAATATAAATTTATTAGATGAAAAGGGGCCGGGAAAGTTGCTCATCTCCCATACCCTAGAGAAGTGGGCTAAAGGCAAATTATCTAAAGTCTTCCCTAGAGACTTAGCCTTTTAACCCATTACCTCGTCACATCTAATTGGGGGCTCGCGTCCGGGATATTTTTTTTTCATAAAGTCTAACAAATTTCAATTCAAACGGTAGTTCCTTTTCAAAACTGATCTTGTGTCCACTGGGAAAGTTATTGTGATTTGGTTCACTGTGTTTTGATTTGATTTGTTTGAATGCTATTTATGACTTTATTTTGATGTGCATGCTATTTCTGTTTATGCTGAAATAGTTAAGTGTTGTTTGATACATTCAACTCAGCAGCTTTGTTTTTATTTTGAATAGTTGTATTTACAACCATGGCTGAGATTGTTAAACTTAGGAGGGAACTTAAAGAATGGGGAGAATCTCTAGGATTGTCAGGCCAAGAGTTAGCCAATTTTGTCATATCTGAATATGACAAAGAGAAAGCTCGCGAGGTGGCTGAGAAAGATAAAGCTCGCGAGACTCAAGAGGCTGACAAAGCTCGGGAGGCTCAAGAGGCTGACAGAGCCCATGAGGCTCAAGAGGCTGATAAAGCTCGCGAGGCTCAACAAGCAGATAAAGATCGCGAGGCTCAACAAGCAGATAAAGATCGCGACGCTCAAGAGCAAATCCGTACTCATGAGTTAAGGCAGAGACAACTAGTGCAGGATGCCAAAAATAAAGAACTCGAACTTGAGGCCACTGAGCGAGAAAAAGCGCGAGACCATGAGCTAGCTATGAAGCAGCTAGAAAACTCAGCAGACTCTGAGACTGCTGCCCCTCAAAATTTTCCCCCTCCCATTCATACCTCAGCCATGACCTTCACATTGGAGGCATTCAATGAGGCAACAGAGTCTATCGATGCATTCCTCGATAGATTTGAAAGACTGGCCCAGGAATTTGAGCTTGCTCCGGAAAAGTTCAACCTCAAGCTTGCCCAAAGTCTCAGGGGTGTGGCTTATGAGGTATACAGTAAACTTCCGTCAAGCCAAATTACCGACTACCCAGCTTTGAAAGAAGCCCTGCTCAACAGATACCAGTTGACAGCTGACGCCTACCGGAAAAAGTTCCGGTCAACCAGAAAAGGTAGGGGAGAGTCCTATGCCCAATTTTCAGATAGACTGGGGAACTATCTGACAAAATGGGTGTCCCTTTCTGCCAAAACTGAGTCCTATGAGGATTTACGGGAACTGATGGTTGGCGAGCAACTGCGCGAAACCATGTCCCCAGAGTTACGCACCTTTACTGCTGAACAAGGTGCCACAACTCTGGCTGACCTCATCCAGCTAAGTGATAGGTACACTCTAGCCCATGATGAACCTAGCGCCCCTAAAAGGCCAAAACTACAGCAAGTAGTTGGGTCCACTAGTTCACAGCAGAGCAGGTTTAACCCCAACTCCAACAGTGGGTCAAACAGTTCTACCCATGAACGACAACCACTGGGACAACCCTTATTCTGCTCATACTGCAAGTCGAACACCCACAATCGGGATGACTGCAGGAAACTTGCTTACAAGCGGCAAAATGTTGCAACTATGCAAGTCGTCTCGACTTCGCAGAATTGCACAAACCCCTCCCCAGTACAGTGTCCAGGCACACCGTCAGTCGTTGGACAGGCGACTGTCAACAACATCCCTGTTCAGTGTCTCTATGACACTGGACTGTCATGCGACGCCATTGTCTGCGGATCCTTAGTCCCCGCGTCAGCATACACGGGAGACTTCATCTCTCTGCAAGGCCCTGATGCTGCAATCCCCCCATCCACTTTGCCAGTCGCCATAATCAATGTCGACACCAGATTTGTAAAGGGACCCATCAAGGCAGTGCTCATGGACAGTCCTGTCTATGACCTCATACTGGGATCACAGTATGTGTTTTTAGGGCACCCCTCTCAACCTGCTATTGTTTCAGCAGCATTCCCTTCTCCCCAATCCACAAACCAACTCCCTCCCTCCTTCCCAAAGAGCAAATCTCCCTCAGCAGGGAAGAAACCTCTCAACGCGGCAAACCAAATTGCCGCGCGAGCCAATCCAGATTGTCCCAAGTCCCCAAGTCCGCCACAACTTGGAAAATCCTTCCCAAGGAATGTCCGCCTAACGACCCAAGACCACTCGCCACAGGTACCTCAGGTGAAAGGCAGCACTGTACCCGCAAACACCCACCGAAGGTACTATCGGGACAGGCCGCCGCACGTACAGCCGTCACCTACCCCTCCCTTTCAGCGAGTGGCAGTCGACTTGGTCGGGCCTCTACCTAAACGGAAGAAGAAATTCCGGTATATAGTCACCGTGGTCGACATATGTACCATGCAGTGCGATGCCGCCCCAATCTCCTCACTTGATGCTAGCCAGATAGCCGCGGCACTCAAAGCCATTTTCGCCCGAATCGGCCTACCAAACCACATCATCAGCAATGATGAATCCAGGCTAAAGGGGAAACTCAGGCAAGAGGTGTTTGCTATTCTGCAATCAACCTTGGGACAACTCAACACAGGATTGCCGCACCAACCTCAGTCGGAATCCATTCCACTGATCTCTAACCCACCTGCTCCTTTGAACTCTGTGTTGCGACCAGATGTTCCACCATTCCAGCCGACCCAGTCTCCCCACTAATTTGTCCCTGTCGCCCAAGACGAAAGTGGAGTCGGCGTTCCACAGGAAGATTCCGGTACCAGAATCTTTTCTTCGGGGGGCCTCTGTGACGTAAGTGTCCCGCGCGACCCGCTTTCTTTATTTCTTATCTACACACCCCCCCCCCCCCTTCTCCCCTCCCCCCCCCTCTCGCCTTTTCATTTCTCTGTCCAGCCGCCACGTTAATTGCCCCGCTGCTTCAAACGAACGCCGCGGAAGGGCGTTATCTCTTTCTCCCTGGTCGGCACGTACCACCTACCGAGGTTATCTCCCTTCACCCCCCACCCCCCTTTCTACCGGCTCATCACAAGAAAGTGACAACCGAGGTTATCTCCCTTTGAACACGGTTTTTCCTTTTCAATCACAAGGTTAGGAATGTCAGGAATGTGCTAAGGATGGAATAGGCGCGTGATTGTTCAGTACATTTAGAACAGCAAAATTGTGACGTGTGGACTGTAATACACCAATAGCAGGCTTTCATTGTTTGAAAGTGAAGGCTATAATTGGAGTGGTGAGAAAAAGTTGTCACACAAGATGCTGAAACGTAGCTAGAGCAACACTCACAACCAGTCATCATAAGCCCACTAGTAAGTATTATTGATGGCAGGTGATTGAGATCTTGTTTGTTTGACTCTAGTTTTGATCTAGATCCTATGTTCAATGATGAATAAGGAGTAGATAGATATGTTATAGAAAAGAAGTGGTAAACATTCTATTCTATTTATGTGCACTGATTATTTGTGTGTGTGTGTTTTTGACTTGAACACTTTTGGTACCAGAACCGGAGTTTATGCCTACTAACCCTTTTGTCTATTTTTAGTAGGAAACCTATGGGCCGCAATCTTGCACTATTTTTAGTAGGAAACCTATGGGCCGCAATCTTGCACTTTATGATACCATTCCTTTCCAGGTGTTGGATGGAGAGTGATGATGGATTGATCACCTTTTATGTTTTACTGATCTCAGTTTGTTAACTGAAATTCAGTTTATTTATTAACTACATGTAGTGCTATTGTACAAGGGAAGCCTTCAAGCCGGTTGGGATTCACTAATTCCCTGCCGACTGAAGCCCCTTGTCTCTAAGCCATAGAGATCTACATCCACCTTCTCCTGTGATTATCAGCAGGGCATCGTGGGCCGGACGATCATCCCGGACTCCACCAAGCACCAAGACGGGTCCGTCGCCAAGACAACCCGCACCCAGAATCCGCGAGGAGACCACGCCTGAACCGTGCCATCCCGCGAAGCCGTAATAGGAACGACTGGGAGCTACTCTCACCTGACGAGCAAGCCCAGAACTTCAAACAGCTAAGTCTACCTGACTGCGCCAATCATTTGAACTTTCCTACGGACACCGAATATAATTAGTAACCCTTCCGGCATGGGGCGAACCTTATAGAAAGACAAAAGTCTTGTGAATCCTTTCGGATTTCATTGTGTTTTATCCATATTTTGTTTTGGCGCCATTGAGCTGCTTTATTATTATTGTTGCATAATCTTATGCAGATTTTGGGAGTAAATAAAATACAAGTGTCAAATAATCCTGAACCCTTTGGTCAGACTGATGAGAGTGGGAGTCTTGTAATTTCATGTAAAACCCTACTACTCTCTGTCTGCCATTTAGAGCAATTCAACCACTTGTATTTCTTACAACCATCTGACGAGCCAGAACCCGGGCACAAATATAAATTTATTAGATGAAAAGGGGCCGGGAAAGTTGCTCATCTCCCATACCCTAGAGAAGTGGGCTAAAGGCAAATTTTCTAAAGTCTTCCCTAGAGACTTAGCCTTTTAACCCATTACCTCGTCACAGTGTCCCTTTTTATGTCTTTGAGTGTTCCATATAATAACAGTTTCAATATTGTCAATTGTGGGTGGGGAAAATTCGACAAGGGCATGTCTGTCGCTCGGCGACACCATTGTTTAGTCATCTCTCTCTCTCTCTCTCTCTCTCTCTCTCTCTCTCTCTCTCTCTCTCTCTCTCTCTCTCTCTCTCTCTCTCTCTCTCTCTCTCTCTCTCTCTCTCTCTCTCTCTCTCTCTCTCTGTCTCTCTCTCTCTCTCTCTCTCTCTCTCTCTCTCTCTCTCTCTCTCCATCTCTCTCTCTCTCCTCTCTCTCTCTCTCTCTCTCTCTCTCTCTCTCTCTCTCTCTCTCTCTCTGTCTCTCTCTCACTCTGTGAAGAAAGAAGGCGCAAGATTGGTTTGACTGTGAATGTAGGAATGAAAGGAAACGTGTGCGCAAGCTTTTGAAGAAATTTCGTCGTACTTTAGATGAACAGGATAGGTTTAGCTTCTGTCAGGCAAGACGAGAGTATAAAAATTTCCTTAAATATAAAAAGAAAGAACATAGTAAGAGAATGGTTGAAAATCTGATGGATTCTATAAACAATCAAAAGGAGTTCTGGGCCTCGATTCATAAAATAATACCTAAAAGGAAATACGTCAAAAATCAGATCACTGTTGAACAATGGTTTGAACATTTTAAGATGCTTTTAGAGAAAGATGTAAATGTTGATGTTATTGATGATGCCACTGACGATGCTTACAATGACGATCTTGTCTTTAACCGCCCTATCTCTGAGGAGGAAATTTTGCTAGCATTACGTAAGTTAAAGCCAAACAAAGCAAGTGGCCCAGATGGAATAATTGGAGAAATTTTGAAATATTCTGGTGACTTTATTTTGCCTTTCTTTGTTAAATGTTTCAATACTGTATTTAACAAAGGCGTGTATCCAGACAGCTGGGCAGAATCCATTATTCTACCATTGCACAAGAAAGGTGATGTAAACAACCCTGGTAACTATAGAGGTATTAGTCTGATTAATGTTTGCAGTAAAGTGTATGGCTCTGTTATAAACCAACGATTGCAGTCATGGGTTGAAGAAAATAATTTGACAGGTGAGTGCCAAGCAGGATTCAAAAAAGGCTACTCCACAATAGACCACTTATTTACATTATTAGCATGTGTGCAGAAACAATTCAGTAGAATCCACAACCGCAAGCTTTATGTTGCTTTTGTTGATTTTCAGAAGTGCTTTGACACTATACATAGAACTCTTCTGTGGCCTATTCTTTTGAAGAACGGCGTGAAAGGTAAGCTTTTTCGTTGCGTGCGAAGCATGTATGAAAGTGTAAAAGCACGTGTTAGATGTGGGGCTAAATTGACACAGTCTATTGTTTGTTCTTCGGGGGTTAAGCAGGGGGATGCGTGCAGTCCGATTTTATTTTCAATGTTTATTAATGAATTAGCTCTTGATGTAATTAGAAATGGTAGGCATGGAGTTACGTTCCCACTGGATGCTTTTGAGTTGTTTATCCTATTATTAGCCGATGATGTTGTTTTGCTTTCAGAAACAGTTATTGGGTTACAAAATCAACTGAACAGCTTACAAAGATCAGCTGCAGCATTGGATTTAACAGTAAATTTAGACAAAAGTAATATTGTCGTTTTTCGTAGAGGGGGTTATCTCGGGGCAAGGGAAAGATGGGTTTTTGATGGACAAATTATGCCTGTAGTTAATTGTTATAAATACCTAGGTATATATTTTACTACAAAACTGAGTTTCGCTACTACATGTCGAGATTTAGCAAGTAAAGCCAAGAAGGCGCTTTTATGTATTTTACAACGATTACGTCTGTTTAACTGTGATTCTCGGCATGTGCTATTAACATTGTTTGGTCGACAAGTTCTTCCTATTATGCAGTATGGGTGTGAAATATGGGCGTTTGATAAATCAGTTCTGCTTTGTGAGAAAGTGCATTTATATGCATTGAAGAAATATTTAGGTGTAAGTCTATGTACTCCAAATGACTTTGTTTACAATGAGTTAAATAGGTATCCGATCACTGTAAATTTAGTTGTTCAATGTATCCGTTACTGGTTTAGAATAACTCAGATGACAAATGAAAGATTACCTAAGAAAGCTTACACTATGCTTAGTGACCTTGATGCCCGAGGAAAAACCACCTGGGTTACACATGTAAGCTTATGTCTATTTAAATTTGGATTTGGATTTGTATGGGTGGGACAAGGTGTAGGAGACGTTAATGGATTTTTGAAAGTGTTTAAGCAGAGAATGATAGATTGTAAATGGCAAGAATGGGGTGAGCACGTCAATGAGAGTGACAGGTTTTCCATGTATAGAACATTTTGTAATCCGTTTAATTCTTTGCCTGAATATTTCTGTATTACACTTGATAAACATTTGAAGTATGTTATGACCAAAATAAGATTTGGCATTTCGGATCTGGCTGTTCATTACTATAGGTATAGGTACCACAGACATCAAGACTTAGTTTGTAAACTTTGCAATGCTGACGTAGAAAATGAACTACATTTTTTGCTATGCTGTCCATTTTATGATAATCTAAGAAAACAGTTTATTGCTCCAAAATTTTATCGTAATGCAAATGGTTTTCGTCTGTCATTATTAATGTCTTCTGGAAACAGCGAAACTGTTAGAAAACTATGCATTTTTACATACCAAGCTCTAAAGGCAAGACGAATTGCTTTGTCATAGGATAATTCCTTTGCTAAAAATTGCGCATGAAATGACGCTATGTTTCTATTACTGTTGTTGTACCCTTCCAAAAGGGCTTTGGCCTTATGGAATAAATATTTTCATTTCATTTCATTTCATTTCTCTCACTCTGTTTGTTTTCATCATTGTTTCGTTTTCATCATTGTTTCTCTTTAAGAACTTATTTTCTCATTTATTTTGTATATTTGCTTTTTTTTCTGTTTATCTCTCACACACGAGCAATAGATAGATAAAGAACCATATTTTGCTTAGAACGTTCACGGTTTAATTAAATTATATTCCATACGTGAACTTCTTTTAACATTCATCTCGATTACCAAAACAAACAGAAACATTTCTTTCTTTCTTTTTTTACACATTTTCCCAATGAATGCGTTTGGGCTTGTTGAGAGTAAACGAGAGAAAGAGAAAGCAAAATAAAAATTAAAAATAACGAAAACAAAATTCCGATCCCCCCGCTTTATGATATAATGTTCGATACATTGACCTATTAATATTATTATACCTATTTGAGGGGTCTCGTGTTCGACCCGATAACGACTCAGAATGCAAGAGTTTTCGAGTTCATCATGTCATTTTGACGGCGAGTGGCCTGGGTTGTATTTATTGATCCATGTATATCTGTTTATTTGTTTATTAGCTTGCTATCTTATTTTCTTTTTCCATTGATACACTGAGGAACCGAAAAACAAGTATGAGCACGTTACTCTAATGAAAGGGTGAAAAATGGCTTATTTCCATAATTGTGAATTGCTAACGTGTATAATGCATTATTCGTGGATCGGCAATTCATATTTAACTGAAGGACATAATGCATTATCTGTGTTTCGTGATTTGTTTGAATATTTAAGAAATTGCTGATGTGACACTTTTTTTCTTCTCTCTTTCATTTTCAGTGCCATTATTTTATTTGCATAAAACCCAAACTGTATTGCGCTCATCCGAACTCCTGTTGTTAGATTATTGCCCTTGCACGAACAGTCCCTATACACATTTCGTTCAAATCAATAGAGGGTCACGCATCAGAACAGAAGACACTGCACAGTGGCTGAGTTGCTTGTCTGTACACGTTAGCATCATTAAACACAATATCACTGTTTCCCCATGGCAACACAGTGAGTTGCAAGTTATATTAAAGGTCTGTGTACACGTTAACACTATTCACAAGATATTTATATTTCCCCCATGGCAACACAGTGAACTGTAAGTCATATTAAGAGTGGGCTATCACTGTGTTGCCATGGGGAAGTAGAAATATATAGTTAATAATGTTAACGTGTACACATACCTTTATTAGTGGCGTAACACTGTGTTGCCATGGGACAATAGAGCTATGTTATGAGTACTATTAACGTGCACACAGACCTAAATGTGATTATCATATTCAAAACCAACATAGAGAAGACAGTGGTGTATGCTGAGAGGCAAATACTTATTTCACATACAAATTGCAATGTAGGGCCTTAAAAGAATAATAACATTTTTCCGAATGTTGGTTTCACGAAGGATTCAAAATGTATATCCTTATTTTATCTAATTGTTTTAAACATCCTTTTGTGCTTACCAGCCGCCATGCTAAAATTTATATGAAGTAAAGTGGCACAGTATAAGCTTTAAGCTTGTTGTTGCCGTTATGTTTGTTTAATATTTGTTTAATGTGCACTTGAAAAATAAAAAAAATCATTTAAACCAAAAGAATAAACTTGTTATTTTTCTCAGAACCTTTGAAAGGGATGACAGTATTGAATGATTCAGTACCATATTGGAATGGATAACACAAATACAACACGTCTTTAGCCAACATTCTATTCGATGGATGGCTTATGCGAAAATTGAGAATACCAGAATAAAGCCTAGGGAGAGAAGACGGTGGAGGACGGTGAAGACAGATTAAACAAATGCAACAACAACAACAACAAAGAAATCTAATGAAACAGAGGATGTTTTGGGGGTTTTAATTGAAAAACGGTGATTTGAATTTTTTTTAGAAGAACCTTGTTTCAGGGGAAACACAAACAATAACAAATGTTTGACTTTTAAAAAAAGCAAACTGAAACGAGAAAGCAAGTCTTTTTTCTTTTCTTTTTGACAATCGAATAATATATGCCAGTCAGTCATTTCCGACCATG
>CM065682.1:52765279-52767779 GCA_017654935.2 Phymorhynchus buccinoides
CATCGTGCCTGATTGTATTCTTTAGCATACAAATACATACGCACGGTCCTATGATTATTGAAATTGCTTGGTGAGCCTAGCTTTGCTAATTCAAGAAGTGAAGACTGATTTCGGCACCAACGACTGTCTCCCATTTTGTTGCCACAGACGTTTGCCCATCGAACGGGAGTTAATAATCAAGACACCCTGCCCTATCCGTAAAAGTGTCTATCTTTCTTTTCATGACCCCGTTCTGAAACCTTCTTCCAACCATTTTAATAGCCATCTTCCCTTCTCACGTGTTTAGAACCATTTCTATTGGTGGCCATTGCAGCTAGGGTTACTAACGCCCTTGACGGCAAGAGTTAAGTTGGTCAAGTATTCAAAAGGGCATTCACTCTTGCAAAAGGCAGCCATTCAGTGGCCTCAAATAGGGTTATTGGTGAGAGTTATACCCTTGTTGGGTCAGTACTCAAGCGTCTTCCCCCACCCACCAAGGGCATTCGCTCTTGCAAAAGGTGGTCGTTGCAGTGGCCAATAGTACGCATGGAGTTTCAGGAACGATGTGGTCACACGCCGTAGATTGATCAGTCCCAAGTCGCTATGTAATGTAATGTAATGTACGAGCTAGCATCCTGATTTGTACAATTTAATTGAAATGGGTCTCTTGGTTCACACTTGTAACCCACGTTTGTTTTGCTTTTCAGCTGCGGGTGCTTAAAATGGGGCCCTACGGGGGTTAGGTTTTCTTCATTGTTTTTATTTTGCCTTGCCTCTGCTCTCTTGGCGTGACTTGCAAATTAAAAGTCGTGAACGTACTGTAAGCGCAACGATACAGATATGACGAGAGGAGTCTCTGAGGTTAACATTCTGGGGTTTATGATGTTGAGAAATAGACAAAACGCGGAGTGACAGACAGACCAAAACACACAATAGACAATATAATAGAACTAGAGCAAGCATATATCGAATTTATCATCAATGCGTACACACTTACGTACAAACACATGCACACAGACATGCGCGCGCACACACACACGTCATCCGGATGCGCGCACACACACACTCACACACGCATACACACACATACACACACATACACACACACACGCAACACACACACACACACACACACACACACACACACACACACACACACACACACACACACACACACACACACGCGCACGCGCGCGCGCGCACACACACATAATTATGCAATGGTGTTTTTTTCCATCTCTTGCAAAATGATTTCCGGGCAAAGGTCAAGATGTGCCACCCCCCTCTACATTTCTCGGTTAATTGTATTTTTTCGTTTTTGCCTTTCTTACCATACATAAAACTGTATTTTAGGAACATTTTTAGCTAATAAACCTTTTTGGAATACTAACCCTAGCCCTAACCCTAACCCTATAAGACGGAAAAACGCAACGAACCACAACTGTGGCAAATCGCGGTGTACTGCAGTACATAGTGGGGGGTAGGGTTAGGTTTAGGGCTAGGATTAGGGATAGGGTTAGTATTCCAAAAAGGTTATTAGCTAAAAATGTTCCTAAAATACAGCTTTATGTTTGGTAAGAAAGGCAAAAACATAAAATTTCAATTAACCGAGAAATGCAGGGGGGGGGGGGCACATCTTTACCTTTAGAGTGAATTGAAATGCTTTGCCATTTATTTTTATTTTTTTCACCCTATGTCCTGGAATATCACAATGATAATATGCTGCTGCAGTGTCAGAAACCAAGAAACCATATATCTATCATATACATGTAAGTTGAGGGAAGGAATAACAGACGTGGAAATCGAAATCGATTCATGGGAAAAAAGAAGAAACAACGAAACAATATCAAGTTTCCTGTCAGGGGATAGAATGGAAGAGATAATTATATGAAAGGGAGAAGGATATGACAGAACGATGGCTGCTATTACATTGGAACTCTTGATGTGTTCCGAAGGCTGGTGATCTTAATTAAGTCATTGGGGAAATCCACCCCCCAAAGCTAATATTTTGAAAACGAACATACAAACCTGTGCGCTTATGCATACCACGCTTTGATTCGCACATAATTTGCCACGCTGTACTTTGATTTATTCTTCCTCGAACATAATTGATTATGGGAAAGTAGGTACTAGGTATGAATATTATCACGACAGTGTGTGCGTATTTATATTCATGCATCGTGTGTGTGTGTGTGTGTGTGTGTGTGTGTGTGTGTGTGTGTGTGTGTGTGTGTGTGTGTGTGTGTGTGTGTGTGTTTTCGTGCGATTGCACTCCTGTCCAACGTCCATTGGGCTGTCCACATGAAGGACGAGGCTCGTGGACTGTCACTGTCCAGCAGAGCTAAGCGCTATGGAAATGAGGATCCACCGGATCGATCCACCCAATTCGTGGTTTTGCAACCCACCCCACCTCACCCCAATGCACAAAAACGCGGGGGTACATTACACCTGGGACGAGGACTTGTGCGTGTTTTCTATCTGTCAGTCTGTCAACAACAACAACAAGTATTATATTCCAAGC
>CM065682.1:52782779-52790279 GCA_017654935.2 Phymorhynchus buccinoides
GATTTTTACAAAGAATTGTATTCCCACATACTGCTAGTCTCACTGAATCATTACTGTTATTCGAGAAGCCTGTCCGTGATTGTAGTTCATTTGAAGATCGACATTATCTTTTAGAACAAAAATCCTTATATGGACATTTGCCTGGGCCTGTATTCACGTTGAGATAGCATGAGACTTAGCATGATGCTAACTTAGAAGCTCTTCCAATGTCCTATAGGATTTAATAGGACTTTTGGAAGAGCTTCTAAGTTAGCATGATGCTAAGTCTCATGCTATCTCAACGTGAATACAGGCCCTGGTGTATTTATCAGTCAGACTTGTAGCTTTGTGATGTTGCTTGCAAATAATAACGACTCTCTGTCTCTCTTTACTCATCAATGGTTCCACGCTGAAAAAGAAACGTTTTTAGCATGTAGGTCTGCTTCTGTCTTTGTATTGCGGCCTGTCTAAATAGTATTATCTGTTTGTTAATATCAGTCCGTCTGACTTTATTCCTATCCTTGTGTCTGTGTCTGTTTGTGTTTTGTGTTTTATTGCTTGTCTGCCTGCTCTCTCTCTCTGCTCTCCTGTCATTCCTCCTTCGTTCACGTCCAGTCTCTCTCGCTCCCCCCCTTGTCCCCCCCCCCCCCTCCTCTCTCTCTCCGTCTCTCTCTCTCTCTCTCTCTCTCTCTCTCTCTCTCTCTCTCTCTCTCTCTCTCTCTCTCTCTCTCTCTCTCTCTCTCTCTCTTCTCTCTCTCTCTCTCTCTGTTATGAAACTTTTATGGTGATGACAATAAAACTGTACAATTGTCAAATTGTCAAACTCTCTCCCTCTCTGCTCTCTCTCTATCTCTGCTCTCTCTCCTTCTCTCTCTCTCTCTCTCTCTCACTCTCTCTCTCTCTCTCTCTCTCTCTCTCTCTCTCTTTCACTCTCTCATTGTCACCCAAAGATAAGACCCTCTTCCTCCTCTTCATCAGACTATGCTTAACCGCATCTTGATCATTGTCTGTCTTTCTCTCGGTGTCTGCCTGGGCATTCCGTCTGGTCTCTTTGATTGCGAAACCATTCCTTGACCAAATTAGCCGCTGATTAAGAACATCACTTTGATCCCCTGCCTCCCTGTAGGAGATTGCAATAATAATTATTAATTCATTCTCTCTCTCTTTCTTTTAATTCGTTGTCTGTATTCCTATTTCGAGTGCCATGACTGAATTAAGGACAAGATTAGAAATTATAGCGAGATGAAGCTGTCCGGCACGAACCCTGTTAGCGAGGATTTTGTGTTAAGAAGAATGGAGTGGGCAGGGCTGCAATAAATTATTGTATAACTGTGGGGGTGGGCTAGGGGGGGGGGGGGGGTTTCGCACGCGCGCGCCGCGCGCGCGTGTGTATGTATGTGTATGTATGTGTGTTTCGCCGACGCGTGCGTGCGTGCGCTTAGGAAGGGGGTGGGTTTGGGGATGGGAACTGATATTTTGTCGTGCAGTTGCAGGTGATGTTTATGACATGTCATTCAATTCCATGATCTACATTGCTTTCAATAGACGATGTTCGGAGAAAGAAACCTATGCCGCCATGGTTGCTATGGTTATTACCCCGAGTAAGTCGAGGTAATCAACTCTAATTTTCACGAAGTGCTCTCTCCCCTAGTTGTTCTTGTAATATAACTTATAACGCCTATGATTTATGTTCACGCACACACTCACACTACTAATCAATAGGCCTAGTAATCCCCCACACTCTTGTACACAAACACACTGCAATAAGGAGACAATGCTTTCAGAGAACTGTCGTGGTTGAAAATGGTGTCAGAACTTGATATCAGTTGGTCTCTATGTGCTCACCCTTTCCCCATTTACTGCAACCACTCCCCCTTCCCTCCGCACCCCTACATAGCGTGATTCCTTTCAGTCTCTACCCTTTCCCTGACCTGCCTGTCACCCGCGCTGAAGAGGAACAGAGTTCGATAGCTTCCAATTTCTGTCTGCTCCATCAGGTCAGACCTACCTCTTCATTACGAAATTGAACAAAGGGGAATAACTCTCTTTTAATTAACTCCCTTCCACCACAGTTGATTACGATGCCAATCACCTAGCAATGAGTGGATCAGAGTCAAAGGGAAGCACACAAAGCATCATCGTATTCATTATGGGTTTTTTCCCCTCAGCATTTCAGAGAACTGTTGAACACCACAATGTTCACAACATGTATATCAGGTCCGTAGTTTTGTGATGTGGTTTCTGCTTGGATCACGATTGTCTCATCAACACGTGTCACGCGCATACGCCGTGGTCCTTGTTATGTTCCAGTCCTTGTTCTGACACAGGTGCATTATTTTTTTTTATCTGGTGGCGAATGCACTTAATACAAGAGCGATGCCATCGATAGTTTTAGGAACTAATGTTTAATTTGAGTTGCTTTTTGTTTTCATCTCTCAGCGGTCGATCTCATCCTCCTCCGATCTCAACACTCATCCTCCTCTCTGTCCAGTCAGAGCTCTCCTCCTATGTCTCTCGTCTCTCTCTGGTGGTCTCCTCTCCTCCGCACACACACGCAAATGCCAGTACTCTCACACTTCGCGACAGTCCTCTAGGCTCCTCTCCACTCTCTCGACTCTCCTCTTCCCTCTCTGAGATCTCTTTCGCAACTCTACCGCGCTTTGTTTGTCTCCCCTCCTTGTTCTCTCCTCTCACTCTCTGTATATCCTCTTCTCCTCTCTCTCTACATGACACTCTCTCTCTCTCGTCTCTCTCTCACCTCCGTCATCTTCTCAGTCTCGTCATCTCTCTCGTCAATCTCCTCCTATCAAAAAATCCTCTTCCTCTCTCTCTCTCTCTATCTCTTCTCTCCTCTCTCTAACAGCTCCTCTCTTCTCCTCTCTCTCATCTCGAATCTCCTCTCTCCAGGTCGGGGGTCTCTCTCTCTCTCTCTCTCTCTCCCTTCTCTCTCTCTCCTTCTCTCCCTCTCGTTTCCTTATGCTGACGAGCATTATGGCCCTGATGACAAATAAGCAAATTTTTCAACGTTTTCAAGTTCAAGTTCTCATCTTCTAAGTGTCTTTCTCTAACTGCCTGCCCCCCCCCCTTCTCTCTCCTATGTGCCTGCACCCCTTTCCCCCTCTCTCTCCGTGAAGCCCCCTTGGGAAATGACTCAAATGAGCACTGTCTTTTTGTTAATCAAAGAATGAAATAGTGAGGCCAAGAGAGGAGATCGCATTGTTTTTTGGACAAACAGTGGGACTATTACAATCAACACAGTGGGCCACTACACAACGCACACAGCACGCACACACGCGCGCGCGCACGCACACACACACACACACACACACACACACAAGCGCGCACACACATACACATACGGCACGCAACACGCACGCACGCGCACACCACACACGCACGCACAACTACACACACACACAAGACACACACACACACACACGACACACACACACACACGCACACAACACACACGACACACGCACAACAACGCACACGCACCACACACTGCACGACACGCGCGCGCGCGACGCACACACACACACACACGCACGCACACACACGCACACACACACACGCACGCACACCGCACACGACGCGCACACGCACACATACGAACACACACGCTCCACGCACACCCAAGCACACACACACACAACACACACACAGACACACGCACACAGACAGCACACATACACACAACAGCCACGCACACACACATACACGCACAACCACACGCCGCCGAGGATGGGCACACTATGCACGCACAGGGCACTTCACACACACACACACGCCACACCACGACACACACATACACACACAGACACACACAACACACGACACACACACACACACACACACACGACACACATCCACACACGCGCGCCCGCACGCACACACACACACACACACATACACACACACTACTCTACAGACTGTGACATCACTCACACACACAACACTCTCTCTCACACAACACACACATCACAATCTCACACACAACGCACGCACACACACTCCGGTCGATGGTTGATCCACATTCCTCGTCATGTCCCCTCTCACTCTTTCACCTACCCCCTCTCCTTCTGGTCCCATATGCTCTGTCTCTGTCTCCTCTCTGTCTCTCTCAATCTCTTTCTGTCTCTCTATTGTCTCTCTACTGTCTCTCTCTGTCCTCTCTCTCTCTCTCTCACTCTCTCTCTCCTCTCTCTCTCATGTCTCTCTCTCTCTCTCTCTCTCTCTCTCTACCCCCTCTCTCTCTCTCTCTCTCCTCTCTCTCTCTCTCTCTCTCTCTCTCTCTCTCTCTCACTCTTCTCCTCTCTCAAGATCTCTCGTCTCTCATCTCTATTAACGCACACAATGCACTCACAAGACTTAGACTTGGCATTGCTAGCTGCTCCATTAAAGACCCACCACATCCATGATTGAAAATCACGTGTTTCACGTGTTTCTCTCTCTCGCTGGTAAGAAATATAATTTTGACCAGGTTTGACTCCCATGCAAATGCCACGTTTTCATGCATAGGGGAATATGTATGGGAATCACACCTGGTCAAAATAAGATTTCTTACCAGCGAGAGAGGGAAACACGTGAAACCTGTGAGTTTCATTCATGTATCTGGTGGGTCTTTAAATCTGCTGGGTCAGTGGGTCTTTAACGCCACATCGTCTGCGATATGCTCAAACTGTTTCTGCTAGACATGTGCATTGTTCAGTTTTGTTCTATTGTTGAAAGTGAAATACATGTTGTGCTTGCATGCCCTAAATATAAAGAGAAAGATCTATTCCAGCAAAGTTGTATAGATATCCATCAAGTTTTACATTATCTCTTCTGCTTGCATATGAGAACAGGGTAATCGTCAATAGTGTTGTCACTTATGTCCATAAATCCTCGCAGATGAGACGGTTATCATTGCCAACTTGGCTAGGTATTGTTGATTCGAGCTCTTTTGTTGTTCGTGTCTGTATGTGTTATGTCATTCTCATGTATGACAACTACAATATGAATGTTCCTGATGTTGTTGTTTTTAAAAATCTCACCTCCAGTGATATGGGCCAACGGCCTGATCATTAAGCAATTTGTTCATTGTTGTTCATTCAGTGTTTTCTGTCTCTCTCTCTCTCTCTCTCTCCCCTACTTCCTTCTCTCTCTCTCTCAGGTGTTTTCCACTTCCCCTCGTGTCATCTCTCTCTCTCGAGTCTCATTTCTTCGACTTCTCTCTCCATCGTTGGTCCGACTATCTCTCTTCATCCGTTCTCTCTCTCTCTCCTCTCTCTCTCTCTCTCTCTCTCTCTCTCTCTCTCTCTCTCTCTCTCTCTCTCTCTCTCTCTCTCTCTCTCTCTCTCTCTCTTCCCATTAATCACTTGACATCAACTCTTGCAAATGAGCTTGCGTTTACTTTTCTACCGGCCCTAAACTACCCATCACCTGCTGCCACCCTGAAACACCCCCCCCCCCCCACCACCACCCACCACATCTTCAGCTATGCCCGCTGCCCTTTCCCTAGCACCAGCTATCTCCATTCTGGCACAAGCTCTTGCAATCTTGATTAGATGCAGGCAATGTTCCAGAATCGTTTGTAATTATAGCATCATTTTCTGTACCGTGTGCTCCCCTTTATCTGTGCTGCTTTGGTATTGAAGTTGTTTCCATGCTCGGTGTGTTAACCGACCATGTGTGTGGTTGCACTGGCAATATGTGACCCAGCACCACGCACGGGACATTAACCCTTTCACCGCAAAAGTCGCATTTTAGCACCACAGTGATTTAACACCTATGTCACTAAAGAGCATCAAATTGGGGTCTATTATCCAAAGACCCGATCGTCTTAGTTTTGGGAATTTAGGATAGACATTATTTTATATATGTCACAGAGGAATCCCCAATACTGCAGATGGATTTTGTTCTCTACCCAGGTAATTTCAATGGATATTTTCGGCTGAAATATGGTTGGCGGTGAAAGGGTTAAGTCGCTGCGCTAGTTTCTCACAACAGGCTTGCAAAGTCAAAAATCTCAGTTGTTCTCAATTTTGAGTTATGGGTATTTTTGTGTTCTGCGATATCTAATCTTTCATATTTATAAAGGATAATCTTTACTATGATCGATAAATGGTCTTATAAGTGTTTTAAAACGAGGCGGTCAATGCATTTCTACAGCTAGGCTAGACTTTAGACTGTTTTCTCAAAATGGCCGACGCTCACCCTACTAACTTTAAATGCTCGTAACTCGGGAACGGAGAAAGATACAAGAATGGTTCTTGTATCTTTAGAAAGAGAATTGTCTGAAGTTTTCAAAATGTATAATTTTCTCAGAATGGTCAGTTTGACACTTAATGTCCCTTTCGCTGGGTCGCATATAACATTATTCTTATATATTTAAGTATATATACTTATATATTTATACACCAGTGTGGGAGTAGAGGCCTACAGCTGACCACAACAGCATACTCGCATAACGTACACACTGATCCATAGATTATGTACATATTGTTTACAAACATACTTTCGCGCATGGTCGCGTGCACAGAAACATAAACACACGCATGCGCGCGCACACACATGCACACACAAACACACACACATGCGCGCGCACGCACGCACGCATACACACACATACGCAAACGCACGCACACATATACACACAAATCACACACATAGGCACACGCACGCATAGGCACACGCACGCGCGCACACGCACGTACGCGCGCACATACACACACATACGCACGCGCGCACACACACTCACACGCATACACACACAAGCACATACACAAGCACACACACACACACACACACACACACACACACACACACATGTGCACACACCACACACACACACACACACACACACACACACACACACACACACACACACACACACACACACACACACACACACACACACACAGAAGCACATGCACACACACTCGCAATCTATCCGCACACACATCTATCCCTTCGACTAGGAACAGTTACTATCCCTGGACATGGTCTGAGTGTTGCAGCAACGCCGTACCCGTAGCCACTGTATTATCATTATGTCATGTGACCATATTCTTTCTTCGTGATTAATGCGTTGCTACCAAAACGCTCTGTCTATTATTGTGACGTATACAATCTACACACTCTTTTTGTTTGCAGAAGACACAGAAAACAAATCAAACCTGCACCCTTATACGTACCAGGATATGAATTATGGAAAACCTTTCTTCATGTTACAAAGCCGGGGACTAAAAATAAAAATCCCCGTTACTATGTGAGTAAAGCAGGAGACAGACTATGCGACTGCCTCATATGACTCGATCAGGTCGCGACGTTGACCAAATTGTGTTTCCCGCATAGAACAGGTCACAAGCCATCTGACTCGATCAGACTCGATCAGTGAAATTTAGAACCCCTGTCGGCCCTGTCACCTGACTGGGCCCGACTGAGTCAGACTGATCGAGCAGGATGGTATGCAAATGAGGTGAAACGTCACGACCTGATCGAGTCACACGAGGCAGTCACATAGTCTGTCGCCCGCTT
>CM065682.1:52792779-52795279 GCA_017654935.2 Phymorhynchus buccinoides
TCTCTCTCTCTGTCCTCTGTCTCTCTCTCTCTCTCTCTCTCTCTCTGTGTCTCTCTCTCTCTCTCTCTCTCTCTCTCTCTCTCTCTCTCTGCCTGATGCATGGTGTGACTGCTCTCTCTCTCTTTTTACCCTCAATCTCTCTCTCTCTCTCTCTCTCTCTCTCTCTCTCTCTCTCTCTCTCTCTCTCTCTCTCTCTCTCTCTCTCTCTCTCTCTCTCTCTCTCTCTCTCTCTCTCTCTCTCCTCTCTCTCTCTCGTATGTGAACGTGTGCGTGCGTGCATGTGCATGTGTGCTTACGTGCGGTTGTGTGCGCGCGCGTGTGTGTGTATGTGTATGTGTGTCTGTGCGTGTGCGCGCCCGCGCGCGCAGCGTATGTGTCTTCGACCTTTTTCCCCAGTTTCAACCTCTGTCCGTCCCCTTTCGTCCGACACTGTCATTTCTTCATCCTGACAAGACGTTGCGCAACGCAGGATTGTGCGGTGTGTGTAATTCAGCTGCAGGCCACCAGAGAACCCCGCTATGCGTGCACTGAGGCAGCAAATCAGCACTCGGTATCGACAAGCAAAATGATCTCGTGAATACGGGTATAGCATGTGGCCATGCAACTTCCTCTATTCCAATCAGATATTCGAACAAAAAAAGAAGACGTGTCATTAGAAGGATACTTAATATTTCATCATCAATGTTACTAACTCTACTTTAAAACCAGTTCTTTTTTCTTCTTTTTTTTCTATAGAAAGAAAACCGTCTACAAAAAGAAAATTTAGTTTTGCATGTCCAATGTTCCAATTCTACTTTGAAACCATTATTTAAAAAAAGAAAAAAAGAAGTACTGTTGAAACAAGAATAGTAATTGCATCGTCAATGTCCAAATCTTCTTCCTTAAAGACCCACCAGATCACGTGTCAAAATCACGGATTTCAGGATGATGATGAGATTAGCGTCCAATCGGTCAGAGACCCTTATGGACGGTAAACGGATTTCGCGTGTTTTCCCTCATATAGCTGGTAAAAAAATCTTGTTTTGACCAGGTTTGACTCCCATACAAATGTCCTCAAATTGAAAACGAAACGTCATTTTAAAGAGCAGCCTCAATTTGTAGTTGGGGACATTTAATTTTGTATGTGGGTCACAGCTACCCAGAAAAAACCCAAGAGACTTAATCGTGGTGCGTCAGTGTGTCTTTAAATTCCTCATCCTTTTCTCCTTTATTTTCCGCTTTATTGTTTTTCCTCTCTTCTTTTCCTTTTATGCTCCTGCTTCTCCTCTTCCTGCTCCTTCCACACTTATTCATAAAGACTCACCAGATCACCTGTCAAAATCACGGGTTTCACGTGTTTTCCCTCTTATAGCTGGTAAGAAATCTTGTTTTCACCAGGTTGGGCTCCCATACGAATGTCCTCAGATTGAAAACGAAACACCATGTTAAAGAGCAGCCTTAATTTGAAGTTGGGGACATTTAATTGCGTATGTGGGTCACATCTACCCGGAATAAAAACCCCAAGAGACTTAATCGTGGTGCGTCAGTGCGTCTTTAAATTCCTCATCCTTTTCTCCTTTATCTTCCTCTTTATTTTTGGTTTCCTCACTCTCCTTTCCCTTTTCTACTCCTGCTTCTCCTCTTCCTGCTCCTTCCACACTTATTCTCAAGGGACCGATCCACTCGTCCGACTGTAGTCGTACGGCTAGCCAACTGTGGCATTTCTGGGGGTGGCCTGATTCTCATGAAATACTGTCATAATGAATCCGATGAAATCATATTTGTTTCGTTTATTATATTCTTAGTACCCCATACACGAATCTGCTGAAATAATCTGTATTCTAACCCTTTCATCGTCACTGTCGCCTCTTGGCACCACAATAATTTGACACCCATGTCACTAAAAGGCATCAAATGAGGGTCTGGTATCCAGTGACCTTATGTGCTTAAAACCCTTTCACCGCCAACGTCGCATTTTAGCACCACAGTGCTTTAAAGACCCCCCACGTCACGTGTCACATTCCCTCTTATGCTAGCAAGATTTCTTAAGATTTCTTACCAGCTATAAGAGGGAAAACACGTGAAAGCCGTGATTTTGATATGTGACGTGGGCATCAAATTGGGGTCTATTATCCAAAGACCCTATTGTCTTAGTTTTGGGAAGTAAGGGTAGACCTTATTTTATGTGTGTCACAGAAGAATTCCCAACACTGCAGATGCATTTTGTTCTCTACCCACACAAATGTAATGGATTTTTTTTGGGCTGAAATATGGTTGGCTGTGAAAGGGTTGCGGGAGGTAACTCAGGCCCTAAGTTATGCACGTCACAGAGGAATCCCCAATATTGTAGACATAATCTTTTCTCTACCCGGGTAAGCGTAATGGTACATTTTGGCTGAGGAATGGCTAGCGTAGAAAAGGTTTTGATTTTTTTTTCTTTTTCTGTATCAGGCATTTTATTAGATTCCTATATATGTGTTTGCATGAATATAGCGAACGAAAATACCGTGTAATAGGATTT
>CM065682.1:52800279-52802779 GCA_017654935.2 Phymorhynchus buccinoides
CTTGTAGCTTCTTCTAATCTGTCACTCTCTTTGACTGCCTCTTCCCGTTGTTTTCTATCATCTACAATCTTTCTTTCTTGCCTTTTAAAAAAACAATCTAAATATGTTTTCTCCATTGAGCTCCTCCGAAATCGGAATGTGTTGGCTGTACGCAGCGGGGAAATCAGTGAAAACTGATAACCGGACACATACGTACCTTACCCATTATGGCCATGTGGCCTGGGAACGCAGAAGAAGAAGAAGAAGAAGAAGAAGAAGAAGAAGAAGAAGAAGAAGAATGGCTGAGAGTACAGCAATGATGTTTATAATCAAACGGACGCAGCGCACCAGTACACACGAGGGGAAATCACTCTTTACTTCACCTACTCTCACTCTAAATATCGGGATTTCTAAATATCATTGAGTCACACACATGATGCTGAAGCACGTTTTACCGCTCACATACAAACCTCATGACGCGAAAATGCAAAAGGGCATTGCCTTTTGTGCTCAATTTAATCAATCAAATGTGTTATTACTTACTTGGTTAATGTGTCAGATGACGTCAAAGGGGTCACGTTTAAAGACCCACCAGATCACGTTTCAAAATCACGGGTTTCACGTGCTTTCCCTCTTATAGCTGGTAATAAATCTTGCTTTGACCAGGTTTGACTCTCATACAAATGTCCCCAAATTGAAAACGAAACATCATTTTAACCCTTTCACCGTCAATGTCGCATTTTTGCACCACAATGGTTTAACACTCATGTCACTAAAAGGCATCAAATCAGGGCCTGTTATCCAAAGACCCTGTTGTCTTAATTATGGGAGGTAAGGATAGGCCTTACTTTAAATGTCACAGAGGAATTCCCAATATTACAGACACATTTTTGTCTATACCTAGGTAAGTTAAATGGACATTTGTTCCTGAAACAATGGCTGGCGGCGAAAAGAGCAACCTCAATTTGAAGTTGGGGACATTTGTATGTGTGTCACAGCTACCCAGAAAAAACCCAAGGGACTCAATCGTGGTGCGTCAGTGTGTCCTTAAACTTTAACACCATTGGCTTAGAATTATACAAAAAAACCACGACCACAGTTATTTTGAGAAGTGGCAGTTGGGGTTCCCGGTGGCTCAGTGACAATATAATTGTGGGGATTGTGGGTTATATAAACATTTACTGTGTCAGCATTGAGAGATTAAACATTTTACAACAAAAAAGAATACTAGATGATACATTTTCACTATGCCTTATTACATTTAAATCCACCCATTATCTTTCAAATAATCAGTATCTTTGCAATATTCAAAAATATGATTCACTGGGATTACATTGGAATGGCATATCATACCGTGAAACTGACACCACGCGCTGCCACTGCAAAGCCTAAGTAACCATTGTACCAAGTTTCGTTACGATCGGTTCGGTTGTGTAGGCACAATGGCATGGAACATTGTTTTGGTCACACACGGACGCGCACACACACACACACACACACACACACACACACACACACACGCACGCGCGCGCGAACAGGGAAACGCACAGTCTCGTTGCCTTTCCAATATCCCCCCGTTCTGCCATACACCCAAAGCACAAACGCACACGTATGCATACACGAAGGCTTCTTTAGCTTCTTCTTCTGGGAGTTTATAGTCCCTACCACCCTTTCGCGTATCTGGGGACTAGCGATACAAAGTAAAGATTTTATAAGAGAGATTACATGGAAGGGGGAGGGTAGGGGCTTTAGGTCGGTTAAAATAGCATATCATTTTTTATTGTGTATGTTTAAAACTGTTAAAATCTTAGTATAAAACCTTATCCGGGCCACATAGTTGAAAGCATAACAACTATCAAAGAGCAACATAATTATATTCAATACATTGAACAAGCACGATCAGTATGTTATATACATATATTTACATTTGTATATAAAACACTTAAGATAAGGGCTGTGTTGTAAACATGTGTTACTGGTTGTTGTTGTTTATGTGTGCGCATGTGCGCGTGCGCTTGTGAGCGTACACGAAGGCACACGCGTATTGTAAGCACTAACACACTCTGAAGCGCACATGCGGTGGCAGGTGGGGGGCATGGGATACCTGTTGTGACAGAGAGAGAATTCAGGCATGGGAATGTTAAGCTTTTTTTTTCTAACTTGTTAGAAAATGTCAGCTTTTTGGATGACCCAAGAGGACATTAAATTATTTTTGTTAAGATAAAAAAGGAACAAAATGAGTAAGATTTACTTCTTATACGTGAATGCAAAATGTACTATAACAGTTATATTTCTAATGCTGATTTTAACCCTTTCACCGCCATCAAATTGGGGTCTATTATCCAAAGTCCCTATTGTCTTAGTTTTGGGAAGTAAGGATAGACCTATTTTACATATGTCACAGAAGAATCCCCAATACTGCAGATGGATTTTGTTCTCTACCCAGGTAAATGTAATGAACATTTTTGGCTGAAATATGGCTGGTGGTGAAAGGGTTAAGGCTTAGATTACAAGAAAAGGC
>CM065682.1:52805279-52807779 GCA_017654935.2 Phymorhynchus buccinoides
ATAAAGGTCGTTGTCAAAAGTTAAAGTCACTGGAGCCAAAAACGATGCCGCGCGGCTGGTGATCTAGCGTTTTCGTGCTCTAGTTCAAAACGAATAAGCTGGAGCCCAAAGGTTAAGCAGTCTTTCGCAAAACAATGCAAACTAATTATTTATCTGAGTGATTGGCACATATGTCTATATAAATCAATGCTCATTTAGCATATCGATTTATCAGCATGCATAATTTCACTTTGTTTACGTGCAAATTCCGTTGTGGGTGACGTCCACACCAAGGTTATGAGTTGCTTAACATTTTGGGGCGCGTGTTTATTTAATCCAGTCCTCGAAGACATCCCTTCTTTTCCCACAGCTTTTCCCATTCTCTCCCATCCTTAAACATACCCATCCATTTCCTGATAGATTTATATTTCCTCTCTTTTCAGGTCTGAATAATAATATTGTCTCCTACTGTATTTGACTGATGTATCTCTTCTCGCCATTCCAATATTTATCTTTTAGATTATGAGAACGATGTGTTTTATTCTACTTCTTTTGGATGTGTCAGCCGCCATTGATAGTTTGGCTTTTGTGGAGGTGTTTTTTGTTGTTGCTTTCATATTTATGAATCACAATGTAAATGAAATATTTTTCCTTCTTTTTCTTCAAAAGGTTTTTTTTCCGGAAATTGGTTGATCTCTCTATACGTTTCTTTGAATTTCTATATCTGGACAATTTCTATGATTAATCTAATGTTCGACGATGGTGATTGTTTCCTTTTGTGCTTGTATTTTGTTCATAATTATTGCAATCCCTCATCAATGAATATTATCATTATGCCTGTGTGTTTGTGCGTCTATCTTTATCTCTGTCTGTTTGTGACTCGTATTATTTATAATGTATATCGGGAGTTCAATTCAATGTTTTGAAAAGTTAGGGTTTAGCAGTAGGATTTTTATAGTGATAGTATGGTTTAACGAAGAATGTCCTCCATATACATAAGTTGATTGTATATGCATTTGTCACGTTCATGTTGTAAAGCAGGATTAGTGTAATGGTTATGAGCGGATCGTGATTTAAAAAAAAGATGGACAGTGGTGCAGTGGTGCCATTAAACATTCATTAAGTGTAGAGTGGCACAGTGGTATCGCGTTCGCTTCGTGTCAAGTAAACCCGAGTTCGAACCTGGGTACAGGGGATTTATTCCTCTCATTCTGCACTAGGCCTTAAAGGTCTGAACGTGGAGTCTTTCGGATGAGACGATAAACCGAGGTCCCGTGTGCCCATGCACTTAGCATACGTTAAACCCAGTGGCAACGAAAAAGTTGTCATTTGGTCAAAAGTTACCCCCCCCCCCCCCCACCCCCATTATCAATTTGCATTGAGACCTTTATAATAATGTCTGATTAACATCGAGAACGTTGTTACGATTCTGATCCATTCACACTTCCAGCCCGAGTCACGAATCATGATTTCTGATTCCTCGATGGATCTGGACAGAAGGGTACTGCTGGTTGCAGGATGTCCTAGCTCATCCATCGCCATTGGCTCCGACCGGAGTAGAGCTATTCGCTGTCATCGTGCTCGGCATCTGTTCGTCTTGCTAGACGAGGATGTAGCGCCAGGATGGACATTTGTATTTTTTTAAATTTATTATTTTGCATTGATTCTAGTCGCAGAGACGTCTCTGTGAAATTCGGACTGCTCCCACCCGAAGAGCGCGTTGCTGTAGTACAGGGCCACCATTTTGTTTAGGGGTGGAGGAATAAGGAGGGTGGGCTCGGGAAACCTTGTTATCAATTGGCAGGCGAATAACTATTATTCTGCCCAATTTCCTTTTGCAACTCTGGAGTGGTGATGTCTTCCACGTCGGCCGCGGGTGATACGAGTGCTATGACAATACTAATTCTTACAAGATGTGTAGGTGCTCTCTGGCTAGCAGAGAGTCACTGTCCTTGCTCTCTTCTTTCATCCTTCATTAGCAAATGTGATGTTTTCTGCCCTGTCCGCTACAATCGCCAGACACCTCCAAATCTCATCACCCTGTCTGAGAAGCCTTCTCCAATCCCTACCTCTGTCTGAGAAGCCTTCTTCAATCGAAGTGGCATGACAAGAGTGAGCAACTCTGAGGTCCTTCAACGTGATGACAACCCACGTAGACATGCACTTCTCAGCAAGAGGTCCTTCAGCCATAGACTTAGCCATACTAGAGCCTTATCAAGGAGGGGAAAAGGATCCGCAAAGCAGGCAATTACAAAGAATTTTAAAAAAACCTATGCAAATCGGAGATTTCTTTTTTCATTAGTATTCTAATAATATCTCATAAATAAAACAATTTGGAGGGAAGATGACAAAACACATAAAGACAAAACATGCTTATAAGACAACAATGAAAACAAATTAAATATGAACATAAATGAAATCGCTAGCTTTGACAAAACAATTACGTTACAACAACGCAGTCGTTGGCTTTGGAAAAAAAAAGCAATCTGAACAAAAGAAAGACAAGATGTGTGCATGTGGG
>CM065682.1:52810279-52817779 GCA_017654935.2 Phymorhynchus buccinoides
CTCTCTCTCTCTCTCTCTCTCTCTCTCTCTCTCTCTCTCTCGTCTCTCTCTCTCTCTCTCTCTCTCTCTCTCTCTCTCTCTCTCTCTCTCTCTCTCTCTCTCTCTCTCTCTCTCTCTCTCTCTCTCTCTCTCTCTCTCTCTCTCTCTCTCTCTCTCTCTCTCTCTCTCTCTCTCTCTCTCTCTCTCTCTCTCTCTCTCTCTCTCTCTCGGTGTTAGTCGGTTGGTTAGTTTTCTGTTCTACTTGTTTGTATTGCTGATGTTGATGCTCTGCCTATGCCATGTTGTTGCTACATTACTGCTGTTGTCTCTGTTGGTGATGTTCCTGTGCCTCAGTGTTCATTTATAGTATTAGTTATGTATTGCATGCTTAGAACCAAGGACAGAATGGAAGACTAGGTCCAGACTACATTCTTATCCTTGTAAAATACATTGTCTGCAGTCTGAAGTCTGAAGTCTCTCTCTCTTCTCTCTCTCTCTCTCTCTCTCTCTCTCTCTCTCTCTCTCTCTCTCTCTCTCTCTCTCTCTCTCTCTCTCTCTCTCTCTCTCTCTCTCTCTCTCTCGTGTGTGTGTAGGCCTATGTGTGTGTGTGCTTCTCCGTCTGTAAGTGTGTTTGCGTGCGTGCGTGCATGCGATATTGTGTGTGTGTATGCGTGTGTGTGAGTTCGTGTGCGTGTCTGTGTGTATGTGTGTGTGTGTGTGTGAGAGAGAGAGAGAGAATGTGAGAGAGAGAGAGAGAGAGAGAGAGAGAGAGGAGAGAGAGAGAGAGAGAGAGAGAGAGAGAGAGAGAGAGAGAGAGAGAGATGCGATGGAGGGGGGTGTGTGTGCAACAAATACAGACACAGAGTGTATGCTTGTGTGTGTGTGGATAGGAATGGTGCATGGAGGTGGGCGGACAGAGACATAATGTAGTACAAAGTCATTTTCAAATGGGGAGAACCATGTCACGCACATTCCACCCATGGGATTTGTGTTCTGTGTTTTGGACTCCATTAGCATGAGCCGCTTTTCTGTCTGTGTGGCTGTAAGTCTCTTTGTTCTGGAGATGCAAATCCTAGGCCCTTGTCGCTGTATCCCTAGCTCTGTATGCATAGTGTATCCGTCTCTCTGTCTCGTTCTGTCAGTCTCTGTGTGTCTTTGTCTCTGTCTTTATTTTTAAAAAAAATCAGTTTGATGATGTTAGCAGAGAGAGAGAGAGGGAGGTCCTTATTCACCTATTCCTGTTTCACCTATTCCTGTCTCACCTATTCCTGTTTCACCTATTCCTGTCTCACCTATTCCCGTTTTACCTACAGTGGGTCCGTTTCACCTACAGTAACAACTGGCTCGTTTAAAAACAAATATTGTGTGTGTGTGTGTGAACGATTAAATCATGCTAATAGCAAGGTCTCAATGCTTCACAAAAGTCGTGATTAAACAATTTTTAAAAAAATCAATAAACTGATAAAATCACCTTAAAGTTTTCAAACGACCAATATAAAACTAAAGTCACATTAAAAATGCAAGAGTCTCGAGCAGCAATAAAGGCTGAGCATCACTCTAAAAGGGAAAAAATATAATTACAGTGTATTATCCAAAGTAAAACCGAACTCAGCAATGAAATCAACGAACTGGCAAGGCAGGGCAAGGCGGCAAAGGTCTTATTCCATACCCACTTGGGGCACAGAGTGAATTCCAAACTATCACTTCAGAAAAGACAAACAGCGTTTTTAAAATAGTATGTTCATGTTGTAGGCGAAAGTGGACAGATGGCTTCTTCTTTACAAAGAAAAATAATAGATGAGTAGGTGAAACGGGATGGGTCATAGAGCGCCCATCTTGTTGCTCAATAGAGGATTTCAACTTTACGGTATATTAACGCATCTCTGCTTTACGTTTGCGGTAAACCTTTGCGTTTGCGTTAGCTGGGACGGTATTCATTTGCGATAGCATGAGCGTTAGCATGTTGCTAACTTAGAAATTCCAATGTCCTATAGGATTTAATAGGAATTTTGGAAACTTCACCGCTATCTCCAGCCTGGCCCCCTTGTATCGAAATACCGGTCTCCAGGGTATCGGTAAGGGGGTTGCTGCTTCTTGCATTCACGCATTCACTTCATAGTTGTTGGTGTTAATTCGATCTCATTTGGTGTAACTACCTATTTCTCTGAATTAATTTATAGTTATAGATTGTATCACGACTAGGAAATGTCATCTTAGAATTTTTACTTCCCAAAAAAACATAATTTGCTGTAAGCGTCGCTGAGTAAACCCTAACAGGGCCCATCACCCACTGACACATATTTCGCCTCAAGTTACTGTCAATTTCATGTCGTCTGCTGCAATGTATTGTCCTAAGTTCTTTCCAAATGTTATTACTCCAAACGCTGGAAATTATCTTCTCAAGTTGGAATTATATAGTCAGGTCAGTTTGAGTTTTTATCTGTAATAAAAATTATAAAGCTTAATTTTTTTGACTCCATATTTAGGCGCCCGTGGGCCTGAATGTGTATGTCGTGTGTCTAGTTCTACTGAAATGTATGATCTATGACAGTTCAAACGAACACTGTTTTGTGACCAATTATTGATTACTGAAAAACACAAAGTGCATATATATTGTCGTTTTCATTACTTGAGCACCTTGAAATAAAGGCTGGGTTCCATAAACATCTTCAGGGGCCAGTTTAATGGATTGTTGTTACCCGAATCGAAAGCTCAAAACCAAATCTCGTTCTGAATTCTGAATTTAGATACGTAACCGTCAGCCACAGGCGTCAAATATGGTGCGAAATAGGGTGCCTCACAAAAGATACGATTTTCAGTACAATGATGAAGGTTTCCGAAACAAGATGCAATCTGAACGAAAAAAGAAGACTTGAATTAAATTGTTAAATGGGTGTTTGCATGTTGCGTTGCTTTAATTTAAATGCATTGAGATACGGAATCGATCACGCATGAAGTAGACCTCCACCGTCATGACATAGTATCTTCCACCGATTGCGTGCTTTTTTCACGCGATAAATGACGATACGTAACGCATCTCAAGCTTGACGGTAAAGTTAAAACCCTCTGTTATCTTAACAAAGCATAAACGGTGAAACAGGAATAGGTGAATAAGGACGCTCCCAAAGAGGGAGAGAGAGAGAGAGAGAGAGAGAGAGAGAGAGAGAGAGAGAGAGAGAGAGAGAGAGAGAGAGAGAGAGGAGAGAGAGAGGAGTGGTGTGTGTGTGTGTGTGTGTGTGTGTGTGTGTGTGTGTGTGTGTGTGTGTGTGTGTGTGTGTGTGTGTGTGTGTGTGTGTTTGTGTGTGTGTGCGCGTGCGTGTGCGTGTGCGTGTGCGTGCGTGCGTGTGTGCGTGTGTGTACTTGTGCGTGCGTGCGTGTGTGTGTGTGTGCGCGCGCGCGCGCGTGTGTGTATATGTGTATGTGCGTGTGTGTGTTCGTGCGTGCGTGTACGTGTGGTGTATCCACCTCTTTGACTTTATTTATTGCCTGACTCCTTCTATCCACCATGCACCCCCCTCTCCCCCCACCCTTTCATCTAAGGTTGTTTGCGAAGCAGGCTTTTTCATTCACTTCCAGGGTTCTTTGTTCTTCTGGAAACAAACATCCAGTTTCAATGGTGAAAATTGAAACTACATTCCACAAGGTGGTTGAATAATTAATAGGCCTACCGGATGGCTGTGGATATAAAGTATTGCAATGTCTGCGAAAGTAGACAAAGAACCAGTCATGAATATTGTATTATACGAAAGTGGCGGTTATGGATGCGTGAAAGGAAAGCGGCTTCAGAATAATGTGTATGGGTGATATTTATGGCAAACATGTATAGACCGTGTACACATATTGTAATTTTAGTCGGATGTTTTTGCACTGTGCGCACGTATTTTCAGGGGGTGAAAGAGCCTTAGATGTTTTCTTTCGCCTGGGGAAAAACAAACAGAAAACAATACAATAGCAACAATATAGATACATTAAATAATTTGAATGCACGATACAGTAAAATATGTCAGATGTTTTGGTTAGACATCTGTTCTGTATTTTCCACATGATTTTGCTTTAAGAACATTTTCCATTAATCGTCTTTCTAATGAAGCTGATCAGTATGTATTGTAACCTGCCTTATAAATTATGTTCTGGTTATTCCTCTGCACGAAAGTTGTGGTATTTCTCTGACTGTCTATGTGTCAACAATTTTGATGATGATGATTATGATGATGATTATGATGCTGCTGCTGCTGCTGCTGCTGCTGATGATGATGATGACGCTTAAATCATAGTAGAGGAAGTATAAGGGGGAGAAGAAGATAGGGAAGAATAAGAACAAGAACACAAAATAAGAAGAAAGAGAGAAACACAGACAAGGACGAAGAGAAGGAGAAAGTCGACGAGAAGGAATAAACAGAGGAGGAAGTATGATGAGGAAGAAGTGTAGGACTAAAATGAGGAGAAAGATATAGAGGAAGACATTGTTTTTTATTATTAAACTTTTATACCGGACAAACCTTAATTTAAGGAACCAGCATTTATGATTTAACACTCCAGGGTCTGCTAATCTAATTAGGATTAAGAACTGGTCTACTTTGGCGTGCCAATCTCTTAATGGTCAAACCTTGATCTTTGCTCACCTTGTTGGCTCTTAATGAGGCTTTTATACTGAAACTTCTCCGCCCCTGCCTCGTGCACTGAAATGGGAACGCCACCTACTTAAGATTATCACCCTTGCCTGTCAGGAACAAGTACTATAATTACAGCCACATGAAATTATCTGCCCCTGACTAGTCACTAGGTGGCATGGTCAAATCAGTCCGAAAATGTTTCGCCCTTTCGTGTCGCCAAGACGCAGTATAAAACCCCATTGTCTTTTGATTTACTTATCAGTGACATAGTTGTAATATATCGCTTGATAATCTAGCAGCGTCTGTTGATCTTATAGCCATGCTTCCAGTTGGTGTATAAACATAATAAATCATTCTCCGGCTTTTCCTGAAAACTCTGCAAATAACAACATCCTTCGCCAGAAGAAGAAACAGAACAACTTGACAGGAAGGAAGGGGTTGAGGAAATGCAAGCGTCATTTTTAAGACACGGAGACAATTTTCTTGGCAAGATAGTTTTAACAGCCAAGTATCGATTACCTGTCTGCTTCTCTGTCTGCGTGTCTGTTTGTTTGTCTGCCAATCTGTCTCTGTCTATGCCTCTCTCTCTCTCTCTCTCTCTCTCTCTCTCTCTCTCTCTCTCTCTCTCTCTCTCTCTCTCTCTCTCTCTCTCTTTCTCTCTCTCTCTCTCTCCTCTCTCTCTCTCTCTCTCTCTCTCTCTCTCTCTCTCTCTCTCTCTCTCTCTCTCTCTCTCTCTCTCTCTCTCTCTCTCTCTCTCTCTCTCTCTCTCTCTCTCTCTCTCTCTCTCTCTCTCTCTCTCTCTCTCTCTCTCTCTCTCTCTCTCTCTCTCTCTCTCTCTCTCTCTCTCTCTCTCTCTCTCTCTCTCTCTCTCTTTCTTTCTCTAACCCTCTCTCTCTCTCTCTCTCTCTCTCTCTCTCTCTCTCTCTCTCTCTCTCTCTCTCTCTCTCTCTCTCTCTCTCTCTCTCTCTCTCTCTCTCTCTCTCTCTCTCTCTCTCTCTCTCTCTCTCTCTCTCTCTCTCTCTCTCTCTCTCTCTCTCTCTCTCTCTCTCTCTCTCTCTCTCTCTCTCTCTCTCTCTCTCTCTCTCTCTCTCTCTCTCTCTCTCTCTCTCTCTCTCTCTCTCTCTCTCTCTCTCTCTCTCTCTCTCTCTCTCCTGCAGTCCTGTTCTATTTTCACTTTTTATTAATGAATTAGCTAAAGAAGTTATTGAAAATGGTAGACATGGTGCTTTATTTACAATTGATTATTTTGAACTTTTTATTCTATTACTTGCAGACGATGTTGCCTTATTAGCAGAAACAGTAATTGGGTTACAAACACAGTTAAATAGTTTGCAGCGAGCAGCAAAAAATCTTGATTTAAAGGTAAATTTAAGTAAAAGTAATATAATAGTCTTTAGAAAAGGCGGTTATTTAGCTGAAAGAGAAAGATGGACTTACAATAATAGAGATATGCCAGTGGTTAATGCATATAAATATTTAGGTATCTTATTTTCTACTAAACTTAGTTTCACTGTGGCATGCAATGAATTGGTAAGTAAAGCTAAAAACGCTACATTATGTATTTTACGGAAATTTCGTGTATTGAAGCATGCTGGTTTAAATTTGTTTTTAAAGCTATTTGATACCAAGTTCAGCCTGTAGTACTGTATGGAGCAGAAATTTGGGGGCTTGGTGATTCAGCCCATCTTTGTGAGAAAGTACACTTGTTTGGATTGAAGAAATATTTAGGACTTGAGTCTCAAACACCCAATGATCTCATATACGGAGAAACTGATAGATATCCGATTTCCATTAATTCTGCTATATGTTGTATCCGCTATTGGTTAAAATTGACGATTATGGAAAATTACAGATTACCCCATAAGGCCTATGAAATGCTGTTAGATTTAGATAGTAGAGATAAAAGAAACTGGGTATCAAATATTCGATGCAAGCTTTATCAATTTGGGTTTGGGTATGTTTGGGAAAATCAAGGAGTGCAAGACATGAAACGGTTTTTGTATGTGTTTAAGGAAAGATTAATAGTATGTAGATGGCAAGACTGGAACTTCCATGTAAATAACAGTGAGCGATTTAATGTGTATAGAACATTTTGTGCGATACATGATGTTAAAACTTATTTGAAAATTGATATGGATAAACATTTGAAATTCATGATGTCAAGGTTTAGATGTGGAGTATCTGAGATTTTAGTACATCACTATCGTTATAAGAGACACACTGAAGCTGACTTAATTTGTCCACTATGTAAGAAAACAAGGGAAGATGATGTTCATTTTGTGTTATGTTGTCCTGCCTTGTATGATTTAAGAAAACGGTACATTTTGCAAACGTTCTACAAACATCCAAACCAGTTTCGTTTTAGTTTACTCTTAGCTTCTACGAATGAAAAAATTGTAAGAAACCTGTCGATTTATTTATACAAAGCTTTACGTTTGCGATCAGTTATGATATCATGAGATACATTAATTTGTTAATATTATTATGATCAGTTGTATATGATGTTTTGTTTATCCTGTACCCCCTTCATGAGGGGCAAAGGCCTAAATGAATAAATCATTGTCATTGTCATTGTCTCTCTCTCTCTCTCTCTCTCTCTCTCTCTCTCTCTCTCTCTTTCTCTGTCTCTCTCTCTCTCTCTCTCTCTCTCTCTCTCTCTCTCTCTCTCTCTCTCTCTCTCTCTCTCTCTCTCTCTCTCTCTCTCTCTCTCTCTCTCTCTCTCTCTCTCTCTCTCTCTCGTCTGCGACATGCTCAAAATGTTTCTGCTAGACATCTGAATTGTCCATTTTGTTCTGTTGTTGAAAGTGAAATACAGTTTGTGCTTGTATGCTCTAAATATAAAGACCTTAGAGAAATATAATATTCCAGCAAAGTTTTATAAATATCCGTCAAATCTTAGGTTATCTCT
>CM065682.1:52825279-52827779 GCA_017654935.2 Phymorhynchus buccinoides
AGACACACACACACGCGCGCGCGCGTTCACAGACCCGTACACACAAACAAGGATGGATTTACTTTTGCTGAACTTGCCTCTGTTTTTAAGGGATTCTATTCTTTACGCCATCCATTTTCATCTACCTGTCACTCTTTGACAGCCGTGGGAGTTAGTTGCACTGGTTCAGTCATATTTCTTACACTTCAGGTGAAATTGTTTTGTTAGTTTTAAAGTGAGTATTTTCCTTTTCCTAGCGCCAGGACTGACACGTGTCTTCTGAGGGAATCTCGGAGGACACGCCTGTCATAAAACGAATTGTCTCCGAGCATACCTTTGCCCCTGAAGAAAATGGCACGTTACGAATAGAGTTGAAAATTGAGGACAATATAATTACACTGATTTGCTTGGTGTCAAAAATATGAATTATTAATCAATGTTCACTATTTTTGCCACCCCCACCCTCTCTCTCTCTCTCTCTCTCTCTCTCTCTCTCTCTCTCTCTCTCTCTCTCTCTCTCTCTCTCTCTCTCTCTCTCTCTCTCTCTCTCTCTCTCTCTCTCTCTCTCTCTCTCTCTCTCTCTCTCTCTCTCTCTCTCTCTCTCTCTCTCTCTCTCTCTCTCTCTCTCTCTCTCTCTCTCTCTCTCTCTCAAGAATCATATCAATATAAAAGAAATACCAAAGACGGTAACTGAAATATGGCTATGTCTTATTTTATTCCTGAAATTAGTCTAAAACCCAAATGTTTAAGACACCAACCTTGACATGCTATGTGTTCAAAAACACGTCAGATTAAGACTAAGATTAGAATTATAGCCCCGTCGACAACTAAGGCCCTGTCAGGGCTTATGTTACTTGAAAGTACATGGGTATTAACACACGTTGATAATATTATGTAATATCACTATTATTATTATAATCTCTGAACCATCTGTGTTTTACTATATTTTCAGATTGCGTGCAAAAGAACCCATCACCAATTAGTAGCTAACCAGACTCAGCGGGGGAAAACCCCACCAAGATCAAGATGGGCAGCTGCGTGTCTCAACCGTCGGACGGCTCTCACGTGCACATGACCCATCACGGTCCGGCCGTGTCCTGGGGCCACAAGAACAACGTCAAGACCTCATCCCATGCGAACCCCGCCACCACCACCACTAGCACCACCACCCCTTCTCGCGCCCCTCAACCCCACCACCCACCCAAACAGCGCACCCGACCCGCCCCCTACCCGACCCCTATCCCCCCGGTGAAGAACCGGGAGCCCCGCTTCCACACCAGAGTGGAGAACCATTCCCCCTATAACGCCGCTTCTTCCTCGCCCCCTACCACTCCGTCTGTGACTGGCGTGGTACCCAAATTCCCGGACTGCCCCCTTGTCACGCCTTCAGCCGAAATCTCCAACAAGAGTCACCACCACCAAGACGGTCCTAATGTTCCTGACGCCGACGCCGACGAGGCCCTTCTTGCTGAAGGAAAGAACCGGGAAAGAGCTCGCACTAAAACCGAGGCTTGGGCGGAGAACGGGCTTGGTAGTGGTGGTAGCGGTGGTGGTGGTTGGAGTAGTGGTGGTGATGATGATGCTGATGATGGGGGTAATGGAGGTGGTGGTGGTGGTGCTGGAGGAGGAGGAGGAGGAAGAGAAGGGGTGGAGAGGGGGAGGCTGGAGCGACAGAACTCCAAGAACGCCTCCATGCAGACGGATACGGGTGAGCATTCTGGCGATTCCAAGATCCCCACAGCGACGACGGAGGTTACGGTCAGCACGGTCGTAGAGGTCAAAGAGAAGAAGAAGAAGAAGACAACGTTCGCGAAAGGTCAGAGTTCTGTGGTGTTGTGATGCCCGGTTGCTAAGTGTTTTGTGTTGATTCACCAATCGTTTAATTATTTGAGGGTTGTTGGACATCTATGCGTGGTTTGAAACTGTCGTCAGGCATGCATTGTTGTCTTGAATTTGCTCTCCTTAAAGAGGCACCCTGGCGGATGAGTGTTTGCAAGAAACACGTCGAGATCACCAGGAAAACACCCTTTACAGAGATTGCAACACTCACTTTGCTCTGGTTTCTATAGAAATCAAACAGTCAAATCGGCGATTCCTTTTTGGCTGAGGTGCTGGAAGTCAATTTCGTTCAGTGAAAGAAAAGGCACGTGCCTTCTCTTTTATAATGGCCGCCTGAGTCGCTTTGACCAAATCACGAACTTTCCACGATACAAGCCTTTTTTATTTACAGTTTACCAAAAGAGTTTCGCTCGCAACAAAGGAAATAGCTCCAATTGTTGTTGTTTTTACTGTACTACAAAGAAGAAAAAGCTTCAACCGCTCGAGGGGTCTCCACCCACCCCATCCAAGATGGCTTATCTCTCCGGCGACTCCGCATAGGAAAAATCACCGTTTTGACAGTTTGATTTCTAGGAAACCAGAGCAGATCCTTCAAAAGGCTGTCTTTCTGGTGATCTCGACGTGTTTCTTGCAAAAAACACCAATCCGTCAGGGTCCACCTTTAAGTGTTGAATGGCTAAGT
>CM065682.1:52835279-52842779 GCA_017654935.2 Phymorhynchus buccinoides
CTTTTTTCCCCCGTCTTCAGCCCACCCCGCTTGAACAGCTGCCCCTTGTGCTTCCTTGCTGGCATTGTCGGAAACGACAGACAGCCTTACAGTCCTGATACAGACTGATATTACTGTCGAACCAGCGCGCAAAACGCTTCGAGTCGTTCTCTGTGTGGGCAAGGACACAACAACGCCCCCAAACCAAGACAATGCAGGTCTTCATTTCCGCCGCCAGCCATTTTTCAGCCAACAAATACCATTAATCTTGTCTTGGGTAAAGAAAAAATGTATCTGCAATATTGAGAATTCCTCTGTGACATGTATTAACATTAGGCCTATCATTACCTCCCAAAATTAAGAAAATAGGGTCTTCGGATAACAGACCCTGGTTTGGTGCCTTTTAGTGACATGGGTGTTAAACCATTGTGGTGCATAAATGCGACATTGGCGGTGAAAGGATTTTGACGAAGATAGCTCGGTCTATTCTCAGAATGGCTCATGCATGTTTGCTGTTTCCAACGCATGACACTAAGAATCTTCTTCTTCTTTTGCGTTCCCAGGCCAAAAGGTCACAATGTTCCTTCTATTATTATTCGATTAAGTTCCTTCTAAGCCAAGAATTTCCAAAATGACGGAAAAAATTGCCTGCATTTCGATACATCGTTTTCCAACAGATACGTCAATAACAAAACTAGAACCAGTTACAGAGATAGAGATAATGCAATCAAGCTATATAGTTTGTGGTTTAAAAAACACATTTACTCATTAAACAACAGAACAGTATTTAACAAGAAAAGCTTCGACGGATTGTCTTTGGTCTCTTTGTTAATATGTGACCAAGCACCACGAAAGGGACATTAAGTCGCTGGGCTAGTTTCTCACAACGGGCTTGAAAAGTCAAAATCTTATTTTTATAAAATACATTTTGAGTTATGGGTACTTTCGTGCTCTCTAACATCGCATCGTTCATATTTACAAAGGACAATCTTTGTTGTGGTCTCTAAATACTCAAAACATAGCTTTAAACCTTTCGCCGCCAGCCATTTTTGTTTTAGCAAAGAATACCATTAAACTGAACAGGGAAGAAATAAAAATGTATCTGCAGTATTGGGAATTCCTTTGTAAAATGTATAACATTAGGCCTATCCTTACCTCCCGAAATTAAGAAAATAAGGTCTTCAGATAACAGGCCCTGATTTGATGCCTTTTGGTGATATGGGTGTTAAACCATTGTGGTGCATAAATGCGACATTGGCGCTGAAAGGGTTAACATGAGCAGGTCAATGCATTTTCTTAAGCTAGGCTAAACTTCAGACTGTGATTTCTCAAAATGACCGACACTCACCCTACCAACGTTAATGCTCATAGTTCTAAAACGGAAAAAAAAGTTACAAGAATGATTCTTATATCATTTGAAAGAGAATTGCTTGAAGTTTCCAACTGTACCATTTTCTCAGAATAGTCATTTTGACACTTAATGTCCCTTTCGTGTGTCCCTTTCGTGGGTTGTGATTTGTGAGTCTTCCTTTCTTCCCTCTTTTTCTTTAAGCAACTTACACTGTCTTCTTGTCTTCTGTTCCTTTGTTTTTAATGGAGATTATGTTTTCTTGAAGAATTAAAAATATTGTTTTAATGGATAGCACACTTATTAATGCCTTTATGTCGTAGGTACACCTTTCAGCTGAAACTGTACTATGCTGACTGTTTCAATAGAATGGGGGGGTGAAAGCACGGATGAGAGATTCAGTATAATAATGGGACTTTCTTAAAAACTGATATTTTGTTTTCTTTAAGGTACACCGATTCTTTGTTTTAAAGAAGACAAAAAGCATGTTCACACAAAAGTTTACACAAGTTAACATCCCCGTTAAAGACCCACTGACCCAGCAAGAGTAAGTCCATTTTTTTCTGGGTAGCTGTGACCCATATACAAATGCCCCCAACTTCAAATCGAGCCTGCTCTTTAACATGATGTTTCGTTTTCAATTTGGGGGCGTTTGTATAGGAGTCAAACCTGGTCAAAACAAGATTTCGTACCAGCTATTAAAGGGAAAACACGTAAAACCCGTGATTTTTGACACGTGATCTGGTGGGTCTTTAAAGTCTCTGTCTCGTTTTCAGTTTGGGGGCATTTGCATGGGAGTCAAACCTGGTCAAAAGAAGATTTCTTACCAGCGAGAGAGGGAATCACGTGGAACCCGTGATTTCTACTCATGGATCTGGCCCCGGGTCTTTAGCCCTTTCATCGCCACTGTCGTCTCTTGGCACCACAATGATTTAACACCCACGACACTGAAAGGCATCGAACGAGGGTCTGCTGACCAATGACCTTAATATGTTCTTAATTTTGGGAGGTAAGGACAGGCCCTATTTTATGCATGTCACAGAGGAATCCCCAATATTGCAGACGAAATCTTTTCTCTACCCGGGTAAGTTTAATGGTCAATTTTGGCTGAGGAATGGCTAGCGTTGAAAGGGTTAACAATCCATCTCAGCGAAGAAGCAACTTCTATTCCCCCGTTCGAAATGCGAAAGCAGTCTTTCATGGATCCGGTCCGATTGATTGATACGTTCGCACGAGCCCGCGCGGTGCCCCCCAACCACCCACCCTCTGCCTGGGTTGCTGTTTGCTGCCTTCTAACAAGTGTACAGGTGTATGTTGCTGCAGCAAGCTGTGTTTTGAAGTCGTCACTGTCTCTGCTGGGACTTTTCTTTGCTACCAAGAAGACAAATCTAGTTTTCTTTGAGTTGGCGATAGACTTTCTCCTGGCAAAGTTTTCTCCAAAAAGTATAGTTTTGTTTTGCCTTTTGGGAAGTGCAACTTTGATGAATTAATTTATCATATATTTGTTTTTTGGCGGATTGTAGTTACATCAGAAATGTTGAGGATCTGTTGCGTATGTAGTAGATGCCTGCTCGATGCTTGGAAAAACCCCCAAAACAAAGTTGAGTGATTCTGTGCATTTTCTGTTCTTTTTTTTCCTTTATACTTATGTTTCCGTTCGTTTTATTTTTCCGAGTAGTCTTTTGTGTCCGTCTCGCACTAGGATGTAGTCCCGTCGAGGTTTTTTTTCTTCTTTTTTCTAGACTACATTTATTTATAACGAAGTTATTTAATAAAGATAAACTACTGTGATATATATATAAAATTTAAAAAAACTTAATGTGTTTCGTTTGTTATTTATTGTCTGAAGTGGCTCTAGTTCTGTCCTTTTAAAACAAATCTATACGTTTGTATTCATCCCTGTATTGATTCACTCCGTTCGTTCACCCCCAATCTGAAACAGGGTCAGACTAGTAGACAGGTAGAGAGAGAGGACAGAACGGTAAACAAACACACAAACAAAACAGACAAACAGACTGATCCATAAACAGACTAGATAGATCGATAGTGATACGTCGGGCGGCTAAGCCGATGGTGATGCGCTCAAATTTATGAATGAGCTGATAGGTACGTTCCTGCCAGAGAAAAATGAAATCAACAGAACATAATTATGCAAATCGTTGGCTGAAAGGTAGGGTGTGAGTACCTGCATGGCTGGGTGGGTTGGTTAGATTGGTTAGATGGCTGGTCAAGTCAGATTGCGAAGGTGGCAGGTAGATACTAATTTAACACTGTCTGCCTTTGCTCTATCTATCTTTATATTATAATGCATGCTCTAGCTGCGCACGCGCACGCGTACACATACAGACAGAAACATAAACACACAGACACACACAGACACACACACACACACACACACACACACACACACACACACACACACACACACACACACACACACACACACAAGCAAACACACACAGACAGACAGACAGACAAATCCGTCCAGGTATAAAATAACCTTTAGTCTTACAAAACAACAAAAAAGCACCCCAAAGTGACGTCATCGTCACGATAATTTTTCTTGTGTGTCAAAGCTAGCGAAAAGCCGACGTCAGCAGAAGTCAATAGCAGTCAATTCAGGTAGACGGGATAAGGTAAGCTTTCACAGTCTAGTACTCTCCCTGGGGAGATAAATTGAACCCGGCTTCCAAACCAGTTGGTAGTCTTATCTCAGGCATTTCAAAGGTCACAGCCAGCCTCTCACCATTTTGGATTGCCATCGTTTGTCGATGACGACGACGAAGCGAAAGGATATTTCCCCCAACAACAACAAAAAATATTGCGCTGACAAAGTCGCTTAGTCAGTGTTAAATACCCACCAGATCACGTGTCAAAATAACGGGTTTCGCGTGTTTTCCCTCTTGCAGCTGGAAAGAAATCTTCTTTTGACCAGGTCTCACTCCCATACAAATGCCCCCAAATTCAAACCGAAACATCATTTTAAAGAGCAGCCTCAATTTGAAGTTGGGGACATCTGTATGTGGGTCACAGCTACCCAGAAAAACACCAAGGGACTTAATCGTGAATGAAAAATGAAAAATGGTGTTTTACGTCCTCTCGGACGTATTTACATATTTACATATGGGACATTTGTAAATACAAAGATGGTGGGAACAATACTGGAGGCAATGCCCAGAGGCAGTGCAACACCAGTAAAATCCCGAGTTTTTATCAATATAGATAGGTGTAGCGGTAACCACGCCTCGGATAAACCTCATCGGCTATGGTACCGCCACAATAATTGTTATTAAGGCATATCTACAGTCCTTGGGACTTAATCGTGGTGCGTCAGTGTATCTTTAAAGAAAATGTAAGCAAAAATAGAGCAAACAAAAGCAGCAACAATAGCAGATCAAAACAAACAAACAAACAAACAAACCAAACCCCGACATAAGAAAGTACTGAAGTAGTGTAAACGTCTGTAATGAGATACAGTCAAATGTCAGTTTGATTGACACCCCATTAATAAACTCGACTAATGATTAATGGTGTTGCATGTATGTCTATGACTGAAGCCGTCGGGGCTGGAAATTCGGAATAATAACTTGAAAAAAATGAAACTTGATTAACCCTTTCACCGCCAGCCATATTTCGGCCAAAATTGTCCATCAAATGTACCTGGGTAGAGAACAAAATCCATCTGCAGTATTGGGGATTCTTCTGTGAAATATATAGAATAAGGTCTCTGCTTACTTCCCAAGACTAAGACAATAGGGTCTCTGGATAATAGACCCCAATTTGATGCCTTTTCGTGACATAGGTGTTAAATCTCTGTGGTGCTAAAATGTGACTTTGGCGGTGAAAGGGTTAACTGAGCACTCTTCTGCAGTGCATTATTTGCCTATATGGCATTTAAAATAATACATTTTAGCTTACAAGTATGTGGGTGTTTTTATCCTTTGTTACTGTTTTTTAAAAATATATCTGGACTCGATAAATTGAGCAGAATGGTTTACGTTTCCAGCACTGTCTGGAATTATGTGCTATAGGGTACAATGATCTAAGTGTCATGTTATGAATTGTACTATTTTTTTTAATGTTTTCAGGTTTTTGTACGCACGTACCCAACCAACGCGCAGACCTGTTAGTACTCTATTTGAAAAAAGAGTAAAGAATGCTGATAGCGCCTTCTGGATTTCATCCGAGAAGAAGATAGATAGAGTACTAATAACAGGTCAGCGCGTTGGTTAGGTACGCGCGTACCCCCCCCCCCCCCCCCCCCTCCCCTTGAAATCGTAGAGAAATCACGTCATGTCTGCGTCATTGTTTGCGTCATTTTGAGGGGTACGCAACACCCCTTGGTACTACATGCTGGCGTGTAACCATCGATGTTTTATTGTGTGTGTTGTTGTTGTTAATGTGTGTATCTTAAAGTCACCTCTCTCATGATGTTTCTATTTGGTTTATTCTTAGGGTGCATGCACATATACATATACGCGGAAAATGCGGAAGGGTCTCCGCGCGGGGGGTGGGGGGGGGGGGGGGGGGGGGGGGGTGTGGAGCGGATAGGTATTATGTTTATCTGGGTTTTCCGCGTATATGAACAGACACCTTGTTTTTTTACTTTTTAGTTTTTGTTTTTTTGCGTACAGTATTGCGGATGGGCAGTGGGTTGATGCCTCGTAGCTCCCCGTGGGAATACCAGGGAGTCTTTCGTAAAAAAAATATAGTTCCCCCACCTTCTGGAAGTTCTGTGCTTCTAACTTCCTCTAATCAGCCACTCTCTTTGACTCTGCCTTTTCCCTTTGCTTTCTGTCATCTGCTATCTTTCTGACTTATTGGCCCATTCTCCTGCCTTTTTTTCCCCCAAATACAATCTTCCAAATAATGTTTCTTCTTTGAGCCCCTCCGAAATCGGAATGTGTCGGCTGTGCGCAGCGGGGAGACCAGTGAAGACTGAAAACCGGGCACACACGTACTTTACTTCTTCTTCGTCTTCTTCTTCTTCGTTTTTGGACTTGGCCTAAATATCCTTAGTACCAATCCGCATGCAAAGCTTGAGCGTCCTAGGTCCCTCCGTTATCGTGCCATGTGTTCGGCAGCATTTTCGGCTCCAGTGACCTTGATCTTTGATCTATGACCTTCATTTTAAAACTTTCCGATATATTCTTAGTACCTATCCGCATGTAAAATGTGAGCGTCCTAGGTTCCTCCGTTCAATCGTTATCGTGCCAGTTGCTCGGCAGCATTTTCGGCACCAATGACCTTGACCTTTGACCTTTGACCTTCATGTTTGAACATGGCCTATTATATTAATTAAGTACCTACCCGCATGCAACATTTGAGCGTCCTAGGTCCCTCCGTTATCGTGCCAGGTGTTCGGCGACGTTTTCGGCTCCAGTGACCTTGACCTTTGTCCTATGACCGTCATGTCCGAACATGGCCTAGATAGGTTTCGTACCGATCCGCATTCGAAATGTGAGCGTTATAGGTCCCTTCGTTCAAACGCTATCGTGTTAACATAGATAGTCAGTCAGTCAGCCAGGAACACAATCCTCTGAAAACATTATCTCTTCGTTCGCGGCAGGTAATCATCTAGATCGTGCTGAGAGGCAATGTTTGGGATTGAACAATCTAAAGAAAAGGCTTCTTCCCCACTCACGGAGATTCACTAACTAAAGCTTCGTGTACTCACAGATCTCTAGTGCGGACTGTCCATCTCAATCTATTTCATTATTTCATCTGTTCGTGATTCCCTTCTGTTTGTTTCTCTCCTGCCATCACATTAATAAAGGACATTCCCGACATTTCGTCAGACCCCTTAGCATGCTATAATTAGTTTGTTTCTGGGTGGAATAGGACTAGCACGATTGGTGTTTTCCTTTTTCATTAGCTGTCGACAGTCTCGGTATCTCTTCTTTGTTGTTTTCGAGTAACATTTTTGGTTCAGTTGATCATCGGCAGCAGCAGAATTGTCACGCAGAGTTGACATCCACACGGAGAAGCAATTTACTCCATTACCAGAACGTGATTAATGCACGGAATCTTTAATTATTGTGCAGTGAAACGATACTGATAGGTTCCATATTGTTCTGTCGTTTGCTTGCCGGAGTGGTTGAAAAACCTAAACAAACAAAAAACCCATTGATACGCCTGTGTGAGTGCTGTTTCGTTTTTGTTTGTTTGTTTGT
>CM065682.1:52847779-52850279 GCA_017654935.2 Phymorhynchus buccinoides
TTGACATCTTTGTTTAAGTCAAAATTCAGTTACAAGGGAAACAAATCTAGCTTAGGGTTATTAATGGACATCATTGTTTAAGTCAAAATTCAGTTACAAGGGAAAAACAATCTAGCTTAGGGTTATTAATGGACATCATTGTTTAAGTCAGAATTCAGTTAAAAGGGTAACAAATCTAGCTTAGGGTTATTAATGAACATCATTGTTTAAGTCAGAATTCAGTTAAAAGGGTAACAAATCTAGCTTAGGGTTATTAATGGACATCATTGTTTAAGTCAAAATTCAGTTACAAGGGAAAAACAATCTAGCTTAGGGTTATTAATGGACATCATTGTTTAAGGCAGAATTCAGTTACAAGGGAAACAAATCTAGCTTAGGGTTATTAATGGACATCTTTGTTTAAGGCAGAATTCATTTACAAGGGAAACAAATCTAGCTTAGGGTTATTAATGGACATCATTGTTTAAGTCAAAATTCAGTTACAAGGGAAAAACAATCTAGCTTAGGGTTATTAATGGACATCATTGTTTAAGGCAGAATTCAGTTACAAGGGAAACAAATCTAGCTTAGGGTTATTAATGGACATCATTGTTTAAGTCATAATTCAGTTACATGGGAAAAACAATCTAGCTTAGGGTTAGTAATGGACATCATTGTTTAAGGCAGAATTCAGTTAAAAGGGTAACAAATCTAGCTTAGGGTTATTAATGGACATCTTTGTTTAAGGCATAATTCAGTTACAAGGGAAACAAATCTAGCTTAGGGTTATTAATGGACATCATTAAATGTGTACCAGTGTTAGTGGACCTCATTGCTTAAGACAGAAGAATTCAGTTAAAAGGGAAACAAAAATCTAGCTTAGGGTTGAGACCTCATCAGAATCAAAGTACAGGATTAAAAAAAAAGATACAAGTTCTAAAAAATCTCGCGTAGACTGTGATGCTTATCAAAGCCTATCCTACAAAGCATCTATGACTTGATGGACTTATGGGACCCATGTTGAATGTCAGACGTATTGAATACGGGACAAAGCAGACGCGTATATTGAACCGTAAGCTTCTGGCAAGTATTGAACAGGCCTCATTTCTGACCTGCGGGCATATTGAACCATATATGACATATGACATTTCTACTGGCGCTAGTATGTAAGTAACAAGAGTTAATTAAGCAGAGAAGCACAACCTCTAAGAAGTATGTATGTTACGCCCAATCCATGAAATTGCCCATTTAATTACATGGGCAAAATGGTTTGCCCGGTTCGTGAAATAGCTAATTTATGACTTGCAGTTGAGAAAAGCAATATGAATGAAAAATAGTTTTTGTTCATTAGCACACATAGATCAAAAATTGGTTCAAACGAATGAGAAATCTCATCTGTAGATGAGTTGAAATTATTTTATTCAGACTTAATTTGATGAAACGTTTGATTCAACATGTGGCTCAGGCATGCCCCAGCTTAGCATCTGGTCGAGTGAGGGGGGGGGGGGGGGGGGTGGGGGGGGCAGGATAGGGGTGCAAATGCAATGTAGAAAAGTGTGATACCATTGAATCAATCTTAATCAATACCTGTGTGAATGGGGATTCAAAAATGTGATATACATTGTCCATTTCATAAATTGGGCAAAGCATTTTGCCCATTTCATGAAATAGGCAATTTCACGGATTGGGCGTAGCATATATATATATATATATATATATATATATATATATATATATATATATATATATATATATATATATATATATATATATATATATATATTATACATCTGAAGAAAAAACAACAACAAATCCTTTGTAAGTTCTAATTTTTTATCCAAGCTTTCGAGGGGGTAACCCCTCTTTTTCAAGGTACAGAACTGACAAAGGTAGAAACACCACGTAAAAAAGACTTATGACGTAGAACGATGACATTACATAGAAACTAAGCCAACTAAAATGACGTATCCTTAAACTTTATCATTGCCTAGTCAACACACCCCCCCCCCCCTACCCCCCCCCACCCCCACCCCACAACACACACATATCACCCTCTCCCTACCCTCTCTCCTCTCTCTATAAAAAGTGAAAATGTAGGATAAGTCGATACAATTAGGAAAAATGAAGTGACAATATATATATATATACTAATTTTAGAACATTATTACTTTTGTTATTTTACATAAGATTTTTACCAATTATTTTGAATTAAGTGCTGGTTTGCTTTTATTGTGGACTTTCAATCTGGTGCAAAGAGGACAACCATTATCTTGTAGAAAGTTTTCTAGCTCAGTTTGAATGTTCACTGTGGACATTCTTTGCAGGCCGATATGCAGACTGAAGAGTCTTTCACGAGACGAAACAGCTGTCTTTGCATAGGCATTGTCTATCTCCCCCATTGGGAGAAAAAGTAAATCAGCACATTATTGTATTTTCTTCTTTTCAGAACACAGAACAAATCGTAAAGTTAAAGTTATAGTTATATGTTTATAACTCTTCGCTGTGTGTCTTTCCCTTTTGT
>CM065682.1:52865279-52870279 GCA_017654935.2 Phymorhynchus buccinoides
AGAGAGAGAAGAGAGCAGAGAGAGAGAGAGAGAGAGAGAGAGAGAGAGAGAGAGAGAGAGAGAGAGAGAGAGAGAGAGAGAGAGAGAGAGAGAGAGAGAGAGAGAGAGAGAGAGAGAGAGAGAGAGAGAGAGAGAGAGGAGAGAGAGAGAGAGAGAGAGAGAGAGAGAGAGAGAGAGAGAGAGAGAGAGAGAGAGAGAGAGAGAGAGAGAGAGAGAGAGAGAGAGAGAGAGCGTTTTTGACAAAGTCCTTGGATTTTTTTTCGCGCAAATGACAAGATTGAGAAGACAAATAATATTAATAAGTTGCAGTTTTATTCATTGGTCATGTGTAAGCATTGCTACACCTTACATTTTATCGGTACGGTGTGAACATGCATCCCATTGGATCATTTAAGGTACTGTATTAAACGGTCTCCCATCGGCGCATTTGTAATGTTGTGCCGGATTTGTTTACATTTCATAAGAGTTCGGACTTTGGACTATTATATGACAACATCAGCAAAATATATAAATATCACTTACGGCATTCACAACGGTATCTGGAATTTTCAAAGCAAGTGGTCCCCTTAGCTGTTTTAAAAATAATGTATAAATGGTTTCGAGTGGAGAATGTAAGTCTAAACATGATGAAGGAAACTATATGTGGTGTGCTGTATTAAAGTAATGTTTGATGCATGATGAAGAAAATTGTATGTGGTGTGTTGTATTAAAGTAATGTTTGATGTATGATGAAGGAAACTACATGTGCTGTGCTGTATTAAAGTAATATTTGATGTATGATGAAGGAAACTATATGTGGTGTGCTGTATTAAAGCAATGTTTGATGTATCATGAAGGAAGCTACATGTCCTGTGCTGTATTAAAGTAATGTTTGATGTATGATGAAGGAAACTATATGTGGTGTGTTGTATTAAAGTAATGTTTGATGTATGATGAAGGAAACTATATGTGGTGTGCTGTATTAAAGTAATGTTTGATGTATGATGAAGGAAACTACATGTGTTGTGTTGTATTAAAGTAATGTTTGATGTATGATGAAGGAAACTATATATGTGGTGTGCTGTATTAAAGTAATGTTTGATGTATGATGAAGGAAACCATATATATTATGTGTGTTGTGTTGTATTGAAGTCATGTTTGATATAAGATGAAGGAAACTATATATTGTGGTGTGTTGTATTAAAGTAATGTTTGATGTTGGGTGATGAAAAAAAAAGAAAAAAAGTGTAGACTTTTATTTATTAGTATTGTGTTTACAGGAAACGCGGTACGTCCTTCAGGTCAGACAGGTGAAACGACAACGGAATATGAACACACCCACGGGAAAGGCACGCCGACCGACCCTGGTAAAGAGAGAGAGAGAGAGAGAGAGAGAGAGAGAGAGAGAGAGAGAGAGAGAGAGAGAGAGAGAGAGAGAGAGAGAGAGAGAGAGAGAGAGAGAGAGAGAGAGAGAGAGAGAGAGAGAGAGAGCGAGCGAGAGAGAGAGAGAGAGAGAGAGAGAGAGAGAGAGAGAGAGAGAGAGAGAGAGAGAGAGAGAGAGAGCGAGAGAGAGGCGAGAGAGAGAGAGAGAGAGAGAGAGAGAAGAGAGAGAGAGAGAGAGAGAGATTGTCTGTCCATCATCCGCACTAAAGACACTGCTGTCATCATGAATGAATGAAAATCTGTTTAACGTCCTCCGGTCTGGAACAGACACATATGGGACATTAGTAGATGTAAAGATGGTGGGAACCATCCTGGAGGCAATGCCCGGAGGCAGTGCAACATCAGTAAAGTCCTGAATTGTTATCAATACAGATCAACATGAACTGCTGTTGTATTTTGGCGAACCCATAGACACTTTCATTTTCCCCCTCGGTTTCGTAGGATGGTGCGAGTAAACACAACCGATTTAGTTTTTCATTCCTTTGAGGCGTGTCAGGACACAAACAAAATTCAATGTTCACCACAGGGTACCAGGCAGAATCGAGCTCGGAGCCTTTTGAAAAATCCGAACTTAACTCGCTCGGTTCAATATTGGAAACATGAACAGTACTGTTCTTCCATCTCTCTTCCACCCCACTCCTTAACCCTCCTAGTGCCTCCAGGATTTGCACTTTCATCATCGACCCTTGGAAACTGTTCTCTCCAGAAATCCATACTCTAGCCAGTGTTCTCTCTCTCTTACTGCATTGTTTTTGTCTTTACTTTTTCTCTTCTGTTCGTCTTTGTTATTGTTAATCCACTCTTCTCTCTCTCTCTCCTCACCCTCATCCTCTTCATTCTTCTCTTCATCGTTTTTGTTGTTGTCAAAACCATCATTGTGATTATTGTCAAATCGTCGTTGGGGTCGTCCTCATGATCATCATATTATTATCATGCGTGCAAACCCCACGTCTCCGTCTGTCTGTATGTCTGTCTGTCAGTTTCTGTCAATATCTGTCTGTCTGTCAGTTTCTCTCTCTCTCTCTCTCTCTCTCTCCTCGGCTCCTCCTCAATCTCTTCTCTCTCTCTCTTTCTCTCTCTTCTCTCTCTCTCTCTCTCATCTCTCTCTCTTCTCTCTTCTCTCTCTCTCTCTTCTCTCTCTCTCTCTCTCTCTCTCTCTCTCTCTCTCTCTCTCTCTCTCTCTCTCTCTCTCTCTCTCTCTCTCTCTCCCTCTCTCGCTGCTCTCCATGTCATATCCCCCCTACTCTATATAATCCGTCATTCAGTCTGTGTGTATCTTTCTCTGTGTGTCTAAGTCTGTCCATCACCTCTGCTTTATCCATGTTTTTGTCTGTCTGTGTCTGTCTGTTTGTTTGTCTTTTTCTCTCTGTCTCTCTCTCTCTCTCTCTCTCTCTCTCTCTCTCTCTCTCTCTCTCTCTCTCTCTCTCTCTCTCTCTCTCTCTCTCTCTTTCCCACCCCCACTCTCTCTGTCTCTCACTCTCGCCCCCTCTCTCTCTCTCTCTCCCCCACCTCTCTCTCTCTCTCTCTCTCTTCTCCTCTCTCTCTCTCTCTCTCTCTCTCTCTCTCTCTCTCTTCTCTCTCTCTCTCTCTCTCTCTCTCTCTCTCTCTCTCTCTCTCTCTCTCTCTCTCGGAATATTGATGCAACGAAATACCTTGGACATGAGAGTAGAGGCCATTAATTAATGGTCTCCGCTAGCTATCTTATACCCTGCCTTGTCCTCACAGCAATAGTGCAATGGAACCTCCCTTATAAGACCTCCCATTATAAGACTCCCTCCCACATAAGACCTACTTATCTGAAACATTGCCCTTCTTTGTAAGTATTAAAATTACCTCCCTTATATGATCCCTCCATTATAAAACCTCATTTTGGATGCTTTTTGAAGGTCTTATAAGGGAGGTTCCACTGTATTTTTATGTCGATGGTTTCCATGGTGACTGAAAGTACTATCATTCTACTTGAGTAAGAAAAAAATGGTATTGTCACAAGAGAACATTGAAAATGAATAGTTCTTTCTGGCTTTCTTCCCCACAAAAGAATGACGTATACTACTTTTTGGCGTTTAAGCATGATTTTATGGTCTGTTTTCATCACGACACGCTGACTTTCTCTTAAGAGCAGGATTGACGATATCTGCATATAAGTATATGTCTCCTAATCCCATACACCGTGTGCGAAACTGATCTCGTCGTCTTCGTCTTCTTTCACTTGTATTTAACCCTTTCACCGCCAGCCATACTTCAGCCGCAAATGTCCATTAAGTTTACCTGGGTAGAGACAAAATCCATCTGCAGTATTGGTGATTCTTCTGTGACATATATAAAACAAGGTCTATCCTTACTTCCCAAAACTAAGACAGTAGGGAATTGGAAATTAGACCCCAATTTGATGCATTTTAGTGATTATAGGAGTTAAATCACGGTGAAAGGGTTACATTAATTGTCTTGATTATTTGGATGGTGTTAGTCATTTCATGGGTAATGCAAATTGAGGCAGAAACAAACTCAACATTCGAAAAGTATACAGTTGGGGGGAAATTAAGCTTTTGTTTTCTTGGTTGCAACTTTAAGACCCACCAGATCACGTGTCAAAATCACGGGTCTCACGGGTTTTCCCTCTTATAGCTGGTAAGAAATCTTGCTTTGACCAGGTTTGACTCCCATACAAATGTTCCCAAATTAAGAACGAAACATCTTTTTAAGGAGCAGACTCAGTTCGAAGTTGGGGACATTTGTGTGTGGGTCACAGCCACAGAGGTTATTTTCTGTGGTCACAGCTACCTAGAAAAAACCAAGGGACTTAATCGTGGTGCGTCAGAGTGTCTTTAAAGAGCCACCCGATCACGTGTCAAAATCACGGGATTCACGTATTTCCCCTCTTATAACTGGAAATAAATCTTGTTTTGACCAAGTCTGACTCCCATATAAATTACCCCAAATTGAAAGCAACACATCATTTTAAAGAGCAGCCTCAATTTGAATATGGGGAAATTCGAATGTGGGTCACAGCAACCCAGAAAAAAACAAGGGACGTAACCGTGGCGCGTCACAGGGTCTTTAACCTTATCCCCCCCCCCTCTCTCTCTCTCTCTCTCCCCCCCCCCCCCCCCCGGTCTCCCCCTGTCTTCTCTGTTTTTCTCATCCCCCCTCTTTCTCTCCTTTGCTGTGTCTCTCTTCCTCTCTGTCCGTGTTTCTCTCTGTCTGTCTTTCTCTGCCAAAGTGCTGCTCGACTTTATCTCTTTTCTTACCCCTCTTATCTACCTGCTCTCTTAATATAATGCACCAATTTGTTTTTCGGTCGTACACGTTGCAGGCGTGTGTGGATGAGTTCACGCCAGCGTATGTATTGTGTCTATGTGTGTGTGTGTGCGTGTTTAGGTTAATTTATTGTAGGTATGCATTATGTATTTGTGTGCGTGTGCGATTTTGTGATATGTTGTGAGTATGAATGTGTGTGCGTGCCTGAGTATGCGTCTCTCTCTCTCTCTCTCTCTCTCTCTCTCTCTCTCTCTCTCTCTCTCTCTCTCTCTCTCTCTCTCTCTCTCTCTCTCTCTCTCTCTCTCTCTCTCTCTCTCTCT
>CM065682.1:52880279-52895279 GCA_017654935.2 Phymorhynchus buccinoides
CCCACACACACACGACACACACACACACACACACACACCAACACATCACACACACACACAAACACACACAACACAACACACACATACACACACACAGTCATGACTCTAGCACGCACATAATAGACATGTACAGCGTATACCACCACCCCATCCACGCCACCAGCACCACCACCACACACACATACGGGCACAACATACACGAACGCGCGCACTCACTGTAAGCAAAGCCATAATAACAATTTTTCGGCACATGCGTGTGTACATAGGCCTATGGTGGTGAGTGCGTATGTGCATCTTTGCATGCATACGTGATAATATTTAATGTGGTGACAGCCCTGACATGGCTTTAGTTGTCGACGGGGCTATAGTTTATATCTTAATCTTAATCTTAATGTGCGCGGGGAGCCTGTCTATCGATCAGTGCTCTCTGTTTTCAAAACTGTTTCTCTCTCAAACCGTTTACGCTTAGTGTGTGTGTGTATGTGTGCTTGCGTTGCCCTTCCCGTGCGTGCCCGCAGTGCGTGCGTGCGTGGTGCGTCGTGCGTGCGTGCGATGCGTGCGTTTGCGTGCGTGCGTGTGTGTGTCGCGCGCGTGCGAGTGTTGTGTATGCGTGTATGTGTGTGCTCGCGCGCTACTCTGTTGCTGTTTGTTATTTAACCTGTGTCGATGTCGTGATCGTATCGTTGCTGTCTGAAGATGAGCAACACCTCGCGAATCTGTCATTGTGACGTCACCGGTGAATGGCCATTGCTGCTAATTAAACAGCCTACAGAATGGATGGGGTGGGGTGATTGTTTAGGTGTGTGTGTTGTGTGTGCTGTGTGTGTGTGTGGGGTGTGTGTGGTGTGTGTGTGTGTGTGTGTGTGCAGGGTGGCGGTGTGGTGTGATGTGTGTGGTGTGTGTGTGGGGATGTGTATGTGTTGGGGGGGGGGGGGGTCTGCTTATTATACGAGGTAACCTGGATCGCCGCCATAACCTTTACATTGTCTCTAGCCTAGCCAGATAGGCGAAAGTCTGGAACATCAATTTTCTGAAGAACTTCCCCGCCTCTAGTTCAGCCTGTTTGTTTGGTCACTCGTTCGCTCGTTCGCTCGTTCGTTTTTATTGTCCGTCACCGAAGGTGAACGGACTTTGCGATGGGCTGGTGTTGTATTTTTTTTTCTTTTTTTTTCCCTTCTGTCTGTCCCAAAGGATATCTCCCGAACCGCTTGACCGAATTGCGTCAAGTTTTGTGTGAAGGTGTGCCTCCTTAATAGGAAGAGATCGGCGTAAACCATTGTGCCGTCGTGACCTTGACCTTGACGTACGACCTTGAAAACCGAAAATCTATTTTTAGCCATATCTCGGGCACAGATCCACATAGGATGTTGAAACTTGGTATGAAGGTGGTTTGGCTTATGCCCGTTCTGATGATGGCATACCAATCAAGGTCAAGGTCAAGGTCAAAAAATCGCTGGAGCCTGAAAATCGGAGGGTCATTTTTTTCTCCTTCTGTCTGTCCCAAGGATATCTTTCGAACGGGTTGACAGAATCACGTCAAATTGTTGTGTGCTGGTGTGTCACCATGAGAGGAAAGCATCCGCGCAAACCATTTTTGCCGTCGTGACCTTGACCTTGACGTACGACCTTGAAAACCGAAATTCTGTCAGGGGCCATAACTCCCACACCGTTAGTGTTAGAGTCTTCAAATTTGGCATGTAGGTACTTTGGCTTATGCCCGTTCTGATAGTGGCATACCGATCACGCTCCGGGGGATAGGTAAGCCTTGTTTGTTTTGGGATTTTTTTTCTGTCTGTCCCAAGGATATCTCCCGATGGCCCGAACCGCTTGACCGAATCGCGTCAAATTTTCTGTGGAGGTGTGCCACCTTAATTGGAAGAGATCCGCGCAAACCATTTTGCCGTCGTGACCTTGACCTTGAACGTACGACCTTGAAAACCGAAAAAATATACTGATCTCGGGCACCGATCGACATAGGATGTTGAAACTTGGCATGACGGTGGTTTGGCTTATGCCCGATCTGATTATGTCATACCGATCAAGGTCAAGGTCAAAGTAAAAACGATCGCTGCGGCCCGAAAATCGGAGGGTCATTTTTTCTCCTTCTGTCTGTCCAAGGATATCTCCCGAACCGCTTGACCGAATCGCGTCAAATTGTGTGTGCTGGTGTGTCACCATGAGAGGAAGGCATCCGCGCAAACCATTTTCGCCGTCGTGACCTTGACCTTGGCGTACGACCTTGGAAACCGAAAATCTTTAAGGGGCCATTACTCCCACACCGTTGGTGTTAGAGTCTTGAAATTTGGCATGGAGGTACTTTGGCGTATGCCCGTTCTGATGGTGGCATACCGATCAAGGTCAAGGTCACGGTCCGGGAGATCGGTAGGCCTTGAAAGTGGTAGGGGTCTACAAATTAGGTTTTCAGCCATATTTTCCACATTTGTACTTAACAGAAGCGCTTCATATTGTGTGTGGCACTGTATACCCTAGAGTAGAAAACATCCGAGCATAATTACTATCGCCATGCTGACCTTGACCTTGAAGTGTGACCTTGAAAACCGAAATTTCCTTCTTTGCGCTATATATTTATTGTCCAAGCTGTATCTCGTGAACTACAAGACATAAGCTCTTCAAATGTTGTGTCAGGATGTGGATGAATGAAAATTTGTTTAACGTCCTACGCCCCGGAGCAGGCACAGAGGCAGACAGACAGACAGACAGAGAGAGAGAGATAGACGGACAGAGAGACAGACAGACAGAGAGAGACAGAAAGAGAGACACATAGACATACAGAGACATGAGACACATAGAGAAGAGACAGACAAAGACAGAGAGAGAGACAGACAGACATGAAGAGAGAGAGAGAGAGAGAGAGAGAGAGATGAATGAGAGAGAGAGGGGGAGAGAGAGGGAGAGAGAGAGGTGGAGCGGAGAGAGAGAGAGAGAGAGAGAGAGGAGAGAGAGAGAGAGAAGAGGAGAGAGAGAGAGAGGAGCGGAGAGGAGTGAGGGAGAGGAGCTCCCCGAGTGAGAGAGAGAGACCCTCCCCCCCCCCCCCCCCCCCCCCCCCCCCCCCCCCCCCCCCACCCACACACACACTCGTTAGTCTTGGAAAGGCCTACTACTTTTGAATCCTGTCGTAGACTATGAAGAGAGAGAGAGGAGAGAGAGAGAGAGAGAGAGGAGAGAGAGAGAGGAGAGAGAGAGAGAGATTGAAGATTGGAGAGAGAGGAGAGGGTGTGTGTGGTGGGGGGAGAGAGAGAGAGAGGGGGGGGGGAGAGAGACGAGACAGACAGACAAACAGACAGACAAACAACAGACACAAAGAGAGACAGACAGACAGAGAGACATAGACAGAGAGCAAAGAGGACAAAACTGCTGTTCCGGTTGGATGAATGAAAAATTGTTTTAACGTCCTCCGCCCCGGAGCAGGCACAGAGGCAGATGAGAGAGAGAGAGGACGATGTAAGAGAAGGAGAGAGAGAGAGAAGAGAGAGAGGAGAGAGGAGAGAAGAGAGGGGAGAGAGAGAGAGAGGAGAGAGAGAGAGAGACAGAGAGAGTAGACAGACACAGAGAGAGACAGACAGACAAAGAGAGAGAGACAGACACAGAGAGAGACACATAGACAAACAGAGACATGAGACACATAGAGAGAGAGAGGGAGACAAAGACCCGAGAGACAGACAGACAGGACAGACAGAGAGAGATAGAGACAGAGAGAGAGAGAGAGAGAGAGAGAGAGGAGAGAGAGAGAGAGAGAGAGAAGGAGAGAGAGAGAGAGAGAGAGACAGAGAAGAGAGAGAGAGAGAGACAGAGACAGAGACAGCCAGGACATCGAGACATAGGCCCTATAGACAAGGACAGAGAAGAGCAGAGGGGGGGGGGGGGGTGACAGAGACAGAAAGCAAGAGAGACACAGACAGACAAACATACACAGAGAGCGCGCACACACGCACACACACACACCCGTCACCTTCTTTGTTGTTGTTTTTGTATGGGTTTTTTCTTTTTTTGTTTCATATGTCAATATTCTTAATGTGAGATAAGTTAATTATCGGTTTAAAAAAAAAAGATTCACATGTGCAATTGCAGCAACTGTGTGTGCATGCATATGTGTGTTTATGTGTATGGCAAATGTATGTGCCATGATGGTATTATGTGCCTGTATATGGGGATGGTACTGGTAAAAACTTTTATTAATTATTTTTGGAGCCCATGTAATAACTATGTTGATGTGTACTTTTATGAGGTGTTTTGGGCTATTGTTTTGCAATGTTTGATGCCGAGGTGGTGAATGGTAGACGTGTATTCATTGTCTTGTGCCCCCAGGTTAAAAAAAAATAAAATGATTTCATTTGATTTGATTTGCTGAAGGGAATGGGGTGTTTGGTAGCTGGATACCCTTAGAGAAGAAAACCCATGCATAAATTACCCCATGCTGACCATGTGACCTTGAAGTGAAAACCTTGAAAACCGTAATTTCCTTCTTTGCGCTATATGTTTTCTTCTTCAAGCTGTATCTCGTGAACTAGAAGACAGAATCCCTTCCAATTTTTTTGTCAGGATGTGACACTCTACGTGGTGTTGCAAGTGCGTGGCATTGCTGGTGACGGACTTGTCTGCCGCTCGGCGACGCCCTTGTTTTCTTTAATTCTTTTTTTTGGTAGTTCGCATCCTTCCTTTGCTCTTGTTTTTTTTTTTTTTTTTTTTTTTTTTTTTTTTTTTTTTTTTTTTTAGTTTGTGTTCTTGAGTTAGCTCTGATCATTGTGGTGCTGCTGTTTTTGTCGGTGATGATGCTGTCGTTGTTGTTGTTGGTAGTGATGCTGTCGTTGTTGTTGTTGGTTAGTGATGTTGTTGTTGTTGTTGCTGCTTCCGGTGGTGATGGTGATGGTGATGTTGTTGTTGTTGTGGTTGGTTCCGGTGATGTGTGGTGGTCGATGTTGTGGTGTGGTGATGTCGTGTTTTTGTGGTGGTGGTGATGTTGTTGTTGTGGTGGTGGTGGTGATGTTGTTGTCGTTGTTGTGGTGGTGGTGATGTCGTTGTTTTTGTGGTGGTGGTGATGTGGTTGTGGTTGGTGGTGGTGATAGGGTTGTTTTCTTCTTCTCCTCCTCCTCCTCCTCCTTCTCCTCCTCCTCCTTCTCCTCCTTCTTCTTTTTCTTCTTCTTCTTCTTCTTCTTCTTCCTTCTTCTTCTTCTTCTCTTCTTCTTCTTCTTCTTCTTCTTTTCTTCTTCTTCTTTCTTCTTCTTCTCTTCTTCTTCTTCTTCTTCTTTCTCTTCTTCTTCTTCTTCTTCTTCTTCGTCGTCGTCGTCGTCGTCGTCGTCCGGAAATGTGGACCCGCTATTAACATCATCGAATGCAACGTCCTTCCCGCTCTATCGTGTCTGTCTGCTTGACTACCTGTCTATTGTCAGAACCTTTGTTAGCTCCCCATTCTGGAAGCATCAATGTTGTTTCGTCCGTCCGTCCGTGCGTCCACGGTCGAAGTAACGGTCAAAGGGAAGCAAATGATGCGAGGGAACTTCAAACCCTCTGGGGTTTATTCCCTTGTTCTTTCTCTGTCTCTGTTCGAAGATCCAGTTTTCAAAGACTGTCACCCACGTGCATGTTTTGGTCAGACAATTGTTTTGTTTGTTTGTTGTTGTTTTCTTCATTTTTTAACAAATATCAGCCAATTGTTGTTTATGTTTATTGTTACGCTGGTTATTTTCTGCATTGCACAATGTGGTATTATAGTTCCAATTGTTGTTTATGTTTATGTTAATTGATACGCTGGTTATTTTCTGCATTGCACAATGTGGTATTATAGTTCTTAAAGGTGAGACACGCAAAGAACAAAGAGTCGTGTAACTTTGTCTTCACACAGAGACACATAAATTATGTAGGACTTAATATATTGTAGTAGGCTTACGCTTTGTTTCCACACTCTTTATATTCGCAGGGAATGAATTCGTATGGCCTATCGCCTAAGTTAGTATGTGTTTTCAGCATCAGAATCGACTGTATCGAGGGCCTGATCAATGGACTGTGCATTGCGGACAACGGGTTTCATTTCTTTTGAATTACCTTGTTTTGACCGGTTGGAGCAAGGCTAAAAATAACTGAGGTTCTTTGTACAAAATGTACCTGGCAGGTACACGTTTTGTCTGTTGCCAATGGTCAACCTATGGCGATATGTTTCACGCCAGAGGGCAGTCAATGCACTAGGGGCTTATCACGCGATTTTCTTACTTGGGCGTAGTGAGAGAGAGAGTGATGGTAGGACCACTCACTGTCTCTCTCTCTTTCTTTATCCCCAACTAATAATATAGAGAGGATTAGCCCCACATGAGCGTCATGCCCTCTGGCGTGAGAAAATTCGCGCTAAGTCTCTCATTGTTTGTACTTCCTTCGGTCTGATTTTGCTTCTTTCTTTGATTTGGTTTTCCTTCTTTTTCCCCTTCTTTTCCCCCTTCTTTTCCCCCTTCTTTTCCCCCTTCTTTTCCCCCTTCTTTTCCCCCTTCTTTCCCCCCTTCTTTTCCCCCTTCTTTTCCCCCTTCTTTTCCCCCTTCTTTTCCCCCTTCTTTTCCCCTTCTTTCCCCCTTTTCCCCCTTCTTTTCCCCCTTCTTTTCCCCCTTCTTTTCCCCCTTCTTTTCCCCCTTCTTTCCCCCCTTCTTTTCCCCCTTCTTTCCCCCCTTCTTTTCCCCCTTCTTTTCCCCCTTCTTTTCCCCCTTCTTTTCCCCCTTCTTTTCCCCCTTCTTTTCCCCCTTCTTTTCTTTTTCTATTCTTTTCTTGTTCATTTCTTTTCTTGTAGTTTTGTTCCTTTTCATTTAGGCCTATCATTCCTCCAGTTGTTTCCCATTCCATCTATCAATCTTTTATAGTTACCTTCATTTATTGTTCAATTCACCTGTCCTTCTTTCCTTTCCTTACGTCCTTTTTCCTTTGCTTTCTTTCAATATTATTTCCTTCTATCTTCTGTGCTTCCATTCTTCATTCTTCATTCACTTCTTTCTTTCTGCTCCCCCCCACCCCCCCCCCCCCCACTCCTTGTTTTTCTTGTCTCTTCGTAAATAATCAAAGGTCTTTATCTAGACACCCCCCTCCTACTTTCTTTTTCCCTCTCGCTCTCTCTTCGTCTCTCCCTCGTCCAACTTCCCTCTGATTGATTTTCTAGCCTCCTTCCTCTCTCTCTATGTCTCTCTCTCTCCCCCCCCCTCACCCCCCCCCCCCCTCTCTCTCTCTCTCTCTCTCTCTCTCTCTCTCTCTCTCTCTCTCTCTCTCTCTCTCTCTCTCTCTCTCTCTTGTGTTCTTTTCTAGTTTTTGATTACGAATGTAATGTGTTATTATAACCCCCTCCCCCAGCCTCCCTATGACACGGGCAGAAGGCCTATTCATTAATGTTGTTTGAAATCTCTCTCTCTCTCTCTCTATCTCTCTCCTCTCTCTCTCTCTCTCTCTCTCTCTCTCTCTCTCTCTCTCTCTCTCTCTCTCTCTCTTTTGGAAAAGACGTATCGCGGGTAGTACGCCAGACGCAAACCGACATTGGACTTGAAACCAAGGCTCACCACAGACAAATACCTACTACTCGGGAGAAACGGAAGATTGTCGGGGGGGGGGGGGGGGGGGGGTGGGGGGGGGGGTGGGGGGGGGGGGGGGGGGTTCCGTTTCGCGAAGACACAACACTAAAATAAGTGACTATTTTTTAAGCAAACAAACACACAAACAAACAAACAACAAGGATTGAAGTGGTATCAAAGAACATGTCAAAAGCAAATCCCTTCCATTGAATTAATTAATTCACAAAGTGGAAACCGCATGAACGAGTGTTGATGCCACTGATTTTCAAAACCACTGCTAGCTCCTTTTTTCTTTCACTGTCAGTGGAGTTTTCCTGAAACGCTACTGCGGCCCTCGCCAGCTCCAGCCACGCCAGAACTGACCTTCTAGAGTGGGCAGCTCTTGTAGCCAATAAATAAAACACCGACAGAAGCATCATACGAGCGTAAAGCTGTCTGGCATATTCTGATTGATTCTATAGCGTGTGGCTCCCGTGATAGGAAACCTAGACTAGGTAGTAAGCAGTAGCCTACGGACATGAATCTGTCTGCAAATTTGATAGTCTACGACAACAGTCAATATCAGAGCGAGAGAGAAGTCTGAACATGAAGTGACACGGAGGGAGGGAGAGAGAGAGAGAAGAGAGAGAGAGAGAGAGAGAGAGAGAGAGAGAGAGAGAGAGAGAGAGAGAGAGAGAGAGAGAGAGAGAGAGAGAGAGAGGAGAGAGAGAGAGAGAGAGAGAGAGAGAGGAGAGAGAGAGAGAGAGAGAGACGAGAGAGAGAGAGAGAGGAGAGAGAGGAGAGAGAGAGAGAGAGAGAGAGAGAGAGAGAGGAGAGAGAGAGAACGAAATTTTATTTATACAGGGTAATGAGATAAATATACATACTTTTTTTACACCCAGCCCTGTGGTAGAGAGAGAGAGAGAGGAGGGGAGAGGGGGGGGAGAGAGAGAGAGAGAAAGAGAGAGAGAGAGAGAGGGAGAGAGAGAGAGAGAGAGAGAGGAGAGAGAGAGAATGAGAGAGAGAGAGACGGAGATAGAGCAAGAGAGAGAGAGAGAGAGAGAGAGAGAGAGATTTGAAACATTTGTTTATTGAGGGAAAAGAATAAGCACACAATGGGCTTGTTTACATCTTGCCCTCGAAACAAAAGAGAGAGAGAGAGAGAGAGAGAGGAGAGAGAGAGAGAGGAGAGAGAGGAGATCGATGAGAGAGAGAGAGAGAGAGAGAGAGAGAGAGAGGTGCATGGCGTCGGTAGGGGTGAGAACACTGATCAAGAAAAAATAAAGTAAATACCCGTTACCATCCCAACCAATCAGACTAGAATTTGATACTGCTATGTTATAATGCGCTACAACATGCAGTAATATCGGACCCGAGTGATCATTCGATTTCATTAACTGAAAATTCAAAATAATCGTAGACATATAAGGAAAGAAGTGTTCATGTTAAAAATATACTGCTGTAGTGTAATATACGAACCGAAGAACAAATGCTAGAAAAAGGAACATGCTGGATTTCAAGAGGCTTCCAGACAATTATTTTCCTCGCCTTGTTTACAAGAGCACCGATCACGGAACATCATCACCGCACACCACCCTCGTCATCATCACCCCGATAAATCCATCCCGTAACCCCTTTGGTTTTTTTCTGTCATTGCTCTTCCGACCGTTATCACCGCATCATCGCCATCATCATCATCTTCACCACCACCAGTGTAATAACTGTCGTTTTCATCTAGCAACCTGTTTTGCAACATCAGCAACAGCTCTGAGGCCGTTTATCTGGCTTTCTCAATCCCTGTCCACCTAGCTTGCTTGCTTTTACCCTGGGGTCCTCATGCTGTTATCGCTTTGTCTGTCTAGGTCTGTCTGCCTGTCTCACATTCTGTTTTCTCTTTAAGATTTCTTTTTAGTCCCCGAGCCGAAGGTTCGAGGAGCTATTGTTTTTGTCTGGTCCGTCCGTCCGTCCGACCGTCCGGTGTCCGGCGTGCCTCCGTCCGTCCGGCTATTCGTCCGTTTTTCTCAAAAACTATTCAGTCTATCATCATCACATTTGGTATGCTAGTTTGCCAAGATGCAGGCTATCCACTGATGTGTTTAGTTTTACATTAAGGTCAAGGTCGCGCCAGTTACGGGGTTCAAACCCCGAAACACATAATCGCTAATATCTCGCGAAGTTTTGCATGTATTTCAATGCAGGTTTTTTTTTCAACATTTCTTGATGAATGGTCTATAACACAGTTGTCATGATTTTTTTCTGTGCGCGCGTGTGCGCATGATCGCTCGCGCTCAAATCACGGGTCCGAACCCCAAGGCTATACATCAAAAACGATTCAGTTACGTGCTGTTTTGATGCGTTTTTATGTAGTTACGTGCTGTTTTGATGCGTTTTTATGTATGTGTACAGCCGACACATTCCGATTTCGGAGTAGCTCGGTGATGCTGCGAGGGGACTTTGCAGCCGCTCGGCGTTGCACTTGTGAGTTTTGTTTTCTTCTTCTATCACAATGTTGCGATCTGCCAATAATGTTGTTCCCAAACTACGTATTATTGTGCGGCTCGGATATCAGCGCCCGATACTGCGGTGTTTCTTTATTCGGTTGCGCGAACACGCCATCATCAACCGGCAGCAAATGATTAGATCTTGGTCGCCAGGAAGGGAACAACTCTCTGGAGCAGACACTGCGCTTCCTGATGATTCGCCGTAATGTTCCGTTTACCTTTGTTCTGATTTAGCGCGCTAAGGTGTTTTTACGTCTCTACCCAAGCTGTTAACGATTTACTGCAAAAATACACAGTGATCGCGTGTAATGGTAATTATCAGTAAAATACTGACTGCAAAACTAAAATACTGCGGGGGGGGAAACACCTGTGAGTCCCTGGGACTGATACATGTTTGCTAGGACTAATGAATTCTTTAACACAGGCTTAATGGTTTTCACTGTTTTCTGTTGTTTTCTTCTGTGGTACTGGTTTTGACACCGGTTGTTGTGGGGCATTGTCGCTGATGGGACTGGTTTTGACACCGGTTGTTGGGGGGCATTGTCGCTGATGGTACTGGTTTTGACACCGGTTGTTGTGGGGCATTGTTGCTGATGGGACTGGTTTTGACACCGGTTGTTGGGGGGCATTGTCGCTGATGGGACTGGTTTTGACACCGGTTGTTGGGGGGCATTGTCGCTGATGGGACTGGTTTTGACACCGGTTGTTGTTGGTGGGCATTGTCACTGATGGGACTGGTTTTGACACCGGTTGTTGTGGGGGCATTGTCGCTGATGGGACTGGTTTTGACACCGGTTGTTGCCGGGGGCATTGTCGCTGATGGGACTGGTTTTGACACCGGTTGTTGGGGGACATTGTCGCTGATGGGACTGGTTTTGACACCGGTTGTTGGGGGACATTGTCGCTGATGGGACTGGTTTTGACACCGGTTGTGAGTGCGGGGAGGGGGGGGGGGGGGGGGGAGCATGGGATTTCGCTGATGGGACTGAAAACGTGTAGTTGTTTGTTTGCAATTGGGACTGGTTTTGACACCGGTTGTTGTGGGGCATTGTCGCTGATGGGACTGGTTTTGACACCGGTTGTTGTGGGGGCATTGTCGCTGATGGGACTGGTTTTGACACGGGGGAGGGGGGGAGGGGGGGGGGGGGGGGGGGGGGGGGGGGGGGGGGGGGGGGGGGGGGGGGGGGAGTGGGGGGGGGGGGGGGGGAGGGTGGGGGGGGGGGGGGGGTTTGTAGGGGGGGTGGGGGGGGGGGGTGGGGGGGGGGGGGGGGGGGGGGGGGGGGGGTGGGGGGGGGGGGGGGGGGGGTGCGGGGGGGGGGGGGGGGAGCATTGTCGCTGATGGGACTGAACATTGTCGCTGATGGGACTGAAAACTGAACTTGTCGTGTAGTTGTTTGTTTGCATTGGGACTGGTTTTGACCCACTGGGTTGTTGGGGGGCATTGGTCGCTGATGGGACTGGTTTTGACACCGACCGGTTTTGTTGGGGGGCATTGTCGCTGATGGGACTGGTTTTTGACACCGGTTGTTGGGGGAGCATTGTCGCTGATGGGACTGGTTTTGGGGCATTGTCGCTGATGGGACTGGTTTTGACACCGGTTGTTGGGGGGCATTGTCGCTGATGGGACTGGTTTTCTAAATTCCAAGCGCGATCACTGATATACCTCCATGAAAGGGTACAAGGGTCAAAGGGTGGAATACACCGTGTGCTCATTTTGTGCACCTTTTATATTGACTAGCGCAACGCCGAGTACCAGTAACGCCTAGTAACGGTAACACCTAGTAACGGTAACGCCAAGTACTGGTAACGCTGAGTACAGCAAATTTTAAGCGATTCGGTTAAGAAACGGCGGAGTCGTATAGCGCGCGCGTTTCTGAACCGATTCGCTTCCGGTGTGGTACACGGATAGTCACCGTCCCCGGTCAGCTTCCTGCCAAATTCAAAGGCAATCGGTCCAGAAACACCGGAGATACGGGCGCCGAGAGGCCGGCGGATGCGCGTTTCGCGCATTTGCCGAACCGAGCAAATGACACGGCCGCCTCGGTTGCTGTTGCCATCGCCCCGTTAGGGCTCATAGCAAATGTGAAGCGATTCGGTCGAACAACGGCGGAGTTATAAGGCCCGTTTCGTGTTTCAGACACACACAGACACACACACACACACACATACACAGACACACACACACACACACACCGACACTTGGCTATTACTTATGATGATGATGATGATGATGATGATTATTACACTGGGACACTCCCACATTCAAACAAACACAGGCACATGTCCTCCCAAATTGATCACAATACAGGACACACACGCACGCGCACGCACATCACACACACACACATACAAACACACACGCACGCACACACACATATACACGCATACACACACACACAGCACGCGCACGCACACGCACGCACGCCAAACACACACACACACACACACACACACGCGCGTGCGCATACACACACAGGCGTCACACACACACACACACACACACGCAGACACACACGCGCACGCAAATGCATATCATACATGTATGCATTATAAAAGTTCGTGCGCGCACACACATGCACGCAATCACGCACGCTGTCAGTTCAGATTTCCTCCCTCGCTTCTGTTCTGCCTCCGCAGCCGACTAACCGATCATTTGAACCGAACATCCTCACCTGACAAAGGCCCCCCCCCTACTCTCTCTCTCTCTCCACCACCACCCCCCCCCCCCCCACTGTCTCTCTGCCACCACACACAGATACACAGGCTGTCATTTTCACAAGGTGTCGAGGGACTGGCTGACCAGAGGCGAATTTCACAACGAGAGCGCATGCTGCAGCGCAGGGCGTTTGTCGGTAAAGGTCAATTATGTGCCCCCCCCCCCCCATTCCATTTCTCGGCTCTCACGCATTTTCACACTTGCCTTCTTACCAAACACTAAGCTGTATTTTATTAACCTTTTCAGCTAATTATCTTTGTTGAATATTTAATCGCAGTCATGATAAAGGCCATTATCTAATAGGGACCCCCCCCCCCCCACCACCCCCCACACCCCACCCCCAACGGAACCCTTTGTAGTGCAGTACACACAACAGCCGCGGAGCATTTGTCACAGTCCTGGTTCATTGCGTTTTTTCCGTCTTGCCTTTATTTTCTACTATTATTGAATGCATGTGTTTGATTATGTAAATGGATGAAAATTAGTGTTAAATATAGCAAACGATAGAGGATGAAGTACTCAATCTGCAGCAAGAAAGGCAAGACTAAAAAAAAAATGGAAACAACCGAGAAATGAAGAAGGGGGGGGGGGGCGCATCTTTACCTTTACCAACAAATCATTGTGAACTAAATCGTATTTGGCCAATCAACGACATAAATGCATTAACTCCCCCGATGACCATAACTTCCGGGGTAGATTGCACCAGAGAGTCGACTGATAGTTTTTGGCGAGCAAGCTTTGCAGGAGGTCTCAGAGCGCTCGCAAAACTGTTCGTCAAAACGTTGCGTTTCTTATGATTTCCTTTCCCCCCCCCCCCCCCCCCCCCCCCCCCCCCCCCCCCCCCCCCCCCCCCCCCCCCCACCCCCAGCCAAATGTGCCGAAGCGCTCGAAGCGCCCGCTACCGCTATTAAAGAAACGGGCCTGACGTTTGTTGTCGATCTTTCTGGTGGCGTCCTCCTCCGTTTCTGCACTCCATTATAGTCATTCCTCTCTCGGTTTTCCTAGCGTCAGTAGTGGCAAGCTACTACTAAGTCGAGGAACAATTGTTTTAGAGAAGTTGTGAATTTGTTGTGGTGTTTTTCGTTTCTCCTTATCCTCCCTTATGTTTTTTGGGTTTTTTTTGCTGTTTATTTGTTTTTCATTCTTATTGTGTCTAAATTAGCCTGTGAACAACTGAGACGAGATTATGTGACTAGACAATAGTACCAATGCCAATATACCAAATCCAATTGTTTAATAGACGGGTTCGATTGTATTTGATCGTTTAGGTCTAATATATGTTTTCCTTTCTGAACGGTTGGTATTCTCTCTGTTTGTTTTTGGTTGTTTTGTTCTTACAGAGATTGACTTTATTTGGTCAGTGCGACAAGTTATGATAATAAAGACAAGCTGTGCATTTTTCTTAGACAGTTTTTTCAGTGAAGTGTGTAAAAATTAATTTTTCCCCCCCGTGGGTTTTCATGTCTGAATTTTTTGTTTGTTTGTTTGTTTGTTTGCTTGTTTGTTTGTTTGTTTTGTTTCTGATGGTGATTTTTCTTTTCATTTGTAAAAAGTCAATTTTGCGAACGTTGAGATTGTACTGATCATGTCGTCCTCTTCCTCTTTCATATTATGTGAGACTTACTTTAAAACCGTCTTGAATTTCGACTGTGTTAGTCATTTAAAACCAAAATAGAGAAAATGTATAATAATAATAATAATAATAATAATAAATGAAACTTATATAGCGCTGTTCGATGGCATGTCATCCTCACAGTACACACTGAGGCAGACACTCTCTCTCTCTCTCTCTCTCTCTCTCTCTCTCTCTCTCTCTCTCTCTCTCTCTCTCTCTCTCTCTCTCTCTCTCTTCTCTCTCTCTCTCTCTCTCTCTCTCTCTCTCTCTCTCTCTCTTCTCTCTCTCTCTCTCTCTCTCTCTCTCTCTCTCTCTCTCTCTCTCTCTCTCTCTCTCTCTCTCTCTCTCTCTCTCTCTCTCCTCTCTCTCTCTCTCTCTCTCTCTCTCTCTATCTCTCTCTCTCTCTCTCTCTCTCTCTCTCTCTCTCTCTCTCTCTCTCTCTCTCTTGTTCACTTTTAACACTTTCATATGTCTTCTTCTTAGCCTCTTTCTATGTTTTCTCTCATAAACTGTCTCTGTAATTTAATCCTCATCTGTCTCTCGCTACCTCTTTTTCTATATGTCTTCTTCCTCCCCCCCCCTCCCGCCAACACCCCCCTCCCCTTCCCGTCCTTCTATTTTTGTCTTTCTGTTCAT
>CM065682.1:52900279-52902779 GCA_017654935.2 Phymorhynchus buccinoides
TCTCGTCAATAACAATAACGTCTCTTCGCACTTTTTATGTATTTGTTGGTATTAGGGTATTAGGTATTAGGGTACTTTATAGTCACAGAGGCGTCTCTGTGAAATTCGGGTTGCTCCCACCTGGAGAGCGCGTCGCAGCCAGAAGCGCGCCACCCAATGGTGCTTTGAAAGAGACAATAATTCTCAACGAAAACATCACATAAAATACAAAATAAGCTTACATTTCTCGTAAAACCGACATCTAAGGAGATAAATCGTACAGGAGACACATTTCGGACAATTATTAGGTCGTCCCAGACAGGAAGTAGACATATTTCCAACATTGTCTGCGTTCGTTTCTGTTTTATTGGACACGCGAGATGTCACCACGTTAGCCCACTCAGCGGCCATTAACGTCCGCTTTACCTTGAGGGCACAGGACCGGGCTAAAGATCTATCCCACACTCATGGAATCGATGTCCCGATTTCCGGCCGATTACCACCTTGCTGAAGTATTTTAGGATGCTGGGGTATAATTATAGCAGGGCTGTTCAAATAAGCTCGATCAAGAGGCCGGGGGAAGGCCTTAAGGAACAGGATTTGAAGAAAAAAATGCAAGTATGAATAGAGAACGGGATAATGGCAGTGCAAAGGGGGAAATAAATAAATAATAATGCACGACATAACAAAAAGAAGAAGGGGAAAAAGACAACAACAGTGCCTCAGAGTCATTAGTGACAGAATAATGGAACCAGGGACTCTGGAAAACACAGCAATGTACGAAAGAATGTTTATGATGGACAAAAGGAAGGCACGCTATATAAAAAAATAAAATAAAAAAAGAAATAACAACAACTGAAACAAACACGATTAATACAGTAACAAATCTGAAAATGCATATAAATGTGTTACATTTCTTGTTGTTGTGGAGCCTGTGAATTTTGCAGGATCTTTTTTTCACGATTAATTAACAAACATAGAGATTAACAAAACTATAACCTCTTTGGTGAGGTGGTAAATGAACAAAAAACAAAATAACGAGTTCAAACTTATACTCCGTTGCCGACCTTAGTCGGGCAAAGGGCAATAAGAAACATAACCGACATCGAGACCCCACACCCCTCCCCCTCAAAAAAAGAAAACAGAAAAAAAGCCAAGGCGATAATAACTGGGCGGAACTTTGGGGTCGCTGGCTGGCTGGCTGGCTAGCTTTTGCAGTGTTCTTTCTGGCAGTGCCAGACAAACAGGTAGTTCTAGATTCACCTGGCTGTTATAATTGTCCATCTTTTTTCTTCTTCTCCATTTTCCATGCCTACTTTCTGTTGTTGCACCCAGGTGTTACGGTCTGCTGGAAGAAAAACACACCCCAAAGTCAGTCATACTTCCCAGGTGTTAGTAATTAATCTTTTCTTGTTAATCCACGATACCTAGTTCTCTTTTTTTCCCCGCTTTTCTTCTCGACACTTCTGGCATACCGGTGCCGTCCAACACCTGTGCAGGTGATCTGTGTGTTTGTTCACTGATTGATCGCAGGTCCCGAGCAGGTCTCTCTCTCTCTCTCTCTCTCTCTCTCTCTCTCTCTCTCTCTCTCTCTCTCTCTCTCTCTCTCTCTCTCTCTCTCTCTCTCTCTCTCTCTCTCTCTTTCTCTGTGCTTAACATGATCAGGAGTGATTACTGAATAATAGAAGTGTCTGTGGTGGATGGATACAGCGACGGAACAACAAAAGAGAGTCGTCACAAAGCTGTTTGAAGACATATTTGGTGTGGTGTGGGACGTGTTGACATTAACAGTGTTGCACGTGTTCAGATCAGTGACGGAAACGTAAGCTTCTCTTTCCAGTTGTTTGTGGTAGGATGTTTTGGTGTGTGTGTGTTTTTTTGCATGGGTTTTTAGTAAGTTGGTTGTATGTAACGTGATTCAAATTATGTGGCTCGCATAATTTGAATCACATTTCTGTATGCAAATATATCGAGTCGATCCTGGAGATACTGCAATACCATATTGACCCTCTGATTGAATGGTAGACGCTCAAAAGTGAGGATGGAATTATTTTAAAACTAAGAATATCACTAAACCTGGTATATCGAGTCGTTGAGATTAGTACATTAATAAAAGTAATATAGAGTATTTATTTTAGTTTCAGCAATACGTTTACAGTTGTTGCAGTTTAATGCCAAAATCGCATATTATATACTCACATGCACACGATCACGCACATACAATAACCTAAACCAACATCAGTCGCAACGGCGTAGGCAACAATGACAACGACAACAACATCAACTCTAACAACATCAGCCATGACTACAACTGTTGACACCGCGCATGCTGCCGTAGATTATCAGATACTTTGCACTTGCATAATTTTCGATTACTCTGAGCTTCTCAGCAGGTGGGGATGTATGTCAGTTTACGACGACACATGGTAGAGTGCAGATGGATCAATACTGAATCCGTTAAGGTCTCATCAGATGAGGAAGAAGGGAATGTTCATCCTGCTGTTCTAGAGGTGGAATATGG
>CM065682.1:52907779-52910279 GCA_017654935.2 Phymorhynchus buccinoides
TTCGGGAGATATCCTTGGGACAGACAGAAAAGAAAAAAAAAGAAAAAAAAAAATAACAGACAAACCAGACGATCGCAATAGTCCGTCTTGGTGACGGACTAATTATACGAGGTTGGAATGGCATTCTATCTTAAACACACACACACACAAAATCTGTATTAATTTATGTATTATTTTCTGCACTGTGTTGCATAATAGGTATACACTTGCCTAACAGTAGCCTACTACACTTGAAGATTGTGGTGTAAGCCTAAATACGTATTCACAACTGAGTTCTTTTTTTGTCCTTCTAACCCACAAATATTTAACCCTTTCACCGTCAGCCATATTTTATCCAAAAAATTCCATTAAATTTACCTGGGTAGATAACAAAATCTATCCGCAGTATTGGGGATTCTTAAGTGACATATATAAAATAAGGTCTTTCCTTACTTCCTAAAACTAAGACAATAGGGTCTTTGGGTAATAGACCCCCAATTTGATGCCTTTTTAGTGACACAGGTGTTAAATCACTGTGGTGCTAAAATGCGACTTTGGCGGTGAAAGGGTTAATTTAGCACACCACTAGCGCTCTTAGTCCCTGAACCCTCATGAGGTGCTAAAATGCGACTTTGGCGGTGAAAGGGTTAATTTAGCACACCACTACCGCTCTTAGTCCCTGAACCCTCATGAGGTGCTAAAATGCGACTTTGGCGGTGAAAAGGGTTAATTTAGCACACCACTAGCGCTCTTAGTCCCTGAAACCCTCATGGAGGGTGCTAAAAATGCGACTTTGGCGGTGAAAGGGTTAATTTAGCACACCACTACCGCTCTTAGTCCCTGAACCCTCATGAGGTGCTAAAATGCGACTTTGGCGGTAAAAGGGTTAATTTAGCACACCACTAGCCCGCTCTTAGTCCCTGAACCCTCTTTAGTAAAATGCGACTTTGGCGGTGAAAGGGTTAATTTAGCACACCACTACCGCTCTTACCTAAAATGAGGTGCTGCACTTTGGCGTAAAAGGGTTAATTTAGAACACCACTAGCGCTCTTTAGTCCCTACCCTCATGAGGTGCTGAAAATTGCGACTTTGGCGGTAAAAGGGTTAATTTAGCACACCACTACCGCTCTTAGTCCCTGAACCCTCATGAGGTGCTAAAATGCGACTTTGGCGGTAAAAGGGTTAATTTAGCACACCACTACCGCTCTTAGTCCCTGAACCCTCATGAGGTGCTAAAATGCGACTTTGGCGGTGAAAGGGTTAATTTAGCACACCACTAGCGCTCTTAGTCGCTGAACCCTCATCATATCATCTTCATTACGGGCTATGAATCCTGCGATCCCTCTTTTCAATATCTCCACTCAGCCACTTTCTCATGCGGGAAAGAAACAGTAATAGTAATGGCGCTCACGAGGTTACCATAGTAACAGATGACGTCATTGCAGAAAAAAAGATGGCCCCCGGTTTCCCCGCGTTCCGGGCGATAACAGTGTGGTTTATGGGTCGACCTGATATTTCTTTGCTGTCTGTCCCAGGAAGAGAGTAACCTTAGTCAAATGTCATTATGGTAAGCCGTAAGAGTGCTAAAATGCGCCGGGTTCACATTAGACGCGTAAGTTCCGTACGGAAAACCTCTAAATAAAATGCGTGGCGGTAAAAAAGAAGGATACAAGTTTACGCATGTAGGGGCTAAAAATTGGCGGACACGTGCGCAACTAATCTTTTCCCTTCTTCATTTCATCTTCATTTATGGATTGCGCACTCTTTTCAATATCGCATCAGCCACTTTCTCATGCCGAAACAGTAATAGTAATGGCGCTCACGAGGTTACCATTATTAGTAACAGATGACGTCATTGCAGAAAAAAAGATCGATAACAGTGTGGTTTATGGGTCGACCTGATATTTCTTTGCTGTCTGTCCCAGGAAGAGAGTAACCTTAGTCAAATGTCATTATGGTAAGCCGTAAGAGTCAGGCCGGGTTCACATTAGACGCGTAAGTTCCGTACGGAAAACCCTAAATAAGTGGGAGCGGAAAAAAGAAGGATAAATAAATTTTACGCATGTGTAGCGGGAAATGCGAACACGTGCGCAAATCTTTTCCTTCTTTGTTTCACTTATTTATGGATTGCGCACGGGTTTCCGCATGGAATATCCGCTTATGTGTGTACACGGCCTTATGCTTTGCGAATAACATAGAGGACAGAAGAAAATGGTCCGGGGCCTGTTTTCACTGCACAGAATAAGAATCAGCGTCGCTTGAATCGCTGTAAGTTTAAAGAATTTAAAGTCGAATCGTTTATGTGGAAAGGGTTCTTCTCAGATTGCACATGTTGTTAACGCCCCCCCCCCCCCCCCCCTCCCCCCCCCCCCCCCCCCCCCCACACACACACACATTAATTTCATGATGTACGCTGAGCTATGACATAATTGAGAATTTCTGTTTGTCCGTGCGTTATTAGCATGAATATAACATGTATGGCAAGAGTATAAACTATCCTGGGAAAGCAGAAACAAAAATG
>CM065682.1:52935279-52937779 GCA_017654935.2 Phymorhynchus buccinoides
TTAGGCGCATAACGGCAGCATGACGCATCTGCGCTCATAATTGACAGGAAACTGAGCGATCGAAGAAGAAGAAGAAGAAGAAGAAGAAGAAGAAGAAGAAGATCAGACATGCCAATGATTGTCGTCGTTAACAACTGCCAATGATAGAAAGAAGAACAAAGAGACCAATAATGTAAGACCAAGACCAAGGAAGGAAGAACATTTTTAATGAAGCAGAGAAGGAAGGACGGAAGGAAGACCAAGGAAGAAAATGTAGTTGTAAGAAGGGGGAAATCGGAGGTACACATAGAGAGAGAGAGAGAGAGAGAGAGAGAGAGAGAGAGAGAGAGAGAGAGAGAGAGAGAGAGAGAGAGAGAGAGAGAGAGAGAGAGAGAGAGAGAGAGAGAGAGAGAGAGAGAGAGAGAGAGAGAGAGAGAGTAGAGATAGACAAAGAGAAGAGAGAGAGAGAGAGGAAGTACATAGACAAGGAAACAGAAGAGGGAGTGTAGGGGGGGGTGTGGGGGGGGGGGGGGGGGGGGGGGGGGGGGGGGGGGGGGCTAGTGAAATAGAGAGACAGACAAACTACAGAGCAAGATAAGAACAAGAAGTGCGAAGTTTTATTCACACACACACGCATACACACACACACACACACACACACACACACACACACACACACACACACACACACACACACACACACACACACACACACATATACACACACACACACACACACACACACACACACACACACACACACACACACACACACACACACACACACACACACACACACACACACATACACACACACATAGCACACACACATACACAAACACACTCACGCACGCACACACACATAAAACAAACACACACACACACATGCACGCACGCACGCACGCACGCACGCACGCTCTCCCTCTCCCCCATCCTCTCTCTCCCTCTCTGTCTGTGCATGGCAGACTAGTAAGCAGAACCGCTGACCAGTCACACAGGTAGGTAACCATGGCAACAGGGTGGCTGTGACGTCAAAGTCTGCGCGGATGATGAAAGAGAGGAAGCAAGATGTCATTAGAATTTTCATCACTTCTCTCTGGGAGGTAACCGCCGCCACCCCCACCCCCCCCCATCTCACCCACCCCACACACACTTGCCCCCCCCCCCCCCTCCCCCCCTCCCCCTCTTCTACAAACAGACATTTGCCAGCTTCCTCTCCTTTCGGTGAATCGCATCGTCTTCTTCTTCTTCTTCTTCTTCTTCTTCTTCTTCATCATCGATCGCTCAGACTGTTTTCTGTCACTTTGTGAGCGCAAGATGCGACATGCTGCCGTTATGCGCCTAACTAAGAAATAATAATTAGGCCCAGCATATCCGTCTTCGGCTGCAGAAAATCTGTGTAAGAACATGTTGAAAGAAAACATAAAGGCAGGAGAATGGACTGGTTACTATTAGGCAGATATATCGTAGATGATAGTAAGCAAAAGGAAAAAGACAAGAGTCAAAGAGAGTGACAGATAAGATGAAGCTACAAGCATAGAACTTCCGAGAAGGTGGGGCAGGGGCGGATCTGAGGGTGGTTTCCGGTGTTTTCGGACACCCCCCCTCCCCCCTTTGCCCCAAACATGTACCTTATGCAAGGGTAACAAGTACGAAAATGGCTCAGTTTCTGCTTGAATAATCATTACATTGCAAAATGATCCTCAGGGACATTGGCCCTAATGCCCCCTGGGCTCCCACAAAGCCATTACGCCTTAACCCAGGACCTGTGCACCTCCCTAGACTCCCAGCGGAACCCCCCACCCCCACCCCCCAACACACACACTTTACGAATCATTTGGTCCGCCCCTGTGGCGGAACTATTTGAACGAAAGACTCCCCAGTATCCCCACGGGGTGGGGATGGAGTGGGATGGAGAGGATCTCATCACCTCAAACGGATTTTCTTTCCCTGCATTGTCTGTCTGTATGTCTGTCTGTTGCACATGATTCTTTTCTAGCCATACATTGCACATTCTCTATAGCCCGGAAACGTGGTAGATTTGCAGCCTCGCTCGAGGTCATGAGATGTACGCATACTGAGGTCGTATTGAGAACCTTTGGCCTTGGCCTTTGACTTTTGTTGTTCTTTTGCCCGAGCAGTGGCCATAGTATAACCAAAATACATATCTGTGTTGCTACAAATTCGGGACTGGTGTTGCACTGCCTTCGGGCTTTGCCTCCAGGATCGTTCCCACCATCTTTATATCTACTAATGTCCCACATGTGTCTGTTCCAGACCGATTTCCACACCCCTATAACCATGTTCTCTTCCTGATTGGTGTCATATGCACGCACCCCATGAATTTATTTATTTATTTATTAAGAAGATTTACATAGCGCATACCTTTAAGCTCTATGCGCTTTACAATATCATTAGAACATAAGGGCGTCGCCGAGCGGCAGACATGTCCGTCACCAGCAATACCACGCACTTGCGACACCCCGTAGAGTGTCACATCCTGACACAAAATTGGAAGGAA
>CM065682.1:52942779-52945279 GCA_017654935.2 Phymorhynchus buccinoides
ATTCTCCCTTCCTTCTTTCCTCCCTCAGACGACATTGCTGACGGTCCAAAAAACAGTGTGGTCTGTGTAGTGAGTGAGTGGGCAGTGCATGGACGCAGGATCGTTGCTGAGTGTGGGATCGTATTGATGTACCCCCGTTTCTCTGTGCCCAGTTATCAATGGGTCACCCTCGTTATGTTCCCGTACCCTATGTGCCCCCCGTCTCTGTGTGCACCCGTATGTATATGTGTCTGTCCGTATCAGTGTGTTGTGTCACCCACATTGTACCCCGATCTCTATATATGTACCCGTCTCTATGAGCACCCGTCTCTGTATGCACCCGTATGTATATATATGTGTGTCCGTATCAGTGTGTTGTGTCACCCACATTGTACCCCGATCTCTATATATGTACCCGTCTGCATGAGCCCCCGTCTCTGTATGCACCCGTATGTATATATATATATGTGTGTCCGTATCAGTGTGTTGTGTCACCCACATTGTACCCCGATCTCTATATATGTAACCCGTCTCTATGAGAATAGCCAGCTCCGTACCCCTACTCGTCTCTGTATGTTTCTGAGGTTCACAAATAAAGACATTGGACACAGGAAAAAAAAGCTTTATCAAAACAAACTATATATATGTATATATATGTGTGTCCGTATCAGTGTGTTGTGTCACCCACATTGTACCCCGATCTCTATATATGTACCCGTCTCTATGAGCACCCGTCTCTGTATGCACCCGTATGTATATATGTGTGTGTCCGTATCAGTGTGTTGTGTCACCCACATTGTACCCCGATCTCTATATATGTACCCGTCTCTATGAGCACCCGTCTCTGTATGCACCCGTATGTATATATATATGTGTGTCCGTATCAGTGTGTTGTGTCACCCACATTGTACCCCGATCTCTACATGTGACCCAGCACCACGGAAGGGACATTAAGTGTCAAACTGACCATTCTGAGAAACACAATATATTTGACAACTTCAGACAATGCCATAATCCAAAAGGCAGTTATATGTGCGTGCCAAATTTTGTTTATATCAAATATGTTATAACAGAAGAAGAAGAAAAAAATGTTTATGTAGCTTACCACCTTCATAGCTAGGCGGATAACGTTTTGGACACACGGTATGTCCCCGTCTGTATGCATACATGTGTCCCTGTCTCTGTGTGGGGTACCCGTATGTAGGCCTTACGTGTGCCCGACTCAATGTGCCCCCCTCGGATTAGGGCTAGGGGTTAGGGGTTAGGGCTAGGGGTTAGGGCTAGGGGTTAGGGCTAGGGGTTAGGGCTAGGGGTTAGGGCTAGGGGTTAGGGCTAGGGGTTAGGGCTAGGGGTTAGGGCTAGGGGTTAGGGCTAGGGGTTAGGGCTAGGGGTTAGGGCTAGGGGTTAGGGCTAGGGGTTAGGGCTAGGGGTTAGGGCTAGGGGTTAGGGCTAGGGGTTAGGGCTAGGGGTTAGGGCTAGGGGTTAGGGCTAGGGGTTAGGGCTAGGGTTAGGGCTAGGGGTTAGGGCTAGGGGTTAGGGCTAGGGTTAGGGCTAGGGGTTAGGGCTAGGGTTAGGGCTAGGGGTTAGGGCTAGGGGTTAGGGCTAGGGGTTAGGGCTAGGGTTAGGGCTAGGGGTTAGGGCTAGGGGTTAGGGCTAGGGGTTAGGGCTAGGGTTAGGGCTAGGGGTTAGGGCTAGGGGTTAGGGCTAGGGGTTAGGGCTAGGGGTTAGGGCTAGGGGTTAGGGCTAGGGGGGTTAGGGCTAGGGGTTAGGGCTAGGGGTTAGGGCTAGGGGTTAGGGCTAGGGGTTAGGGCTAGGGGTTAGGGCTAGGGGTTAGGGCTATGGGTTAGGGCTATGGGTTAGGGCTATGGGTTAGGGCTATGGGTTAGGGCTAGGGGTTAGGGCTATGGGTTAGGGCTATGGGTTAGGGCTATGGGTTAGGGCTATGGGTTAGGGCTATGGGTTAGGGCTATGGGTTAGGGCTAGGGGTTAGGGCTAGGGGTTAGGGCTAGGGGTTAGGGCTATGGGTTAGGGCTAGGGGTTAGGGCTAGGGGTTAGGGCTAGGGGTTAGGGCTAGGGGTTGAGGTTAGGTTTGGGGGGGATTAGGGGCAGGATTAGGGATATGATTATGGTTAGGATAAAATTTGACGAGACAGAGAGACATAAGAGTAAGACGGAAGACACATTATAGAGACTAAATAATTGGGGATATGCATACATGGAGACGGGGGGGGGGGCACACAAGAGACGGGGACACGTAGAGACGACATTGAGGGACACGCAGAGACGGGCGCACACTTGACGTAATCGCAGAGTGTCGCCAAAGCACTGGGTTTGGCCTTTTCTTGTCTCTCGGGGCTCGTCCTCGAATTTGCCCCACTCCCCTTCCTCAAACTTTCTCTTCTGCCCCCCCCCCCCCCCCCCCCCCCCAACCCCCCCCCCCCCCCCCGCCCCAATCCTCTGTGCTGGTCTTTATTCCAATCCCTGTCACCCCCACCCCTATCTTACCAGTCCCCCCCCACCT
>CM065682.1:52965279-52972779 GCA_017654935.2 Phymorhynchus buccinoides
GAAATGGCAACATGTGACTGAAATGTTCTTTATTTCATGAGATAATTGGCATGGGCTTCTTACCCGCCCATGGGCCTTTTACCCCGTATCGCCATTCTCTTCAAATTGGGAGATTCAGACATGCTTCGCGCTGGTTGATTTTTTTATTTGTGTTTTTGTTGGGTTTTTTTTTTTAAACGATGATCTTGTCAGTGGAAGATGCAGTGACATAAGCTATTATCAAGCTGTGGTGTGTTTTTCTTCACTCAGTTCTGCAAAATCCCCACCGCTCGGGTGGTCAAACTTTTAGTTGGATGATTGTGGGTGTGCGTGTTTCGCTGTTAATTGGAATTGCACCCCCCGTGGGGATACCAGGGGGGTCTTCCGTACAAATAATTCCCCCAGCTTCTGCAAGTTCTGTGCTTGTAACTTCCTCTAATCCGCCACTCTCTTTGATTGTGCCTTTTCCCTTTGCTTTCTGTTATCTGTTATCTTTCTGACTTATTGGCCCATTCCCCTGCCTTTCTTCTCCAAAACAAAATCTTCCAAATATTATTTTCTCTTTTTGAGCTCCTCCGAAATCGGAATGTGTCGGCTGTACGCAGCGGGGAGACCAAAGAAAACTGAAAACCGGAGAACATACGTGCCTTACCCATTATGGTCATACGCCCTGGGAACGCAGAAGAAGAAGAAAAATAAAAACTGGAATTGCAGATTGGAACAGTTGTTTCGAATGGAGGGTGCGCATGCTTTGTAGGGCTCCGCAGGTCTGCCAAAGGTGAGGTTCCCGTCATGTCAATGGCCATTGACGTCTGCCAGCTCCATTGGAGACTTTTTTTTCACACCCCCCCCCCACCCCCCCCCCCCCCCCCCCCCCCTCCTCTTTTGTTTGGCTTCTTTTCTAAAGACGATGAAGTAATGTATAACCCCGTTCCAATGAACGAACCGTTTACAAGCACCGCCCATCTATACAATGAGAGTTTGCAATAGCGGACAAAGCGTTGATCCCCCCCCCCCCCCCCCCCCCCCCCCCGTTCCCCGCTCCATTGAAACAGATAAGTTTCGATTTAGGGGCTGTTTGTATTGGATCATAAGCCCTCTGAGAAAAGACGCATTTTGTTTGCTTTTTTTTTGTGGGGATGAGCGTGTCGCGGGGCCGCCTTTGATGCGTTGAATGCATAGCGTGCTGGTGTGGAGGACGAAGAAGACAAACATGCCCCCGGTGTAGTAAAGTTCGACGAAGATCGAATAGCTTGGCTGTTGTGCAAGGATCGTTTATTTTATATCCAAGTGTTGTTTGGTTAAACTTCGCCTGTCAATGCACCCCCACCCCCACCCCACCACCACCACCACCACCACCAAACAGAGCCAATTCTGTCATATTTGCCAGGTCATGTCGGTGAGACATTCAAGCACAAAGTTGAGTCGAGACTTTCACGCGTGTATTGAACTACTTGGAGTTTGGCTAGCGACAGTAAACATACTGCACAAACTGTAACTAAACTGGGCTTCCAGCAAAAAGAGTGTTGTTTTGTACTATCAAACGCTTAGCTTGAGAAAAAAAACTCGTTTATAAAATACAGATATAAAAAAAAAAGTTCTGTAGAATGGTGAATAAAGGAAATAAATCTTGTACCAACACTGGTTTCCGAACAGGCACTGGGTCAGATTGCAATGCCTTCGTTGCAGCCGCACTTGTAAGTCAAAGTTGTAAAAAAAAACCCATAGCTGTGCATCGGATGTTAAACGCAATGTGAGTAACTTCTTCGTGAAACGATTGTCGAGCCATGATGCATAGGGGGAAATGGAGCGACGAGAGACGCGAGGAACGCGCTGGCCGCAAGGGAGGACCCCCCTCAGAAAGAGACCCCCCGCCTTGCCAACAAGAAAGCGGCATCACCCAGTGCGGGCGCTGCCCTGACCGCCCGCGATCGAAGTCTCCCACAAAGAACGGCGATCACCGTCAGCCAGATCCAGGCTCGGATCACCGACCAGAAGGCATGCAGAACAGCAACAAGAAAAGCAGCCACGACGCCTCACCACCCTCCCCCGGTTCCAGAGAAAGCGAACGCCACACCCCAGAAAAGCGGCTGTTCCTTAAGGCGCAAGCCTACCTCGACAACGCCAAACAACAGGGTTCCGCCAAGACTCCGGAAACTCGTAGTAGGCGTCAGTCCGGCTTTGCCGCTCTCCCAAACAGATACGACTCCCGCGTTAACCAGTTCTCCAGAAAGACGGAATGCCATCCGTCAGAGCGAAGACTTACTTCGGTCAACTCTGCAGACTCGGGACGCTTCCCGAACAACGCCTCGTCTCGGGAAGGCAGACGAAGAAGGGCCGGTTCACCGCAGAACAATCCTACTGGTCCGAACCAGGCACACTGTAGCCAACCAGCTTCAGAAACTCATCTTCGTTTCAAAGAAGGTGGTGGTGGTGGTGGTGGTGGAGGTGGTGGTGGCAGATCCAACTCGGGTGCGTGCGCGGAGGACGAACCCTCGGCCGGACAGACGTCTGTGAAAGGAGAGAAGGGATTCCAGGGTGTGATGGAGAGAAAGAGGATGGGGAAGAAGGGGGAGTCGCGGGATATAGCAGCGGTGGGGACAGTGGTGGGAACAAAGGGCGGGGAGGAGGAGGAGGAGATGGATGCCTCGTCTCTGTTGCGCCAGAACAGCCTGGGATCTGGGAAGCTGGCCCGACGACGCTGTGTGGTTCGTCTGGATGGTCATCGATACACTATAGGTCAGGGGGACTATGTCTCTGTGTGTCTGGCTGTCCGTCCGTCTGTCTATAAGTATATATGTATATATGTCTGCTGCTACCCTATCTCTCTGTTAATCTCTCTCTCTCTCTCCTCTCTCTCTCTCTCTCTCTCTCTCTCTCTCTCTCTCTCTCTCTCTCTCTCTCTCTCTCTCTCTCTCTCTCTCTCTCTCTCTCTCTCTGCTCTTCTCTCTCTCTCTCTCTCTCTCCTGTTATCGCTGCGTGCGTGTGTATAACGTGTTATGTATGTGTGTGTGTGTGTGTGTGTGTGTGTGTGTGTGTGTGTGTGTGTGTGTGTGTGTGTGTGTGTGTGTGTGTGTGTGTGTGTGTTTGCGTATGTATATGTGCGTGTATTTGCAAGCGCGCTCGCGTGCTCATATATATATGTGTGTGTGTGGTGTGTGTGTGTGTGTGTGTGTGTGTGTGTGTGTGTGTGTGTGTGTGTGCAAGCGCGCTCGCGTACTTATATTTATTTATATCTTGCAGTGTGTGTCTGAACCTTCTGATGATGTCGAGTTGTATGTCTGGACCTATGCTTGTATTTCATGCTACAAGCTAGCTTATATATTTGCCTATCTCTGGTGAGGTCTGACTTGATCTCTTTATGTATTTTCCTGTGTTTCTGATGTTCCGTTGCCATGTGTCTCTGACGATGATTGTGTAAACCTGTGTCTCCTTCTGTCTCGCTTTCCTTTGCATCTGCCTGCTTTTGTACTCGTCTCTCCACGCATGTCTCTGTTTTACTGTGCATCTGATCTGACTGTCTGCCTGAATGACATGTCTCTATGCCATCCTTCCTTTCTATTTATTATTTTTTGTAGTTGTGTGTCCCTCGACTGTCTTAATGTGCGAATGTTTGCATATAATCACGTGGAAGTGTGTGTGTGTGTGTGTGTGTGTGTGTGTGTGTGTGTGTGTGTGTGTGTGTGTGTGTGTGTGTGTGTGTGTGTGTGTGTGTGTGTGTGTGTGAAGTCAAGTCAAGTCAAAATGATCTTTATTGACGATAAAAGAATAAGCTTGATAAAGCTTGTGTGTGTGTGTGTGTGTGTGTGTGTGTGTGTGTGTGTGTGTGTGTGTGTGTGTGTGTGTGTGTGTGTGTGTGTGTGTGAGAATCAGAATCAGAATCAATGTGTATTGCCCTTTAAAACCAATACAAGGTTTTATATGACACTAATAAAACAAAATGTGTGTGTGTGTGTGTGCGTGCGTGCGCGCGCGCGCGCGCGTGTGTGTGTGTGTGTGTGCGTGTGCGTGTGCGTGTGCGTGTGCGTGTGTGTGTGTGTGTGTGTGTGACAGAGATAATGTGTGTGCGTGTGTGTGTGTGCGTGCGTGCGTGCGTGCGTGCGAGCGCGAGCGCGATCGCGAATTTGTGTGTTTGTCAATGCGTGTATGCGTGTGTGTATGCTTGTGTATGCGTATGCGTGTGTGCACACTCGCGCATGTGAGTGTGTGCATATGTGTATATGTATTGGCGCTTAATCGTATGCGTATGTATATATGCATATATATGAATGTGAGTGCACGCGTATCTCCGCAATCAGCATGCATTTGTGTGCATAGTATGCAAGAAGAGAAACAAGTTCAAGGGAAATATGAAGGAGGTGGTGGATGTGTGGATGATGAGAGCACAGCACGTTTTCTTGTTATAATATAACGTCCATATTGCAGATGATGTCAAAAGGGTGGGAGGGGGGGGGGGGGATGGTTGGGGGTGGTGGTGTTGAAGGGAGGTGGGTGTTAGTGTGTTGTGTTATGATTATATGCAATGCATTCTCTAATTATTATATTATGTATTCATTTTCGTAGAGATGTATGGTGAGGATACTTGAACCAGTTTGTTAGAAATGTTTGAACGAATGGTGAGTGAAAAGCGCATTGAGTTGCTTTGCAAGATTATGCGCTATATAAGCATTATTAATTATTATTATTTAAAATATGATGCAAAGAGAGAGAGAGAGAGAGAGAGAGAGAGAGAGAGAGAGAGAGAGAGAGAGAGAGAGAGAGAGAGAGAGAGAGAGAGAGAGAGAGAGAGAGAGAGAGAGAGAGAAACCGATGACCTGATTCAGAACTAGATCTGATGGAGGATAGTAAACGTCGAAGAAATGAAACTGTAAAAGTTAAGCTATCCATCTGTATTTAATAATCATAAGAAATGGAAAAACAGTAAGACGAACACGAGGAAAGAAACACAAACAGAAAAAAAACCCACAGAAAATAAGAACAAGAGACATGCTCATACACAGACACGCGCAGACCATAGACAAATCGGGGGAATAAAATTGAATTATTATTTTTAAAAATGCATCATAGAAAGAACAGACAAACAACTCAACAACCTGCTAGCTAGGACCGAAAAAGAAAACCCCAAACAAACAAACCGCAAAACATGTTACCCCTTGCAAATCGCCCAGCAGCAATCTTTGTATTCATGAATTCATTTAATGTAATTTCACCTCCACCACCCCCCCCCCCCCCCACCCCCACCCATCCCCATACTCGCTGTCACTGTCTCTCTCACTCGGCCTCTCTCTCTCTCTCTCTCTGTATCGCTGTCTGTTTATCTCTCCTCTGTGTGTGTGTGTGTTGTGTGTGTGTGTGTGTGTGTGTGTGTGTGTGTGTGTGTGTGTGTGTGTGTGTGTGTGTGTGAGAGAGAGAGAGAGAGAGAGAGAGAGAGAGAGAGAGAGAGAGAGAGAGAGAGAGAGAGGGAGGGAGGGAGGGAGATATGCAGAGAGAGAGAGAGAGAGAGAGAGAGAGAGAGAGAGAGAGAGAGAGAGAGAGAGAGAGAGAATGACAGACATACAGGCAGACACAGAGAGAGAGAGAGAGAGAGAGAGAGAGAGAGAGAGAGAGAGAGAGAGAGAGAGAGAGAGAGAGAGAGAGAGAGAGAGAGAGAGAGAGAGAGAGAGAGTGACAGACAGAGAGGCAGACAGAGACAGAGAGAGGCAGTGAGTATGAGACCAGGAAGAAGAGAAGAGAAGAAGAAGAAGAAGAAGAAGAAGAAGAAGAAGAAGAAGAAGAAGAAGAAGAAGAAGAAGAAGAAGAAGAAGAGTGGGTACGAGAACCACACACACACACACACACACACACACACACACACACACACACACACAACACACACACACACACATACACACACAACACACACACACACACACACACACACACACACACACACACACACACACACACACACACACACACACACACACACACACACACACACACACACACACACACACACACACACACACACACACACACACACACACACACACACACACACACACACACACACAACACACACACACACACACACACACACACACACACACACACACACACACACACACACACACACACACACACACACACACACACCGCATGCAAGCACAGAATCATTCAATATCTCTAAAGGCGAGTGGCTGCTGAACCTGGTACAGTGGAACCTCCCCTATAAGACCTTCAAATATGATCCAAAACGAGGTCTTATACGGGAGGGGTCTTATAAGGGAGGTAATTTTAATACTTACAAAGAAGGGCAATGACTCGGCGAAGCAGGTCTTATATGGGAGGGAGTCTTATAATGGGAGGTCTTATAAGGGAGGTTCCACTGTAGTCAAAGAAGAAATGAGGAAGAAAAGTAAAGCTTCAAGAGCACAGCACACGAGCAAGATGCGACCCCACCCCTCTTCCCCTCTCCACTGGGCTAGAGGGTAGAAAGAGGCAATAAAATCAATAAATCAGTAGCCTCTTCAATCCAGCTTACACCCACCCCCCCACCCCCCACCCCCACCCCCGCCCAGACCCCACACGTTTCCCCTTTCAACCCATATATTTCTTTCTTCAGTCTGCCCCCACCCATTTCGCCGGTGTTCTTCCATTCCCACCCACCCCGAGACAATCCTGTCTTATAGCATACTCACATCCAAAAGATGCGCGTACCAAAAAATGCGTTTTTTCCCCCCAACACAAAACCTACCTGTTTATTTCAAGAACATTGTCAAGTTATGTTTATTACAATTATTGAGCAGTGCAGTTGCGATCAGTGTGTGTGTGGGGGGGTGGGGGCGGGGGGGGGGGGGGGGTGATAGAGAGCATTCGGTGTTTGTTTTAAGGTGTTGATCAGGTGCTGTTACAAAATCAATGTGGTAATCAAGAAAGCAATTTGGGTGTCTTCAAAACGATTTGAATCGTGGCATTAAAATTATGCTGACGTAATTATCGAGGATGACCTGACCTTGACATTTCTGCATTGCATAAGAGATCAGCCATTGCATGAGGGTAGAATATAGCCTATTATGCAACTACGACGTTTAAGCATTTTGAAGAGCGTTTATATGTCTGATTGTTTGTTGCGTTTCGTTTGCAAGTCAATATACCTCTGCTGCTGTCACCAGAGTTTCAATTTTCTACCCCCATCCTCTCCTCCCCTTCTTCACTGTAAATTGCCTGCAAGGTCTCCTCTCTTTCTTCTGTTCAAATTGACATGACATCAGAAGAAACCTTTAAATAAAATAATAATTAAAAAGAAACACCAAGGGCATCGTCGAGTGGCAGATATGCCCTTTGCCCGTTACGCCCTGTACCTCCCCTCCCCCTCACATCTTAGATGTGATCGTAGATCGGCAAAGGACAACAAGGAATATATATCACAAAGAAGGGAATTTCGGTTTTCCAGGTCACACTTCAAGGTCAAGGTTAAGGTCAGCACGCCATTAATTGATGCTCGGGTGTCTTCTACTCTAGGGGATACAGCACCACACA
>CM065682.1:52997779-53000279 GCA_017654935.2 Phymorhynchus buccinoides
CATACAAATGCCCCCAAATTGAAAACGAAACATCATTTTAAAGAGCAGCCTCAATTTGAAGTTGGGGGCATTTGTATAAATGTGGGTCACAGCTACCCAGAACAAAACAAGGGACTTAATCGTGGTGAGTCAGTGTATCTTTAACGACGATGCTGCTGCTGCTGCTGCTGATGATGATGGTGATGATGATGATGGCGATGATGATGATGGTGATGATGATGATGATGGTGGTGATGATGATGATGGTGATGATGATGATGATGATGATGATGGCGATGATGATGATGGTGATGATGATGATGATGGTGGTGATGATGATGATGTTGATGATGAGGAAGATGAAGATGAGGAAGAATGGGAGAAGTGGGGAGACGAGGATAGGGATGGGGAAGAAAATGATAAAAATGTGGGGAACGATGGATTAGTCTTAGAATCCAACGAATTTTGCATGGACGATTGGCAATGGTTCCATTTCAATGAAAGGACGAGGCAAAGCTCATCAAACTGATACAATTTCGATGTGCTGAAAATAGACAAGATACAATGATGATTAAGATTGCGCAGACGGATCGGTTGCAGTAAGTAAGCTTACTAAGCGGATTGGTGTCCTGTTTAGCAAGATAATAATGTGTGCGAGTGGTTTTAATTTTATATTTGAACATCTGAATTTTTACTAGTACGATCTATTACCCTGCCTATCTTATCCTCTGCCCTTGATAAAATCTAATCGAACTAATTTTTTTGGGATAGAATCCAGCGAGTGTTGCAATTATTATTGCAAAATGACAACGAGAAAAGTGTATTTCGCTATTAACGGTGTGCAAATGTGTCTGTGTGTGTGTCTGGCTGTGTGAGCGGGTTTTGTGTGTCTGTGTGTGTGTGTGTGTGTGTGCGTGTGCGCGCGTGTGCGTGCGTGCGTCCGTGCGTGCGTGCGTGCGTGCGTGCGTGCGTGCGCGTGTGTGTGTGTGCGTGCGTGTGTGTGTGTGTGTGTGTGTGTGTGTGTGTGTGTGTGTGTGTGTGTGTGTGAGCCTGGTAGTGTGCGATCGTTAAGTAATGTATGCGCAGTGTATTCTCGAGACTTGAACATGCTGCATGCAGTGCCTTTGATGTTACATGCTAAAACAAAGGGGTTTTTTTCTGGTCGTGGGTTTATTACGCTTAGTCAATAAACATTTATGATTGCATCGAAATAGTGCCCTCCTCTCGCCTGTATTGTCTAACAGGCGGAATAAAGAGCATGCGAACAGAGCACTCGGAACAAAACTAATGGCAAAACGTATAGGAGGGCGGCTGTGCAGCAAGCCTGATAGCGTATGTATTGCTTTGCCTAGCCATCTTGTCCCTCCTTTGTGCATGGCTATAACGAATAGGTGTATGTGGTTTTCGGCCCCCTACGAATCGATTGTAGAGATGATGGTGGATCTTGCGAGAGGCTGGGACGAGTACTACCTCGATCTAGAATAAAAAGTTTGAGTGTTTGTGCAGTTTCTTTAAAGGGAAAACAACCGATCCCAAGGATCGGGTCGTGCTCGCCAGAAAAGCTCTGCCTCGTGGTGGCTCGCACAACAGGGAACAAAGAAGGGCGAACCGTCTCTCTCGCCAGCTGTGAGTCAAATGTGGCGTGCGCTCAGCGCCTACCCTCTTTTATAGTCCGGCCGTGCCTTTAAAGTAGGGCTATGCTAAGGTGTTTTGTTAGTTTTTAGTACAGATACTCCACTCCCCATCTTCTCTATGTGTAGCTCAGCCAATCATCCTTATGCGCATATATGCAGCGAATGGTTATTATTGGAAATTGTGGAGTGGGCGCATTAGACATAGACAAGGGAATGCTTATACCCTGAAACATTACGTTTTTGTTAGAAAATGGCGTTATCAAAGCTTGGTTCTCTGGCTGGGCCGGTTGTGTGTGTATGTGTGTGTGTGTGTGTGTGTGTGTGTGTGTGTGTGTGTGTGTGTGTGTGTGTGTGTGTGTGTGTGTGTGTCAGTGTGTGTGTGTGCGTGTGTGTATGTATGTGAGATAGTTTGTGTGTGTGTGTGTGTGTGTGTGTGTGTGTGTGTGTGTGTGTGTGTGTGTGTGTTAGCATGTGAGTGTGTGCATGTGTGTGGTGTGTTTTTTTCATGTGTGTGTGTGTGTGTGTGTGTTAGTGTGTGAGTGTGTGCATGTGGTGTGTGTGTGTGTGTGTGTGTGTGTGTGTGTGTGTGTGTGCACGCATGTGTGTATGTGTCTGTGCATATGTCTTTTTTTGACAACACTATCATTATTACTCAATACTTCAGGTATGTGTGCATGCGTGCGTGTGTGCGTGAGCACGCGCGCACGCACGTGTGTGTGTATGTGTATGTGTGTGTGTGTGTGTGTGTGCTCGCGCGCACGTGCGTGTGTGTGTATGAAGCACTATTAATATCACTTCGACGAATACGCACAACCCATTTGTTTCATACGTAAAACACACACATAAGTGCATATCGCCTCGTGGTTTTCTCCTCAGCAATATATAAG
>CM065682.1:53007779-53022779 GCA_017654935.2 Phymorhynchus buccinoides
AGCAGAGAGATGCAGGCATTTAATAATATCATAGTATCCACAAAAGTATCCTAGCTGCTCCGTACCATACCTCCCCCAGACAGACAGACAGACAGACGAATGATAGAGAGAAGGTTCGGATAGATCTGAAGGAGTGAGGAGATGACAGAAGAGGATGAGAGGATGAGTGATGGGGACGAGGATGATAGATCTCGAGATGTTGAAGAGAAATGAGAGACTGAGCTTGAGAGAGAGAGTGAGAGAGAGAGAGAGAGGCGAGAGAGAGAGAGATGGAGAGAGAGGATTGCGCGAGTCTGAGCGCTCGAGAGAGAGAGAGAGAGAGTGGAGGAGAGAGAACAATGAAGAACAATGAAACAGCGAACAATATTTTTTTATTAATATATATTTTGGCCTCTGGCCCTTAGAAAGGCCAAAGTCATTCATAAACACGTATAATACAGAAAGTACTGGCACATGAGAGAGAGAGAGAGAGAGAGAGGAGCGTGAGAGAGGAGAGAGAGAGAGAGAGAGAGAGGAGAGAGAGAGAGGAGAGAGTGAGAGAGAGAGAGAGAGAGAGATGGGGGGGAGGGAGAGAGAGGAGTTGGGGGAGAGAGAGAGAGAGAGAGAGAGAGGAGAGAGGGAATGAGAGAGAGCGAGTAGAGAGATGAGAGAGAGACGAGGGTGATGATGAGAGAGAGAGAGAGAGAGAGAGAGAGTGAGAGAGTGAGATGACGAGAGAGAGAGAGTGAGTGAGGAGTGAGAGAGTGAGTGAGAGTGGTTGAGAGGGTGAGTGAGACGTTGAGAGAGGAGAGAGAGAGAGAGAATAGAGAGAGAGAAGAGAGAGAGAGAGAGAGAGAGAGAGAGAGAGAGAGAGAGAGAGAGAGATGAGTGGGGGAGAGAGATCGAGAGAGAGTCTCGCGGAGACGGAGATTCCGAGAGGATGAGATGGAGAGCGAGAGAGAGAGAGAGAGAGAGAGACTTGACACTTGAAAACTTTATTACGCAAGGATTGAGATTTTAGGCCAGGCCTATTCTTACAATCTGTCCTTGAGACAGAAACAAGACTAATACAAAACGATAAGGCAAACAGATAATTATATGAACATGCATGATTATGCAAAACATCAAAGGAGAGAGAGAGAGAGAGAGAGAGAGAGAGAAGGGAGGATGAGAGAGAGAGAGAAGGAGAGAGAGAGAGAGATGAGAGAGAGAAGAGAGAGAGGAGAGAGGAGAGAGAGAGAGAGAGAGGAGATGAAATGGAGGAGATATAAAGAACACTGGTTGTAGAATGGCCAAATTTATTCATAAATATATAATAGGGTAGAGAGAGTAGGAGAGAGAGAGAGAGAGAGAGCGATGAACAGAGATTTGTGTTTTTAATATACATAGAGATACTGGCTTATTGGAGAGAGAGGAGAGAGATAGAGATAGTATGAGAGGGAGAGAGATGAAGAGAGACGATAGAGGTAGAGGCGAGAGAGAAGAGATGAGAGAGAGAGAGACGAGAGAGAGAGAGAGAGAGAGAGAGAGAGAGTAGAGAGAGAGAGAGAGAGAGAGAGAGAAGAGAGAAACTTTGAAAACTTAGAGAGATTTTCCAGAGAGAGAGAGAGAGAGAGAAAGAAGAGAGAGAGAGAGAGAGAGATAGAGAGAGAGAGAGAGAGAGAGAGAGAGAGAGAGAGTGGAAAGCGAGATACTGAAAACTGAAAGAGAAGGAGAGAGGGGAAAGAAACACGGGAGAGGAGATTATTTTCCAAGGATATAGGTCTTATGGCAAAGCCGGTGGAGGCGGGGGTAGAGAGAGAGGAGAGAGAGAGATGAAAACTTGGAGAGAGAGAGAGATGAGAGAGAGGGAAGACTATTAGGAGAGAGAGAAGAGAGGAGGAAGAGAGAGAAGGAGAGAGAGGAGAGAGGAGAGGAGAGAGAGAGAGGTAGAGATTAGAGAGAGTAGAGAGACGGGAGTAGAGAAGAGAGAGAGTGAGTGCGGTGGTGAGATTAGCGTCCAATCGGTCAGAGGACCCTTATGGACTCCAGCGCCGAAATCAATAAGGATGAGAGTTGAGAGCTCGAGAGGATGTGGAGAGAGCGAGAGAGAGACGAGAGAGAGAGAGAGAGAGTGGAGACCCTCCAGATGATGTACTTTCGGAGTGGATGAGGGAGAGAGAGTAGAGAGACGAGAGTGAGAGGGGGGGGGGAGGAGACGGGAGAGCTGATGAGAAGTAGAGGAGGAGGAGAGGGGAGAGAGCGATTGACGAGAGAGAGAGATTCATGAGATGCAGATCGGAGAGGGAGAGATAGAGAGATGCCCGGGAGAGTGAGAGAGGACAAAGGAGAGAGAGATAGAGAGAGAGAGAGAGTCGGAGGAGAGGAGAGGGGAGAGAGGATTCGTTAGTAAGTAAAATCACGGACCTACATGTAGGTCCGTGAGTAAAATACCTCGCCCCTACCCCCTATCCTCCTCCTTGAACTCCACTACATCCTTGCTGTTGTCTTGCGAATTCGGTTTTCTGCTTTTTGTTTTGACTTTTTTGGTTTGTTTTCCCCTTCGTCAGTCATTTTTTGGGTATGCTGTATCGGCGTCGTGGGCGTTTCTGATGTCGAGGAGAGGGGGAGGGGGGGGGGGGGGGGGGGGTCTGATGGTAAGGGTGGTGGGGTGGTGGTGGTAGGTGGACTTACAGACTGTCAGGCATGACCATGCAATTTCTTGATCGGCGAGTTTTAAGCCCCCGCCCACTAGAGAGAGAGAGAGAGAGAAACACATCGATAGCATTTGGGAAAGAAATAGTAGGCCAATATAATTATACATTATTGATGAGAAAGGCACTTCTTTAATGATTTGGGGTCACTCGGACAGACAGTCATTTGAAGCGTAATGTGTGTTCGTCTCTCTCTCTCTCTCTGCCTCTCTCTCTCGCTCCTCTCTCTCGTCTCTCTCTCTCTCTCTCTCCTCTCTCTCTCTCTCTCTCTCTCTCTCACTCTCTCTCGATCTCTCTCTCTCTCTCCTCTCTGCTCTCTCTCTCTCGATCTCTCTCTATCTCTCTCTCTCCAATCTCTATCTCTCTCTCTCTCTCTCTACTTCTCTCCTCGCGCGCTTTCCATCTCTCTCTATCTCTCTCTCTCTATCTCTCTCCTCTTTCTCTCTCGAACTCTCTCTCTCTCTCGCTCTATTCTCTCTCTCTATCTCTCTCTCTCGTCTCGGTATCATTTCTCTCGGCTCTCTCTTCTCTCTCTCTCTCTCTCTCTCGTTTCTCGCTCTCTCTATCTCTCTCTCTCTCTCTCTCTCTCCGCTCTCTCTCTCTCTCGCCTCTCTCTCACTCTCTCTCTATCTCTCTCTCTCTCTCTCTCTCTCTCTCTCTCTCTCTCTCTCTCTCTCTCTCTCTCTCTCTCTCTCTCTCTCTCTCTCTCTCTCTCTCTCCCTCTCTCTCTCTCTCTCTCTCTCTCACCGTGGTGGAAGTAGTGTTTTTTCATTTATTCATTTCTTTGTTTGTTTGTTTAATTTGGTCGGTTGGTTTTCTGTTCTTGCTTGCTTTCATTGCGGACGTTGATGCTCTGCCTACCATGTCGTTGTTATATTTCTGCTACTGTTTGTTGTTTCTGTTGACGATCTTTCTTTTCGTCTCAGCGTTCATTTATAATATTAGTTACATGTTGATTGCTCAGAACCAAGGACAGAATAGAATAGGCATAGCCTGATTTCTTATCCTTGTCTTCTTCTTCTTCGATCGCTCAGACAGTTTCCTGTCAATTATGAGCGCAGATGCGTCATGCTGCCGTCATGCACCTAGTTAGGCCCAGCATGTCCGACTTCGGCTGGAGGAAAAGTTTTTGAAAGTGTTTCGTGAAAAAAAAGGCAGGAGAATGGACCGGTAAGGCAGAAGGATAGTAGATGACAGTAAGCAAAGGGAAAAGGCAGAGTAAAAGAGAGTGACAGATTAGAGGTAGTTACAAGCACAGAACTTCCAGAAGGTGGAGGAACTATTTATACAAATGACCCCCCGGTATCCCCACGGGGGATCTTATCCTTGTAAAATAAAGTGTATGAAGGCTGAAGCCTCTCCCTCTCTATCTGCTTTGCCTTCTACAGGTGGGTGTTACTTTTGGCTAACTCATTATACTGTAGTAGTCGCCTCCGCCGCCCTCAAGGTGTAGAGTGACACAGTGGTAACGCGTTCGCTTCGTGTCAAGTAAACCCCAGCTCGAACCTGGGTACAGGGAATTTTTTCTCTCACTTTGCACTAGGCCTTGCGGTCTGAACGTGGAGTCTTTCGGATGAGACGATAAACCGAGGTCCCGTGTGCCCATGCACTTAGCACACGTTAAGCCCAGTGGCAACGAAAAAGTTGTCATTTGGTCAAAATTTACCACCACCCCTTCCCTTCCTCATCAATCACACACACACACACACAAAATCGCATGCAAAAAAAACCTAAATGGGTGGCGCGCCTCTGACTGCGACGCGCTCTCTAGGTGGGAGCAACCCGAATTTCACAGAGATGCCCCTGTGATTATGAAAAACCTAATACCTAATACCTACCTCACATTTTCGCGTTGAAAAATCGCACTGTGAAGCAACATTCTGCCAATCTCGGGGATCAAAGCTTGTGTGCATAGTGTGTGTGTGTGTGTGTGTGTGTGTGTGTGTGTGTGTGTGTGGTGTGTGTGTGTGTGTGTGTGTGTGTGTGTGTGTGTGTGTGTGTGTGTGTGTGGGTGTGTGTGTGTGTGTGTGTGTGTGTGTGTGTGTGTGTGTGTGTCTGTGTGTGTGTGTGTGTGTGTGTGTGTCTGTGTGTGTGTGTGTGTGTGCGTGAGTGCGTGTGCGTGTTTCTCTCTCTATCTCTATATGTGTGTGTACGTATATGTGTGTGTGTCCGAGCGCGTGTGTGTCTGTGTTTGTGTGTGTGCGTGTGCGCGTATATGTGTGTGTGTGTGTGTGTGTGTGTCTGGATCAGTCTGGATCTGCGTACATGTGCGTACGCGTTTGTTGTTTCTATGCGTTTTTAAATGAAAAGTATATTTGTGTTCTGTGCGATAGTGGGTAACAGGCCCAAAGTCAAGGATAAGCGCGCCTTGTCGCTTCCATTGTCCAGAATGGTAACAACTGCCAGTCAATTTGCAGGCTGTGTTTTATGCATGTGTAATTCCTTCATGAATAGTCAGTTCAAGTCCCCCGTCTCCCCTTTTGCTGCCTCTGACGCATACATGAATAGCAAGTAGGGCTGCTGACTACTTATTGATGCCTTCTGTCTAAGAAATAAATCGCAAAGGAGAGTGGTTTGGGAGGGAGCAAGAACGAAGATGACGTTGGTTGGAGAAAGTGAGGCGAGAGAGGGAGAGAGTGATAGGGGGGGGGAGGAGAGAGAGAGAGAGGAGAGGAGAGGAGAGAGTGAGAGAGAGCCCGAGAGAGAGAGGAGAGAGACGAGAGAGAGAGACGAGCTCGAGCTGAGAGGTGGATGGAGAGAGAGAGAGAGATGGAAAGAGGAGACCGGAGAAGAGAGAGAGAGAGAGAGAGAGAGGGCGAGAGAGAGAGAGAGAGAGAGAGAGAGTAAAGTATGAGAGAGAGAGAGAGAAAGGAGGGAGAGAGAGATAGGGAAGTGTGGGAGAGAGAGAGCGGAGAGAGAGAGATGAGCAGACTAGAGAGAGAGAGAGGAGATAGACTACGATGAGACGGTGAGAGAGTGAGAGAGAGAGAGAGAGAGAGAGAGAGAGAGAGATGAGATAATGCTAGTCTCTGGTGTGTGTTGAGCGAAGGGATGAGAAGAGAGAGAGACAGACAGGAGAGAGAGAGAGAGAGAGAGAGAGATTGTGTCGAGAGTGAGAGAGAGTGAGAGTAGGGGGAGAGGGAGAGAGAGAAGACCGAGGAAAAATATTAGAATGAGAGAATGAGTGAGCAGAGAGGTGTAGAGAGAGGTGTGGGATGGTGAGACAGAAGACCGAGTTAGAGACGAATCAGAGAGTGAGACCAGAGTGAGAGGCAGACAGACATAAACAGAGACAGAGGGATATAAATTCAGATTCAAATGGTTTCGTGCATCGGCTATTTATAGTAGGGGTATCGGTGATCAAGTCGACCGACAAAAACAATTCGAAGTGTGTGTGCGTGTGCGTGTGCGTTGCGTGTTGCGTGTTGTGTGTGTGTGTGTGTGTGTGTTGTGTGTGTGTTGTATGTGTGTGTGAGAGAGAGAGAGAGATGAGAGAGAGAGCGAGAGAGAGAGAGAGAGACCGAGCGTGACAGAGAGAGAGACAGAGGCAGACAGACATATAGACATACAGACAGACAAGACAGAGACCAAGACAAAGAACAGAGACAAAGACAAAGACAAAGACAGAGACAGAGAAATAACGTGTATGTAATTGCTTTATAATGCTGATGAATGAGATCAATGACCTATTGTTATCGATTATAATAATGCTTCGTGACAACCAACACCTATGGTCATGGTTGCTCTGTTACTACTACTTTTCTGTCACGCACGTGCATCCAAACCAGGTCATACGCATCTGCCTCCACACAGAGGCTGCGTATAACGTGCTTACTTATCCTCCGAAGTCGGAGTGTGGCTGCTCACTTTGCGGGGTAATAATAAAAAGGTCACAGTAATGTGTTTTGGCTCACTCGCGTCAACGGCACGAAATGAGTCTGTGTTCTCATGCTTCTTCAGTTTTCCGGGTTGCATGGGGGATGTGTCGTGTGTGTGTGTGTGTGTGTGTGTGTGTGTGTGTGTGTGTGTGTGTGTGTGTGTGTGTTGTGGTAACTTTAACGTTGTCTTTTTCTTGGGAACTACAAGGCGTACATGGTTCAAACTTAGCATAAACATAGATGGATATGCATGCTTTCAAGAAAGATGGCTTACATATTAATATTAACCAATTGCATTGAACTTTGACCTTTAACGTTTAATTTTTGTCTGGGCCAATCTTTTCACAGTTTCGCAGTTACAGTCCCCAAATTTGGCATTGTGGTGCATAGGCTTAAGGCCGATGAATAAAATAGCTATCTACGTGGAATTTACTCTCTTGACCTTAACCTTGACCTTTGACCTTGAACATCGTCAAGTATTTACTTAGGCCATATTGTTTAATGATATCCTGGCAGATACAGTCCCCAACTTTGGCAAGCAGGTAGACTTAAGATCAAGTGGAATGCGAAGTGTTGTTGACCTCGCTGACCATGATCCCATTGACCTTTGACCTTGAATTTTTGTCTATCACAATGTCACATGAACCGCTGCACATATTCGCTTAAAACGTTGTAGGGTGATGCATCACATCAAGCCGATGAGTCCAGCAACATTTTGATATGAAGTTTATTAGAAAATAAACGATTTGGCATTTACATCTATCTCTGGTATTTAGATCTATCTCAATCCACTGCGTGTGAGCCTTGAAGGCTTTACCTCTTGTTATTATTATGGTCTCCAAAGACTTTTTTTTAGTCCAGTTCTATAAGTACAAAATAGTCGTGTGGCTCATTTTTTTAACTTTTATGTTTGTACCCGTGTTATTAAAGATGTGTTCCAGCGACCAATAGCAGAAACTACTGAAGTCATATTGATCAAATTTGACAGAGATTTGTCCCCGTGTTATTAAAGATGTGTTCCAGCGACCAATAGCAGAAACTACTGAAGTCATATTGATCAAATTTGACAGAGATGGTTATTGCTGACTGTTCAGTGTAACGTGCGTTATATTCATGACTGTCTTTCTATCTGATCTGCTTCTTCTGCTTTGTCATATCTGTTTGTCTGTTTATTGTAACTGTTTTTGTTTCCGTTTTCGCTTTACATGGCATCACTTTCGTTCGTGCCCATATTGAACAAGGGCATCGCCGAGCCGCAGCAACGCATTGTGACAATGCAAACCCGGCCACAGTTATGTCCTCCCCCCCCCCCCCCCCCCCCCCCCCCCCCCCCCCCCCCCCCCCCCCCCCCCCCCCCCCAATAAACACACCACTTTCCACCCTTACAGAACGCATAAAATTCATAGCCCAACATTTGAAGCGATTCTGTTCAGTACTTCCTTGCACCATGGTACACCACCACACAAAATTGGAAGCGATTCTGTTCACTAGTTCACGAAATAAAGCTGGGGGGAAATTACATAGCCCAAAGAAGGAAATTTCTGTTTTCAAGGTCAAACTTCAAGGTCAAGGTCAGCACGGTGTTGATTAACGAAAGGAAGCTTCCTTTTTCAAGCTGACTACCCCTCTGCCAATTTTAATCAAAATCCAAACAGTAGTTTTGAAGATAATCGATACACAGACAGACACACAGACAGACAGACACACAGACACACAAACCGATCGCAATACCTCGGCCTCTGGCCGGGTAATGAACACTGCTGTGTGCATGTCAATGAGGGTTTGCTAAGTGTGCCCATCATTACAGCTTCTTATTATCAAAGAGAACTATGCGCATGTACTTTTGTTTCTTAAAGCTGCCTTAGTGTGTATAAAAACAACATCTTTTAAGTGGCACACTCCCCCCGTGGGGATACCGGGGGGGTCTTTTGTATAAATAGTTGTCCCACCTTCTGGAAGTTCTGTGCTTGTAACTTCCTCTAATCTGTCACTCTCTTTGACTCTGCCTTTTCCCTTTGGTTACTGTCATCTACTATATTTCTGCCTTACCGGTCCATTCTCCTGACTTTTTTTACGGTACGCTTTCAAAAAAACATTTCGTCCAGCCGAAGTCGGACTTGCTGGGCCTAACTGTTTCTTAGCATGACGCATCTGCGCTCATAATTGACAGGAAACTGTCTGAGCGATCGAAGAAGAAGAAGAAATGACACACAAGAACAGAATTCTTCTCGGAAGTGCAGATTTCACTATGTGGTGTTTTTTGTAAAAAATATAGGCCTATATATATATTAAATGACAAACAACACCAGCAGCAACAAGAACAACAGCAACACACATACAAACACACAGACAGACAGACACGCACACAAACGCACGCACACGCACGCACGCACACGCACACGCACGCACACACACACACACACACACACACACACACACACACACACACACACACACACACCACACACACACACATACACACACAACACACACAACACACACACACGCACCCCCCCCCCCCCCACACACACACACACACACCTCCCCCCCCACCCCCCCCCCCACCCCCCCACCCCCACCCCCACACATCTTGCAATGCTTATAATCGACGGACTGGAAATAAGGTATTAAACAGCCCAAATACTCAATAGTGCTCAACAGTGCGGCGCCCCAAAGACGCGTCATCGATTTAAGGATTGTAAATTGAAGAGGACGCGTGAAAATTGATAACCCTTCGCCGATGTAAACCTTTCTTATTGCTTGATAGCTGTCTTTTTGTGGTGTTTTTTTAATTTTATATCGCGTCCCGCTGACAAAATTTCCACCATCAAATGCCGCCCACCCTCACCTTGATCGAAGCATGTGCGTTGTCTGCCTTTGAACTCTTTTGAAAAGCCTTTTTTTGGTACTTGTTGTTGGATCATTTAACACTCCAACGTGAACGCCAACGAGTCATTTAAGAAGGCATGATCAGAGAAGAATGAAAAGGAGGTGTGGTGTGGGTGGTGGATCAGTCTATTAAAGGGTATAATGGGCTGTTGAGGGGTGGTTATAACGATGGAGGTATTGTATAAGAAAAACAAAATTCCTGAACAAGGGCAATGTCCATGCGAGATTCTGGACGTACTCAGCTGTTAAGGGATTTGAACTTTCTGCCCTAACATGTCCAAACCCAACTCTCTCTCTCGCTCTCTCTCTCTCTCTCTCTCTCTCTCTCTCTCTCTCTCTCTCTCTCTCTCTCTCTCTCTCTCTCTCTCTCTCTCTCTCTCTCTCTCTCTCTCTCTCTCTCTCTCTCTCTCTCTCTCTCTCTCTCTCTCTCTCTCTCTCTCTCTCTCTCTCTCTCTCTCTTGTAGAACCACTTCGTAAATAAACAGAACGTTACTTTGCTGATGTTGGTTGTTTTTACCCCAACAAAATTGCGCTGCACGAGTAAATAAAAGCATTTTTATCAGCTGTACAAATACATAAAGGCTTCAGTTCTATCGTCACAAACGGCGTGGTAGATTATGGGTTGAGAGGAATAGAAATACGGTGCTCTTAACAGGACTTGGAATGGTGCTTCTTTTAGGCTAAAGACGTTCATAAATGTTATGTTTATTTGATATATCTCTCTATTGGTTCTGTGTGTGTGTGTGTGTGTGTGTGTGTGTGTGTGTGTGTGTGTGTGTGTGTGTGTGTGTGTGTGCGTGTGTGTGCGTGTGTGCGCGCGCGTGTGCGTGTGCGTGCGTGCGGGACACATTGTTTTCTTGGACAAACAGAAGCATGTTTTTTTCTCCTCAAGTAGCGTTGCAGGTTGATTGATTGTTTCCAAAGTAATTAAATGAATGTGACATTTGTTTTAATGCTGTTGAAATGAATTAAATTTGTGTGGGTATTTTTGCTTCTCTTCTGCGTAGCCACACATATGCACACGCCTTACACACGCGCACGCGCGATCTCTCTCCCTCTCTCTCTCTCTCCTCTCTCTCTCTCTCTCTCTCTCTCTCTCTCTCTCTCTCTCTCTCTCCCTCTCTCTCTCTCTCTCTCTCTCTTCTCTCTCTCTCTCTCTCTCTCTCTCTCTCTCTCTCTCTCTTTTCTCTCTCTCTCTCTCTTCTCTCTCTCTCTCTCTCTCTCTCTCTCCCTCCCTCTCTCTTCCTCTCTCTCTTTCTCTCTCTCTCTCTCTCCTCTCTCTCTCTCTCTCTCTCTCTCTCTCTCTCTCTCTCTCTCTCTCTCTCAAACACACACACACACACCTACACACACGCACACACACGCACGCGCGCGCGCGCGCGCACGCACACACACACACACACACACACACACACACCTACGTCATGTTTGTTATCATTTAAATAGTTTAGTATTTGGTGTATCCTTTAATACTTGTTTACCAGAGGGATTTCAACGGATTTTTTAGCTAATGCGATAACGCCGAACACAATGCTCCTCATTGTGTGCCAGTCTCCTCAAAGCGTGGGAATGGTGTGACGGTGTGTGCTGAGTTATTTCAATCCTATTAGTATCAGCAGCAACGATGCTGCCAAGTGTCAATATATCTTTCACATATATATATATAGATCAATCATTGTGCAAACAGTAGACTAGTGGTGGGACCCCCCCCCCCCCCCCCCCCCCCCCCCCCCCCCCCCCCCCCCCCCCCCCCCCCCCCCCCCCCCCCCCCCCCCCCCCCCCCCCCCCCCCCCCCCCCCCCCCCCCCCCCCCCCCCCCCCCCCCCCCCCCCCCCCCCCCCCACAGACCCAAAACCCGTTCACTCAAGAACGCTGCAAATAGTAGCCTAGTCTTCTGCTTCGATCGCTCAAACAGTTTCCTGTCAATTATGAGCGTAGATGGGTCATGCTGCCGTTATGCGCATAACTAAAGAAATGGTTAGGCCCAGCAAGTCCGACTTCGGCTGAATGATATATTTTTGAAATTTGTTTCGTGAAAAAAGGCCAATGGACCGGTAAGGCAGAAAGATAGTAGATGAGAGTAAGCAAAGGGAAAAAGCAGAGTCAAAGAGTGACAGATGGAAGGAAGTTACAAGCACATAGCTTCCAGAATGTGGGGGAACTATTTTTTGCAAAAGACACCCCCGGTATCCCCACGGGGGGTAGTAGCCTAGTGATGCGAGAACACCCCCCACCCACCCCAGCCAACACACACCGTCACTCTAGAACGCACCTTTATAATTATATAGCTGTGCTGTGGCTTAGCATAATCAACCGAAGATCAGTCGAACGTGCCTGAATTTTCGTGGTCATCATGACACACCGATGCCAGAAGCAATGGCTTATTGGCGCGCACACGGTTGTTGGTTCCAAGACATTGTCATAGGAAATACTATAGAGACATTTGTTTTCAGTTTGTACAATTGTGCTATACATTATCAGCATAGCATAATATAATATTTGTTTGTATAGAATATAAACTCTTTCTTGACGTGATACCTCAGGATATCACATGACTCAGCATGCCTCAACCACGCGGTGTCAACTCGTGCCTCTTCAGTTGATGTGACAGAAACAAGGCCTATATGTGACCCAGAACCACAAAAGGGACATTAAGTCGCTGGGTTAGTTTCTCACAACAGGCTTCCAAAGTCAAATCTCATTTTTTGTCAATTTTGAGTTATGGGTATTTGTGTTCTTTAACATCTCATCTTTCATATTTATAAAGGATATTCTTTACTATGATCTCTAAATGGTTTTATAAGTGTTTTCAAACGAGTAGGTCAATGCTCGGGGACGGAAAAAGATAGAAGTATGGTTCTTGTATCATTAGAAAGAAAATCGCCTGAAGTTGTTAATGTTATTAATTTTCTCAGAATGGTCAGTTTGACACTTAATGTCCCATTCGTGGTACTGGGTCACATATGGCCTTGATGCTCAGCAGATGTACTGTCCCTCACCTTACAATAAATACCAATGGAAGCATTATTTAAGGGGACCAGTCCAACCCTCTTAGCTATGAACTTTGAAGACCCCCGTTGCAGTGAAGATGTTGGGCAGACGTTCAACTTAATCGTGCTCAAAAATAAGATAATAAACCTTGGCGAGCAACGTTTCAAACTCATTGGTTGTAAGAATGCTGACTGCCTAGTCGTACATAAAATGTTGGAAACATGCTTCCGTTATGGCGGTCTGGACTAAAACAACAGAACTGAAATAGTGTATGCCTATAGTGAGCCTAGTGAGAACCGTCCATCAAGAAAACACCAATCTTCGCACACGCGTTTGTAAACAAAAATGTAATATGTAAACAAAAAGGTCAGATACCGCATCACCTGCATGTGTTTGCAAGTCTTACCTGTAACGGACTCGTTAACGATTCTATGCCTGTCTACAACAAAACAAATCCTACGACGGAGACATGCTTTCCTTCGGACCTTTCAATGAACATCCTCAGACATTATTTTTTCTCAACACGAAAATCCCTCTGGATTGATAAAACACAGTTAGTACAAAAAGGTAAGGCCACCGTTTCCAGCACTGGTCCGCCCGCTCTGTAACCACAAGTGAAAAAGACCCCGAAGAACAGACTGTTCCGTTCACGGCATAACTACCCCCATTATGGCCACCAGCAGGTCTTTGAACAATCTGCCCCTGGTCACGGTGACTGACGCGGACGACAACTCGCCGGAGGAAGCCCCGAACAGTCACCACCACCATCATCATCGAAATGATGAGGATCATCACGAAGAGCATCATCATCATCAAGATCATCATCATCAACGTCAAGAGAGTCCTCTTCAAGATCACTACCTTCACCAGGATGATGCTCAGTCTTCCAGCCTGTGTGCCTCTCCAGACCAGTTTTTGGAGGGGGGTTACCCCACCCACTCCCGCTCCCACCCCGGGTCCCCGCAGCTGAAGAGGAAGGCCTTTATCACTTTTGTGGGAGGGACGCGCTTCATTATAGGTAAAGGCAGAGACCGGTTGGTGTATAGTCTGTGTGTGTGTGTGTGTGTGTGTGTGTGTGTGTGCGTGTGCGTGTGCGTGTGTGCGTGTGCGTGTGCGTGCGTATGCGCGCGCGCAAATTCGCGTGCATGCCTGCGTGTGTGTGTGTGTGTGTGTATTATGTTCGTGCGCGCCCCTGCTTATGCGTATTTGTGTGATGGTGGATGTAACTTATATGTGAGCACGCGACGTGTGTGTGTGTGTGTGTGTGTGTGTGTGTGTGTGTGTGTGTGTGTGTGTGTGTGTGTGTGTGTGCGTGTGTGTGTGTGTGCGTGTGCGTGTGCGTGTGCGTGTGCGCGCGCACTATTGTATATATGTAGGCATATGCCTGTATTTACACGTACATTTATGTTTGTGCGTCTGTTCGTGGACATTCGATTTATATCATGAACCACAAAAATGATCATAGTCTGTGTGTTTGCGTGCGTGCTAGTGCATGGGGAAGTAATTAATATAAATATGCGCGTCTTGTGTTTCATCACATTTCTTTAAGCAATACAGTAATACTTGTTGCTGTTGTGTTCATAACTCTCTATGTCATTAATGTTGTCTTCGTTATTTTGTCGTTATGTGTCTTACAATCTTATGTTTGAAATTGAATATCCGTCTATCTGTTTCTGTATCTCTCTCTCTTATTCTGTCTGTCTGTCTGTCTGTCTGTCTGTCTGTCTGTCTGTCTCTCTCTCTCTCTCTCTCTCTCTCTCTCTCTCTCTCTCTCTCTCTCTCTCTCTCTCTCTCTCTCTCTCTCTCTCTCTCTCTCTCTCTCTCTCTCTCTCTCTCTCTCTCTCTCTCTTCTCATCTTTGTTTCAGATTAAGAGGTCACTCGATACCCCCCTCTCGTGTGACATCCCTCCTAATAGCCCAGATTACCTTGCCGGGGCGTGAACCCTAAAATGTCACGTGGACACTGTACTCCAACGCCCGGGTATTTATTTGCTTCGAAACATGAGCAACGAAAACACACTACTTGTGGCGGTGCCATAGCCGATGAGGTTTAACCGAGGCGTAGTCACCGCTACAGCTATCTGTATTAATTTTAAAAAATCGGGACTTTACTGGTTTCGTACTGCCTCCGGGCATTGCCTCCATTATTGTTCCCACCATATTTGTATTTACAAATGTCCCATATGTGTCTGATTCAGACCAAGAGGACCAAGAGGACGTAAAACTCCATTTTCTCTCTCTCGAGCAACGAAACCAAATTCAACCTAACCCATAGTTGCCCGCTGACTCATTTTTGGCGACGAAATGTTATGCTGGTGAAACCATTTTAGACTGAATCACCAGCAAGAAAACATGACTTATAATAGGATCGCTGTCCCTTTGTTGGGGGGGCGACGAAATTCTATAGGAGTGATAACCACTTCTAAGACAACATCGCGTACATTTGCTTTTCATTACTTGACAGTTCAAGTGAAGTTGTGTTTGTCCAAACTTTACGCTGTAAACAAAAAAGAAGAAAAAAAGAAGTCTCAGTTTGTGTTTCGAAGGAAATCTGCCATTTGCAATTTTGTT
>CM065682.1:53027779-53030279 GCA_017654935.2 Phymorhynchus buccinoides
GAGAGAGAGTGAGAGAGAGAGAGTAGAGAGAGAGAGAGGAGAGTTGAGAGAGAGAGAGAGAGGAGAGAGAGAAAAGAGAGAGAGAGAGAGAGAGAGAGAAGGAGAGAGAGAGAGAGACGAACGACGAGCGAACCATTTTAATGAATAGGCCGTTGCCCGTGTCATAAGGGACCAGAGGGGAAGGGGCGCAAAAAAAATGAAAACAATAATCTTTAACTAATACATTAAACTTTCAACAAACATAAGCAAAACATATGTAATTTTGCATCAAATAGTATCTGCGAGTTTGTAAATCAACTGCAACATCATTTGGATGTACATTCAAAACAGAAGAAAAATCAATACAGTAAAAGAAATGAAACCTGAAGGAAAAGTGTGTGGCATATAATATATCTTAGAGAGCAATAGAAAGCATATTACTAATTAAACATGCTGCATAACTTGGTTTCTAAGATTAAACGCTTTTGATAAGTATAAAGCAAGAGGCATGCATATTATCGGATTAGAAAGCAACAAGGTTAACTTGAAAGCATTTGGTTTTAGATAATATCTTTCTGGAATGTACATTTGACGAAGGGTTTTGTATTGTTCACAAACAAGAATGAAATGAAGTTCAGTTTCTTCGTCACCAGGACAAAATGGACAATTTTTATCTCGATTAAGTGAATATCTGTAACGGTGAGGTTTTAACGGTGACACACCAAGTCTTATTCTTGTTAAATACTTTCGTAGAATAGGATTTTTAATTGTATACATATATTGTGGAACTTCACACAATTGTCTAAAAGTTAAATAGAATGTGTATCTCCCATTAGCCATTATATTAGAATCAAGATCCTGCAAATGGCAATCAAACAGTCTTTGTTTAAAAACAGAAAGGAATGACTTAATGTGTCCTACTCCCTGATTATCCCAGACATAACGAAAACCATATCTACATAAAGTGTCGCAAACTTTTGTAACCCAATTCATTTGCCCATTTGAATGAAATGTATATATCACATATTATAAGCTTTCTTTGGTATACGGTATTCTTCCATCATAGTAAGTCTTAACCAGTATTTTATACATTTTGTGTAAGTTTGAATATACAATGGATATCTATTACTTTCACAATATATGAGAGCAGTAGGTGTCTGTATACTAACATTTAGGAGGCGTTTGATAGCAAACAAATGTACTCTTTCAATGGCAGTATGGTCTGCGGAAAGGCCCCAGACTTCTGCTCCATATGTTACGATTGGTTGGACTTGACAGTCAAATATTTTAAAGAACAGTTTCGGGTTATTTTCTCCTAAAGACAACAAAAATCTTAGAATTCCAAAGATACATCTTCTAGCTTTTATGGCCATGTCTTGCAATGAGTATGAAAAGGTTAAACTTGTTGAAAACATTACTCCTAAACACTTGTATTCGTTTACTATCTCTAGTTGTGTGCCATTATAAAACCATTTCTCTCTTGATGCGATGTAACCCCCTTTTCTGAATATAATTATTTTAGATTTATCAAGGTTTACTGTAAGCTTAAGTCTATTGGCTGATTTACACAATACATCCAGTTGACATTGGAGACCTACTACAGAATGCGTAAGAAGAATTACATCATCAGCAAAAAGCAAAATTAAAATTTGAACAATAGCTCCCCGAACCTTCGGCTCGGGGACTAATAAGATCAGGTGTTAGACTTATCCCATGTTTACCAGGAGATAGAGGAGAGAGAGAGCGAGATGAGAGAGAGATGAGTGAGAGACGAGAGACGGAGATGAGATAGAGAGAGAGAGAGAGATGAGATGAGAGAGAGATGGGAGAGAGAGAGAGAGAGGGAGAGAGAGGAGAGAGAGAGAGAAGAGAGAGAGACAGAGACAGAGAGACAGGGGGAGAGAGAGACAGGGAGAGAGAGAGAGAGAGAGAGAGAGAAGATAGAGAGACGAGAGAGGAGAGAGAGAGAGAAGAGAGAGAGAGAGAGAGAGGGAAGGAGAGAGAGAGAGAGAGAAGGAAAGAAAAAGAAAGAGGAGAGAGAGAGAGAGCGAGAGAGAGGGAAAGATAGGGAGGAGAGAGGGAGGGAGAGAGAGAGAGAGAGACAGAGAGAGAGAGAGAGAGAGAGGGAGGGAGTGTGAGAGAGATAGTGATTTTATAGTTAGTAATAGAATAAGCAAATAGTACATGAGTGGAAGGGGAGGGAGCGTTGAGGGAGGAGAGAGAGGGAGGGAGGGTTACATCCAGCCCTTTTAAAAAGAGAATAGGGGGAGGAAAAAGGGAGAGGGAAACAAAGGCAATATAGAGAGCATGCAAAACACAGCCATACATAGTGGGAGGGGGGGAGGGAGGGAGGGAGGGAGGATAATATTGATTGAATCGAATTTTAATCTTAGAATGCACACACATGTTGCATCCAGCTGGACGAACATTTTTTTAAAATGAAGATGATACAGTTAGCATGCAAACATCCCTATATAGTAGCAAGTCATACACAAACCAAGCATTCCCTATTAAAATTCAT
>CM065682.1:53062779-53065279 GCA_017654935.2 Phymorhynchus buccinoides
TCTGTACCTGGACCGAGGAGCAATTATACGGGCAGCAATGATATCAACAAGGATGTCGTCAGAGTCAGCAAAGAGACCTTGGCCGCTAAGGTTACATACACGACTGGGAGAGCACATGTTCCGGTAACAATCTACCCGCCCTATCAAACGTGAAGAGATCCTATGCAGTGGTTCTCAAAATATGGCGGGAATAATACAGAACAACGAAAGAAAGAAAGGAACAAAAACGAGCATAAACGAACGATCAAAATGTACCTTCCACTCTGCTAACGAACACTGTTCACATGTCAGTAAGAAATGATAAGAAATGACGTGTTCTTGCAGATAATTATAGACCGGTGATGTCAACTAACCTTTAGGTGGACAAAAAAACTGTTCAGACGTCAATAGGAAATTGCGGATTCTAGCTAAATTCGGGTGAGCTAATAATAATAATAATAATAATATAATGAGGAAAATGTATATAGCGCCCATCTTACTATGCAGGCTACAGGGCGCTTTACACATAATTGAAATGGAATAAAAACATGAAACAAAAAAAACCAAACACGAGCAGACAAAACAATGCCACTCACACACGGAACACGTGATGCCACACATACACGTAACAAGAAGGACAAAGAGAGTGGCTGGCAATATCTCTTAAGTTTTAGATGTACTCTGCAGCTGCAGTCTTAACCTTAAGGTTAGTGAATGAACCTTGGTCTGTCTCAATGTGGCTGTTGTTCATGCTTTGCTAGGCGAATTGTAGATGAACATAGCTTTGGTGAAGGGAGTTGATTACAGAGAGAGTTACCTTTCCTTACGTCACTATTATCATCTATCCTTGCCTCATTTTGTTTCTATCTGTGCTTAACCTTAAGAATACGAAGCACTGTTCAGACGTCAGTAAGAAATTACACTTTATTTTTCTGACACAGACTGGTGGTGTGATGAACTAGCCTTTAGTTTAACTCTGTAAGAAATGATGCATTCATGACAACACAGATTGATGGTATGACCCCACCTTTAGACTAACAAACACTCTGCAGACACCAGTAATAAATGATGAATTCCTGCCGACACAGACTGGTGATGTGAATCTTTAGACGAACAAAATACTGTTCAGACGTCAATAGGAAATGACGGATTCTTGCTGAATTCTTGTGAAGTAACCTTAAGATTAATAAGCACTGTTCAGAAGTCAGTAAGACATGATGAATTATTGCAGACTGGTGGTGTGAACTAATCTTTGCATTAGCAAACGCTGTCAGACGCCAATAATAAATTATGCATTCTTGGCGACACAGACTGATGATATGAACTAACCATTAGACTAAGAAACACTGTTCAGACATCAGTAAACAAAAATGATGAATCCTTGTCGACACAGACTGATGATATGAACTAACTATTAGATTTAACTCTGTTCAGACATCACTAAGAAATGATGAATTCTTGCCAACACAGACTGATAGTATCAACTAACAAACCTTTAGGCTAACAAAGTACTGTTCAGACACCAGTAAGAAATGATGAATTCCTGCCGACACAGACTGGTGATGTGGATCTTTAGACGAACAGACATTGTTCAGATGTCAATAGGAAATGAGGAATTCTTGTTGAATTCATGCGAATTAACCGTTAGATTAACAAGCACTGTTCAGACAGTCAGAAATGATGTATTCCTGTCGACACAGACTGATGGTTATGAGCTAAAGCTTTAGACTAACTCTGTTCAGACACCAGTAAGAAATGATGATTTCCTGCCCACACAGACGGATCGCATGAATTAACCTTTAGATTAACAAAACATTGTTCAGACGTCAGTAAAAAACCCATGAATTCTTGTGGACACATGTATGACGTGAGCTAAGCGTCACACTAACAAACAATATTCAGACGTCAGTAAGAAATTATGAATTATTGCTGACACAGACTGGTGATGCAAACTAACCTTTAGACTAACAAACACTGCTATAAAATGATGAATTCTTGCCGACACATATATGACGTGAGCTAAACGTCTAAACGTCACACTAACAAACACTATTCAGACGTCAGTAAGAAATGATGAATTATTGCCGACACAGACTGGTGATATAGACTGACCTTTAGACTGACACACACTGCTCAGACGTCAGTTATAAAATAGTGATGAATAATTAGGGGCCTGTCGAAACAGACCAGTGGACGAACCTTTAGACTAACAACTCCTTTTCAGACATCAGTAAGAAATGGTGTATTCTTTTTCGACACAGACTGGTGGTGTGAACTAACATAAAGAAAAACCTAGATATCCTTAGTACCTATCCGCATGCAATATTTGAGCGTCCTAGGTTCTTCCGTTCAAACGTTATTGTGCCAGATGCTCGGCAGCATTTTCGGCTCCCGTGACCTTGATCTTTGACCTATGAACTTCATTTGGAACCTGGCCTATGCATCTTTAGTAGGACCTATCAGCATGCAAAATTTGAGCGTCCTAGGTCCCTCCGTTCAAACGTTATCGTGTCAGGTGCTC
>CM065682.1:53077779-53092779 GCA_017654935.2 Phymorhynchus buccinoides
TATGGCTCCCGGGAAACGTGTAAGCACGTCACAGTTTTATATGATATCAACACTCACACAATGACTAAGAGTGAGGCAGAGACAGAGACCGACAAGAGACCGAGAGACCGACATAGGAGACGGAGAGTCGGACATTCACTGCATTGACAGACAGCTCGCTTCTTTATCATCCCTGCCCATCTGTTGTTGTTGCTGCTGCTGCTGCTGCTGCTGCTGCTGCTATTGTTATTTTCCTCTCCCATAACATAGCCAGCCAGTCTCTCTCTCTCTCTCTCTCTCTCTCTCTCTCTCTCTCTCTCTCTCTCGTCCTTGTTATATTGTCACCTGCTTTCGCTTTCTCGGTGGTCTCTGGTGTCCGTGGAGCTGAATGAGGCTGTCGCTGCTAATGACCTGACTGGGAGGAGGAGCAGAGGTGTGGTAGTAGTGTAGTGTGGTGCGCTATGTGCTGTTAGTGTCCTCGGCACGAGCACCACGTGCGGAATGTAGCGTGGTGTAGTTATTATAGTGGACAGTGTCGAATCGGTCACCGTTAGCTAGTCTAGGCTCTTGTAAGTGCTGTGCTGTCTTCGTTCTTGCTCTTCTAGAAGGCCCGCCTTATTATTATTATTATTATTATTATTATTATTATTATCACAGACAGACTCGTTGTTTTAACTGTGTGTGTGTGGAAGTGTGGTTTTTGTGCATTGATGACCAGAGTTTCCATCAAAGGTGATTTCAGGGTGTGTTGTGTTTTTAACATCCATAGTTTATCGTGTAAGTATGTGTGTGTGACAGCCCTGATACAGTAATCGTAATGTGAAGTTCTGCTGCTGCTTCTGTCACGGAGAAAGCGAAGACATTTGGATAAAAGTGCCGTGTGGGTTTGAAGTTCCCTTTCTTTCGAGATTGTTTCGTTTGTAGAACTAGGAATGGTTTTCATGGCACAAAAATCAGCAACATAAAACAACAACAACAAATCCTAACAAACAAACTGGAGAGTGAAGACGCTATGTCAACAGCCGCGCTGTACATTTTCTGCTCCAGTGACCTTGACTTGACCTCTGACCTTCATTTTGAAACTTGGCCTATATATCCTAAATATAATACTACTACTAATAATAATGAATATTTAGGGCGCTTAATCTTAACAAAAGCCCTAAGCGCTTACAATCATGATAAAAACAATACTAACAAAATGAAAAGCTAGACAACGCACAAAGCACTCACACGAACTTGAGGTCGAACACACACACACACACACACACACACACACACACACACACACACACACACACACACACACACACACACACACACCAACACACACACACGCACACGCACACACACACACCAACAAAACACATACACACACACGCGCGCGCGCGCGCACGCACACACATGACTCAATGGATAACCTTTGCAGGAGGAGGAGTAGAAAGATTATGTTTTGAAGAGAGTTGTTTTGAGGGATGACTTGAAAGAAGAGAGGCTGTTTGAGGTTCGGAAGGGAGGCCGTTCCAGGAGGAGGGAGCTTGGAAAGAAAAAGAACGTTCGCCAAGAGTTCTGGCACGGAAACGAGGGATCTGCAGAACGTGAGTGTCAGAGGAGGAGCGAAGCAGTCTAGTGGGAGTATAAATCGATAGAAGATCAGAAAGATATGATGGGTCCGAACCATTCAGCGACTTGTAGCATAACAGAGAGAGTTTATACTCAATGCGCTTTTCAACAGGGAGCCAGTGGGATTGAAGCAAAGGAGAAACATGAGAGGTCCTCGGGCATTTCAGGACGAGGCGAGCAGCATTATTTTGGACTTTCTGCAATTTAATCAGGATATTTTGTGGGCAGCCAGCAAGGAGAGAATTACAGTAATCAAGTCTTGAAAGAACAAAGGCAGAAATGAGGGTTTTGGTGGCTTCTTCAGACAGAAGATGGCGTACAGAACTGATGCGCCGAAGCTCCAAATAGCAAGCACGGCAGACAGAAGAAATGTGACTTTGAAAAGAGAGTGTCTGGTCCAGTACAACGCCTAGATTGCGCACGGTAGTAGAGGTCTGAATGAGAGAGTTTCCAAGTTGGACAGAAGTAGGGACAGAGATTGTAGACATGAGCCTTTTTGATAGAATGAAAATCATTTCAGTTTTGTCGTTGTTTAGCTGGAGCTTGTTGTAAGTCATCCATGCCTTGATGTTATAAATACATAGCTGTGTACGTTCAATGATTTGGTTGTCATCAGAGAAGCAGTGATGGTAAATGTCATGATGGGCCACAATGTCAGAAATAGGTTGAGTATAGAGCAAAAAGAATGGGACCCAGAACAGAGCCCTGGGGAACTCCATGCTTCAAATCGGCTGAACTTGAAGAGAAGCCGTTGACAGAGACAACTTGAGTACGACCGGAGAGGTACGAGTGAAGCCATGTCAGTGCATTAGAATAGATGCCAAAAGTATGTTGAAGTATAGAGAGGAGGGTGGAGTGATCGATGGTATCAAAGGCAGAAGACAGGTCTAGAAGAGAGAGCAGAGAAACCTGACCATATCAATGCGTATCATGACAAAAATGAGCCACCTGGGTCTTCCGTTCAAACGTTATTGTGCTAACACAGTCGCAAACAAACTAGAGAGTGAAGACGTTATATCAACAGCCGCGTTGTACACTTTCTGCTCCAGTGACCTTGACTTGACCTCTGACCTTCATTTTCAAATTTGGCCTATATGTCCTAAATAGCAATGCGTATCATGGAAAAAATGAGCCACCTGGGTCTTCCGTTCAAACGTTATCGTGTTAACACAGTCGCAAACAAACTAGAGAGTGAAGACGTTATATCAACAGCCGCGCTGTACACTTTCTGCTCCAGTGACCTTGACTTGACCTCTGACCTTCATTTCCAAATTTGGCCTATATGTCCTAAATAGCAATGCGTATCATGGAAAATATGAGCCTCCTGGGTCTTCCGTTCAAACGTTATCGTGTTAACATACATACACAGTCACATGCACGCATACAATGATGCATGTATAATGTACGTTATCGTGTTAACATACATGCACAGTCACATACACACATAGTCTCGCACAATTATACATACATATGTCCGGATATCCTAACTATCAATGCGTATCATGAATAACAAAATTAGCCTCCTAGGCCTTCCGTTCAAACGTTACAATGTTAGCATACATACACAGTCACATACACGCATAGTCACATACAATGATGCGCATAATATCATGTCCATACATAGTCAGCCAGGGACAATCAGATAGACGTCACTGAAAACATTATTAGCTTCGCCACGCGGCTAGTAGCCAGTGCTTTAACTTCAGACTTTGTATTTTTGCCTTGTCATTTTATTCATGTTTAACATTACGTGGTATGATTTAACATGATGACAGTCCTGCCATGGCCTTAGTTGTCGACGCGGCTATAATTTTAATGTCTTAACCATCAAAATGTCACCATAATTCCTTGACATGTTTTTTGTGTTTTTTTCTCTCTTTTTTTAACTGAAGGTTATGGCTCATTTGGTTAAAACCGCCTCACACTTTCTAGACTTTTTTTTTTAGTTGAAAACAAATTCAGTTGTGAACTCTATTCAGCTAGTTGTGGCCGTGTGCCGTCTTTACTATCAGCAAGGATTGTCTATCTTCTCACAGCTGCCTGAGTGAATTGGAAGTAAATGGTGCAGTCGCCAATTCCTTTCGACCTGGTTGGAAGGGTCGCATCGGCGACCAAAACTTGCATTTTTGATTTCTACTCACTCTGTCAAAAGAAATGAAAACTGTCGAAAGGCCACATCCATTTTCATCCGACTTTGTTAGATAGTGTGGTGCGGCTTTTAGAGTCTTTATAATAGTGTAACAGAAGCGAAGGTAGAATATGTGTGTTGACTTTTCTGTTTTACTGAGTGGACAGATTTTCTGGTGGTGCATTAGTGGATTCATTCACTTCATAAATTGGGCTGACGGGCTTTTGCCGAGTGTTGCTTTTTTGTGATTTTGTCGCTGAGAATAGCCTAATTTGTGACGAAAGCAAACAATATTTTACAACCTCAAGCAGAATAGCCTCTTTTTTATAATGTGTTAACAAACAGAATTATAGACACATTTTCAAAGGCGAAAATATAACCTCCTTGGCCGCGGTAATTAGTTAGCGCTAGCGTTTAGTTAAAGATGAATATTTGTGTTGGCAAACGAGTCAGCGAGCTCCCCCCTTTTAAGCTGCTTCAGTCAGCAGTGTTACGTGGTGCGTGTTGAATACCAAACAAGTTGGGTTTTTTAAACAGAAAAAAGGCAGCGAAGCGAGTAAATTAATGATTGTCTGAAATAACAGATTCTCAACACAATGTTGGTTCCTTCTGACATCTTTTGGGGTGTTTCGATTGTTTGGGATTTTTGTTTTGTTTTGTTTTCATGGTTTAAAGCCATACTGAGAAATAAATGTGAAATGAAAGAAAGAAAGAACCGAATCAATCAATCAATCAACCAATCAATCAATCTATGACAACAACAAAATATGTTCGTTGGTCTCTTAAAACCTCTAGCAAGTTTCTGAGTTGAAAGATGGTGAGATATATGTCCCGTCCTATTAGGATAGACTCTTAAAGACAGGTTGTTTTACCCCTAGGTTTATGCGTCCATGCCTTTATCTGCTCTGAGCTAGTCGAGTTGGTGCTGTACGCGGTCCCGAGAGAGTATGTATAGTGTAAATAGGGAGTTTCGTACCTTGTTCTGGTTGGTTGGTTGGTTGGTTGGTTGGGTTTGTGTCATCCGGCAAGACCTTAATATGGTATCAAATATGTTTCCACCCAAGGCTAAGCAGGATATCGTGTGTGTGTGTGTGTGCGTGTGCGTGTGTGCGTGTGTGTGTGTGTGTGTGTGTGTGTGTGAGAGAGAGAGAGAGAGAGAGAGAGAGAGAGAGAGAGAGAGAGAGAGAGAGAGAGAGAGAGAGAGAGAGAGAGAGAGAGAGAGCGAGCGAGCGTGAGTGTGCGTGCGTGCGTGCGTATGTTTGCGTGTGTGTGCGTGGACGTTTTCATGACTGTGGGAAATGGGGTGAAGTCACTCAGGAGATTCAGGACTGGAGTCAACCGTAAAGCCATTGTCAACGGAGTAGAAGGGGGGTCACATTCACGACAGTTTAATGGGCTTTCATCAACATTCGAACAGGGCTTCAAGTTACTCGGATAAACGGCGCACCTGCGCATGTACACGCACGCACGCACGCACGCTCGCACACGCACATACACACGAGCACGCAGGCGGGCGCGCGTACGCACAGACGACATAATCACACGTACACACACGCGCGTGCGCGCGCAAACACACACACACATACACACTCACACGAGTCTAAACACGCACGTGCACATAGAAAACAAGGGCGTCGCCGAGCGGCAGACATGTCCGTCACCAGCAATGCCACGCACTTGCGACACCCCGTAAAGTGTCACATCCTGACACAAAATTGGAAGGGATTCTGTCTTCTAGTTCACGAGATACAGCTTGAAGAAGAAACATATAGCGCAAAGAAGGACATTTCGGTCTTCAAGTCACACTTCAAGGTCAAGGTCAGCATGGTGATAATTTATGCTCGGATGTTTTCTTCTCTAGGGTATACAGTACCACACACAATCTGAAGCGCTTCTGTCAAGTACCAATGTGGAAAATATGGCTTAAAACCCAATGTGTAGACCCCTACCACTTGCAAGGCCTACTGATCGCCCGGACCTTGATCGGTATGCCACCATAAGCCAAAGTACCTTCATGCCAAATTGGAAGACTCTAACACTAACGGTGTGGGAGTTATGGCCCCTGAAAGATTTTCGGTTTTTAAGGTCGTACGCCAAGGTCAAGGTCACGACGGCAAAATGGTTTGCGCGGATGCCTTCCTCTCATGGTGACACACCAGCACACAAAATTTGACGTGATTCTGTCAACCCGTTCGAAAGATATCCTTGGGACAGACAGAAGGAGAAAAAAATGACCCTCCGATTTTCAGGCTCCAGCGATCTTTTTGACCTTGACCTTGACCTTGATCGGTATGCCATCATCAGAACGGGCATAAGCCAAACCACCTTCATACCAAGTTTCAACATCCTATGTTGATCGGTGCCCGAGATATGGCTAAAAATAGATTTTCGGTTTTCAAGGTCGTACGTCAAGGTCAAGGTCACGACGGCAAAATGGTTTGCGCCGATCTCTTCCTATTAAAGAGGCACACCTTCACACACAATTTGACGCGATTCGGTCAAGCGGTTCGGGAGATATCCTTGGGACAGACAGAAAAGGAAAAAAAAATACAAACCAGCCCATCGCAATACAGTACTCCCCGTTTATAGTAAACTCGGTTATAAGAAATTTCGGTTACAGTAAAGGAAAGCACTGGTTCCCGGCCAAAGGTCTACTGTTTTATTACTAAATAGACCTCGGATAGTAGCAACTCGGTTATAATAAAAAACCTGCTATAGTAAAGTTACTTTTGGTTCTCCACAGGACTGGCTCCTCGGTTACAATATTTAAAAAAAAGTCCTCTTCGTGACCTTTGTAAATACGTCACCAATGTATGCATCACAGTCTCACCACTCCCTCCACCCACCCATAATAACTGGGTTATAATTAAAAATTTTAAAAACCTCCTATAGTAAAGTCATTTGTGGTTCCTCCTCTTTACAATAAAAAAAATTGTCCTCTTCCTGACCTTTGTAAATACGTCATCAATGTATACGTCACAGTCTCACTACTTCCTCTACCCACCTTCATCAACGAAATTGAAAGGCACTCAAAAACATGTTTCTTTCCCCTCATTACTTAGTGGAAAAAAATGAATCCGAAAAAAAAAATATATACAGCCAAATCCGCTTATAAGAAACTCGCTTATGAGAAAACTCGCTTACAATGAAGCAAAACAAATTTCCCTGCCGAACTTCTTTTTTCTTATCTATGATCAAAACTCAGATATAAGAAACTCGCTTATAAGAAAACTCGGTTATAAGCAAGCAAATTTTGTCTCCCATCCACAATGGTAACTTGGATATAAGAAAATTATGTCATACAAGAGAGTTGGTTTGCAGCTCATTTTCTTATAAGCGAGTTCTATTTACTTATAAGCGAATTACCATTGACAACATTTTCTTAAAGACCCCCCAGATCATGAGTCAAAATCACGGGTTCCATGTGTTTTCCTTCTTATAGCTGGTACAAAATCTTGTTTTGACCAGGTTTGACTCCCATACAAATGCCCCCAAATTCAAAACGAAACATTTTAAAGAGCATCCTCAATTTGAAGCTGGGGGAATTTGCATATGGGTCACAGCTACCCTGAAAAAAACAAGGGATTTAATCGTGTTGGGTCAGTGTGTCTTTAAAAGTGAGTTGGACCTGAACTGAAAGGATGTTCCGAGAAAATTGAAGTCGTTCCAAAAAGGGAAAGTTTACCTCAAACCAGTTGTGTCACAGACATTCTAAACAGTACAGGCACTTGATTGCAAGACTAATTGAGTTGTTTTTGTTCCTTTATTCCATACTTTCCTTCAGTATTCTGTGCAAAATAAATGTTGAGCAGAAGAAAAAAATATGAGTACTTTTGTGTTGGTGGTAGAGAGACTGTCCATCCTTACATTTTCAGCAGCAATGGCAGAGAGGAAAAGGCAATTCATTTCTCTAAGAAGATGAATACAAATAAGTGAATATGTAGACTATTTTGATTTTATGATGCAAGACATGCATCAAATTAGGAAAAAGGATTTTCTCTTCGTTTTGCTTTTCTGTCTTTCTTTTCTTTTTTTTTCTTTTCTCTTTTCCCCCCATTCAATTTGTTTATAAGGGAAAAAAACTTCAAAATGTTTTCTTATATCCGAGTTTCGGATATAAGAAAACTTGGATATGGTAATAAGCAAAACATCATCTCCTTTCGATTTTCTTATAACCGAGTTTTGCTGTATTTTGATTTTATGATGTAATAAAGTTTCCTTATTGTCCATTGGCATTGTACAAACGCAAATACAATATTGTCTTCCACTGTGTAAAGTAAGTTATACATCCAAATTAGAATATTGAATAAAAACAAGAAACAGGAATTTACATTTAAACAAATATGTTACTCTCACACCTCACCCAATCATTCATCTGCTCTCCACTATCTTGCTCACTCATCATGCAACTCACACCACATCTGCCTTCATTTTTGTTTTTTTATTTTCTGTTCTGTTCCTTCTTTTTTTCCTCCTTTTGTTTTGCATTTTTTTCCTTTTTTTTCATGCACCAAATTATGTAAAAGCATTTTTTTTTCTTCGTTTTATGTTTCTGTTTGTCTTTTATTTTATTGAAGGTTTTCCTTTTCTCTTTTATTTTTTCCCCTTTTCCCCATTCAACTCGGTTATAAAAAAAAAAAATCAAAAGGTTTTCTTTTATCCAAGTTTTGGATAAAAGAAAACACGGATATAAGAAAACAAAAAATTATCTCCCTTCGATTTTCTTATAACCGGGTTTTGCTGTAGCATCATGAAAATGCGATATTTTATTGCAGGCATGATAATCTATTATCAGGCATAATGTCTGTAGGCATAATGTCCAGTAGGCAAAATGTCCGGTGAGCATGGTGACCATAGGCATAATGTCCGTAGGCAAAGTGTCCGTAGGTGAAATGTCCGCAGGCAAACTGTTCGGTCACTGTGTGTGTGTGTGTGCGTGCGCGCACACACGTGCGTGTGCATGCATGAATAGATTCAAAGGCGATTCTGGAAGTTAGAGGTTGTACACTATATGCTTTTACAGCTAGTTTTGTTTTGTGCACAGGGAAATATACCATGTATAAACCCAATCACCTTTTTGGACCTCAAGCCATATGAGGAAGGGGTAGGATGGGTTTATATTTAGTATTTTACGTTAGCTTTGACTTTGAAAAACGTCATCGGATAAGATTAAAAAATACCATCAAAACTTTACTATATCCGAACATCGTTTATAAGAAAAACCTGTTATAATAAAGGAAAAGCCTTGCTCCCCTGCACTTTACTATAAGCGGGGTGTACTGTAGTCCGATCACCTTTGGTGACAGACTAATAAAAAGAAGATACATATACTATAAGATAAGATTAAGAGAGAGAGAGAGAGAGAGAGAGAGAGAGAGAGAGAGAGAGAGAATTTGACAATTTGACAATTTGACAGTTTTATTGTCATCACCATAAAAGGTCTCACAGAGAGAGAGAGAGAGACAGAGAGAGACAGAGAGAGAGAGTTTAAACTTTGCGAAGCGCAGTAGCCGCAGTTCAAAACACTGACCGAAATCCTCCCGTCCCCATTTTGCTTCGCACGCCTATTTTATGTTCTCTTTTATTCCCCGTTGTGTCTCGTTGTTTACCTTTCCCATTGATTCTCTCAGAATGTCCACACACACCCTCCATCCTTTCGGTTCTAGTAGCTCTTCATACTCACTGATACTCTTGCTTTAGGACCAGTGAGTGTACTGACTGAACTAGGCGTTCAAGACTGCGCTTGGTCATCTCCGAACATGGAACACTCAATATTTAGTAAAGTTTTATTTTTTTGTGTATTTGACGGTTTAAGGTTTTGGTTAGGGTTAGGGATAGGGCTAGAGCCAGATTGAATGGTTAAAAGATACACATTCTAACGTTTCGCTGAAAACCGACATTGTCCGTTGGCGTTAATACCAGGATTGGGTGCCTGCCAATGTACTTCATGCAGATGCAGATGTCGCTTTCCATATTTGGAGATGACCAAGTGCAGCATTTAACGTCTTATACTGACGGAATCAAAATAACATGGAATGGATGCTGCCGTTTCCGATACGCCCACAAGACTAGGCCTGCCGCTACTGCTACTGGTGTTATTTTTATTCGGTGTAACGATAACTGGATAGGAAAGAGAATGTTGACATAGACCTATATCCCTCAGTTTACAGAGAAAACCTGGCATTCCGGGAGTTCATCCTCCTCTCTGTTATGTCGTCATGATTGGATTATTATATGCAGCCCCCCCCCCCCCCCCCCCCCCCCCCCCCCCCCCCCCCCCCCCCCCCCCCCCCCCCCCCCCCCCCCCCCCCCCCCCCCCCCCCCCCCCCCCCCCCCCCCCCCCCCCCCCCCCCCCCCCCCCCCCCCCCCCCCCCCCCCGACTACATCGTTTCCATACAAATACGTTGGTTCAGAATCGTCCATAGACCTCCTTAGACATTTGCATAAAATACACGGAGATCATAAAAACAACAAGTGGATCGCCGAGCGGTAGATATTTAGTTCCCGAGCGGGCGAACTTGGGCCCATAACAGCCGCGTGACGCATCACAGCCGCGTGACGCATCTGCACTCCAGTGACAAAAACCTGGGGAATCATTAATAAATAAAACATTAAAAGAGCGGCAGATATGTCATTTGCCCGTTACGCCCTAAATTTCGCTTTTCAAGGTCAAACGTCAAGGTCAAGGTCAGCACGCCAATAATTTACGCTCAGATGTCTTCTACACTACGTCATGCAACACGACACACAATCTGAAGCGCTTATGTCAAGTTACCATATAGAAAATATGGCTTAAAACCCAATATTTAGACCCCAACCACTTTCAAGGCCTACCGATCTCCTTGACCTTGACTTTGATCGCTTTACCATGATCAGATTTGCCATACATCAATGCACATACATGCCAAATTAGAAGACTCTAAGTCCAACGGTGTAGAAGTTATGCCCCTTTACATAATTTAGGTTTTCAAGGTCATACACCAAGGTCAAGGTCACGATCCGATAATTTATGCGCGGATGCCTTTCTCTCTTGGTGACACTCCACCGCACACCAAAAATGAGGCGTTTCTGTCAAGCGGTTCGGGAGAAAATGCGGCTGGACGGACACGCGCACGCACGCACGGACGGATGAAACGAAAGCAATACTTCCCGAAGCTTCGCTCGGGAACTAATAACAGGACACAAAGATTCCGTGTTCCGGGCTCCTGAATTGAAAGCAGCCTTTTGAATAACATTTTCTGCGAGTGATCGAGTTTTGAGATCTGAGGGGAATGTTTTACTGGAGTAATTTTGAAACACGGCGCATTTTCGGCCAAAGAATATTTTAGTTGGTCTTTTCTTCTATTTCGCTTTAATTATCTGGCATACTTAAGTTGGTCTGTTGCAGCTTGCGGAATCGCCAGGAATGCAAAATGTTATTTCCTAGACCACAATTTCTAACTGACAAATTTGATCTCAGACACGTGTGACTGAAGGTCGATTTAGTCAGAATGTACTTGCCCCCCCCCCCCCCCCCCCCCCCCCCCACCTGCGTGCGCATCTCGACCCTTCCAACGGAAGTGTCGCCATCTTAGTCAGATTTGTGTGTAAACAGCATCGATCTGGCATTTTTTAAACAAAGTTACTGACTAAGATGGCGGTCTCCCATAATATGGGACGCTCCTTGTGGCCGGATATGACGACACGTGGGTACAAGCCATATTCGCTTTAAATCCACTTCCATATAACAGCAAACAATGTAGGTGGTTGTGTGCTGTACCTTGGGGAGCACTGCGGGAGATTTGTGTGGGTTTTTTTTATATATGAATTGGGTACACCAATTAGGTAGTTTCTTCTCGACGTTCACGTGCATGGTTTCGTTATTCCTCTACTACGTTGGAACTGAAGAGTGATGCCCATGCATAAAATGATTGTTTGTACATTTGGCGAAACAACGTATGATCTCTTCGACCCCATTCAAACTATAATCTAAGAAAAATAAATGTATCATGAAGTAGCCTCAAGTTTTGTGTTCCTGAAGTTCAGATCCCTCTAATGTTGCATGAAACACAAGGCATTCAGGTAGTATTTCGTCCTTTTATTGAGGCTTAATATACAGACTTGATATATTATATACGTTTTCAATGTAATATGAAAGACTGACAGACATCATGCAAGTAGTAAGAGGACAAAATAGAAAAAGAAGACTGAGTTGGAATCAATTTTTTTAAGAACAAAAAAAACCGTAGGGCAATGTGAATGACAAAGTTGAAAGTAAATATTGATCATGCGTACATAAGTTAGAAACTTTGACTTGCCAGAAGAGCACACACACACACACACACACACACACGTACGCGCGCTATGCCTCGATCACGTCTACGATTGGTCCAACTTCAAATTTAACTTGTACACTATTTCGAGGGGCTTAAATTTAAGAACTAGAGTACTTAGGGGGGTTGCGTACCCCTTAAGGCATTATCGTGATATGACGTCAATTTGTGGATCTCCAGTTCGATATTGGAAAAGAGTTAGATCACCAGCGTCTGTTAAAATGTTCATGCTTCCACTGTATCAACGCTCTGCTTTGTAACTGAAACCGTTTTCTAGAAGCAAACATATTTCTGAAGACTGTGACAAATAGGAATTTTTCGGAAATAATTAAGGGGAGTAATTTCATGGTGTGTAGGAGTTATCTTGCCTAATTCAATCGGTCAAACAGGGGAAGTTACTCTGCCATCAGGTAAATCCCCAGCCCTCGCTTCTTGTGTTTGAGGAGACACACAGCAAGTAGAACGCAGTGGGTCATTCTGAAATTGATGTAATTTTTATGTTTACGTCACAGTTTGCAAGTTCTATCATTTTGTAGCAACTGGTCACCCCTTATTTTTCTACAAAATGTTTGCAAGTCACTGATTCGCATCCTGCGGTTTCAAGCTTCGACGCCATTGTGATTGTTGCATTGTCGCTATGGTATTTGACCGAGTAATGGAGGTAATCAACTCTAATTTTCACAAAGTGCTCTCCCCTAGGGGTTTTTTTCCGAAAATCGTCTGTTGGTCATTGTGTGCCGGTACGGGCCAGTGCACACCCTACTATGGTTGTTGCATTTGTATCTATATACACTTATATGCAACCATAGCAACTTTCACCCTTCACCAATAGACGATTTTCGGAAGAACAAAAAATAGGGGAGAGCACTTCGTGAACATTAGAGTAGATTACCTCGACTTACTCGGTCAAAACCATGGCAGCATGGCGTTGAAGCTTGAAACCGCAGGATGCCAGTCAACGACTTGCAATTTTTTTTATAGAAAAATAAGGGGTGGCCAGTTGCTACAAAGTGACAGAACTTGCAAACTGTGACGTAAACATATAAATTACATCAACTTTAGAATGACGCACTGCGTTCTACATGCTGCGTGTCTCCTCAAGCACACAAGGCGATGGCTGGGGATCTACCTGAAGGTAGAGTAACTTCCCCTGTTTAACCGATTGAATTAGGCGAGATCACTCCCACACACCATGACATTACTCCCCTTAATTATTTCCAAACAATTCCTATTAAGTTAGGAAGGAAACTCTAACGTAAAATGAGTAGATTCAGATTTTACTTTCCAACTCCATGAAATTTGGTCTGTATTGTATAGTCGGCTACTGTAGCATTCATTTTGGTTAGAACTCATAGCGAGATTAGAACGTGTTTTTTCCGGATTGTAGCAGAAAACGAAAATAGGCAGAGATAACCAGAAAATGCAGCCGAAGCACAGAGTAAATCTGCCAATATTGTCTGCTGTGTGTTTTCATTTATACTGAGCACCCCTTAATTATCACCCGCGGAGTTTCCGGAGCGGAGGTGATATTGTTTTTGTTGTGTAAGTGTGTGTGTGTGTGTGTGTGTGTGTGGGGGGGGGGGTGTTGTTAATCACCATGAAGGAATAAAGATAGGAAGATGAAACTTGATGTGCATGTAGGCTAGGTACTGTATATGTGCCTTTTGGTATCAAGGCCAAGGTCATGACCTTGATGTATGACCTTGAGAACTGAAAATCTATTTTTAGCCATATATCGGGCACCAGTCAACCTATGATGTTGAAACTTGGTATGAAGGTGGTTTGGCTTATGCTCTTTCCGAATATTGTTGACCAATCAAGGTCAAGGTCAAGGAGATCGCTGGGCCCTGAAAATCGCGGGGTCGGAAAAATGGATTTCCCAAGATGAAATCAGGTGGGAATGTTGGTTGGGTATTGTAAATGTGCCTTTTGGGGTCACGGTCAAGGTCATGACCTTGACGTGTTATCTTGAAAACTAGCAACGCGGGCTCCGCGGGTGATTCTCGAATGCTACATTCGATAACTTTTCAATCTAGTTTAAGCTTTTCTGGTTGCTTCTTTAGTTATGTTAGGTGTGTGTGTGTGTGTGTGTGTGTGTATGTGTGTGTGTGTGTGTGTGTGTGTGTGTTCGTGTTTGCTTTTTGTTGTTGGTTCAGACAGTGACAGGATTAAGCCAAAGTAGTGCAGCCTATAATATAGTGAAATGGGGAAATACAATATAGAGACTGAGACGCTCACCGAGATAGGCAATAAACTGCGCTACCTACCAAATTCAATTTGGCAGAGAATAATCTCGAGTGTCAAGACAAATACCCGTTTTAAATTGTATTGACCGCGTTCTACACCTGACAACCAATCTTCTTCCCGATTGCTGGGGCTGTCGAGCAGGGGCCACCTCCCTCCTTCTCCCCTTTCCCCACCCTCACCTTTTAACCCTCTATGTTTGTGGAGTTGGCAGTGATAAAAAAAAACCGTCAATGCACATAGACAAACCCCCCCCCCCCCCCCACACACACACACACACATATACACACACACTCCTACACACACTTTTTTTTATTTGTCGAAACCCATCAGTTTTCTTCGTTTTCACCCCAAACCCAACCTACCACTTATCACTACGTACGACTGCTGCTGTTTCGCTTGTATGTCAGAACCCAGAAGCAGCGTAGGGGAAATGGCAGCCCTGTGTGCTGGTAGTGGTAGTACCACGAGCCAAACTGAGGGAGCAAGAGAAAGAGAGGAAGAGGTAGTAGTAGTAGTAGTAGAGAGAGAGAGAGGGAGAGGGAGAATGCAGGTAACAACGCCTGAAGGAGTACTAGGATAAGAGAACTGGAAGGGTTGTTGACTGGGGGGGAACCCACTGCTACCTGCTGTCTATTTTACCTGCCTGTTTACCTCATCTCGTGTCCTGTCTCCTCCGGCTATTAGGCCTACAACCACCGTGGCTCTGTATCAATG
>CM065682.1:53097779-53107779 GCA_017654935.2 Phymorhynchus buccinoides
CGCCTTTATCAACACAGACACACAAGAAAACAGCAAACAGCAAATATAGCAAAAGGAGCAAAAAGCAGGCAACAGAAGGGGCAAAAAAATCAATCAACAAGATAAAAACACAATACTGTGTGTGTGTGTGTGTGTGTGTGTGTGTGTGTGTGTGTGTGTGTGTGTGTGTGTGTGTGTGTTTGATCTCGTTGATTAGACTAAACTAGCGGTATTTGTTTGTGCTTATCATTTATTTACTATAACCGTGTACGTGAACATGTCTAAATTTATGGTGAAAAAAACAACAACACGAATACAGAAACTTAAAGCCCCCTCACACTATCGAACCAAGTCGGATGAGAATGGTTGTGACCGAGAGAGAGAGAGAGAGAGAGAGAGAGAGAGAGAGAGAGAGAGAGAGAGAGAGAGAGAGAGAGAGAGAGAGAGAGAGAGAGAGAGAGAGAGAGAGAGAGAGAGAGAGAGAGAGAGAGAGAGAGAGAGAGAGAGAGAGAGAGAGAGAGAGAGAGAGAGAGTGAGAGAGAAAGAGAGAGACGCAGACGCATGCGGTTTATTCTGAAAGGCCATGGCCCCTTAGAAGGGTTATGTTACTATTATTATGTGATAGTTGATACACGATATGAAACTAGTTCTCACACTATGATGTGTAAACGCTTCGTATTGTAAATGCTTTATACAAATATATAGCCAGAGTTTTCACAATATTTTGATTTGCTTATGCTAACAGTAACACGGATCAAGATCTGATACCGTAATCACGGCTTCCAGTCAACTCGCCCCAATTGCCAACTCGCCCCAACACACTCGCCCAGTGACCATCTCGCCCCATTGCCAACTCGCCCCAATGACCAACTCGCCCCAATAAATGTGTCGTACCACGACCAACTCGCTCCATCAACCAACTCGCCCCATATTAGCCAACTTGCATCCAGTTATATGAACCACACATCACATGAAGTTGTACTAAAGCTTAAGTGGGAAACTAAACGTTGTTACTTTCTAAATTAAGTAGACCGATTTACTTAATTTAGAAAGTAAGAACATTTAGTTTCCCACTTTCGGTTTACTTAATTTAGAAATTAACAACGTTTAGTTTCCCACTTAAGCTTTAGTAGAACTTCATAAAATAAGCACATAATAGAATGAATGAATGAATGAAAGAAAGAGGATTACTACCGATTCGAATCTAAGTGAAGGTTATAACCGTTGTTATTATTTCCCCACTGTAGAACCGAAAGGTTCAGGTGTATGTGTGTGTGTGTGTGTGTGTGTGTGTGTGTGTGTGTGTCTGTGTGTGTGTGTGTGTGTGTGTGTGTGTGTGTGTGTGTGTGTGTGTGAGAGAGAGAGAGAGAGAGAGAGAGAGAGAGAGAGAGAGAGAGAGAGAGAGAGAGAGAGAGAGAGAGAGAGACAGACAGACAGACAGACACAGACAGACAGACAGACAGACAGACAGACAGACAGACAGACAGACAGATAGACAGACAGACAGACATAGACAAATGAAGGCAGAGAAACAGAGACACGCGGAGATAGCGAGAGAAAGAGAGACCACACATTTGGTGACAGAAATGCCCAACGTGCATGAAGACAAAAAGACAAGAAAAAAAAGACAAGGAAAGAAAAATAGGATCACGCAAACCGCGAGCTGGGGCGAGTGCAAGTGACTGGTAGTGAGTGAGTGAGTGGTGAGTGCTAGGGCAAATTGAAGTGAGCCAAAGGTGATCCATTCAGGCCTCTTCGCCCGTTCCCCCGTGACTACCCCCTCACCCTCCCCCCCCCCCCCCCCCAGATTGGCCTGGGCAATTCCAGACAGGGGGGGAGGTGTGGCCCTCAGAGAGTGGCCGTGTCACGTTAGCGGCCAATCGGTGCCACGGGTCCGGGGACACTGACGTCAGCAATGGGATGTGTTGAAATAGTCCTCGAGCCAGGGGCCTAAAACGATTAGTGGCCGGTACCAAATGCATATCTAATGTGGATTTCTGAAATGACCTATATCTCTAAATAAACGAAGCAAAACATGATATCTATTGTGATTAAATTAAGGGAGAAGAAGCCAATTAAGGTGCTGGAATTGCCATGGCTTTGATGGGTTATTAAAACAAAATAAACAGTAGAAAGAGCCATTCGTTCGGTACCGAAAACCGTTTGGACTTTGAAATAGTAGTTGAACCATTTTCTTCTTCTTTGAGTCCAGCTTGTTTTCACAACTGTGGGTTACCAGAAGTTATCACTTTATCCTGGACATGCTGCCGAATAGCTACGAGTTAGCTGGATAGATGATACCGTCCATACACATGTATTGTACAGCATCTTGCAATGTTGTTATAATCATGAATTTAGTTTTCAAAGGATGGAGGCTCGTGTGATTTAATTCTGCCCAATTCATCAATTCGTCAATATTGTTTTGCAAAGTACGTATCATTGTTCCATAGTCGGAATGATTTGTGTGAATTGTTGTATCGTCAGCAAACAATTCACATAACGCACTTAATACCAGAGGTAAATCGTTCATGTAAATTGAGAATAGTAACGGGACTAGAACAGAGCCCCGAGCAACACCATACTTTGCCATTCTAGATGAAGATATAGAACCATTTATAGCCACCATATGTTTTCTATCTATTAAAAATGACGACATGAGTGTAATTGTATCAGAGGAAAAAACATACAATTTAAGTTTTCTGATTAAAAGTGAGTGATATATTACATCAAATGCTTTGATAACATCAACTATTAGCACCCCAGTAATTTGATGGTTATTGATATTTGTTAGCCATTTATCAACTAGAGTAGTGAGAGCTGTATGACACGAATGTTTCACTCTGAAACCAGACTGACATGGCTGGAAAAGATTAAGGTGACCAAAGTGTTTAATTATATTCTTTTATATGTGTTTCCTAAGGTGTAGATAAGATGGATAGGAGGGAAATGGATTCATAATTACTTGGGTCAGATCGATCACCTGGTTTAAATATGGGAGTTATTTTTGCGGTTTTAAATGCTTTCGGAAACGTTTTTATAAATGCATAAATTGTAAATGTCAGTAAGCGTTTCTGAGATGATAGCAGCACAGAGAGAGAGAGAGAGAGAGAGAGAGAGAGAGAGAGAGAGAGAGAGAGAGAGAGAGAGAGAGAGAGAGAGAGAGAGGGGGAGAGAGGGGGGGAGAGAAAGAGAGAAAGAGAGAGGGAGAGAGGGGGGGGGGGAGTGAGAGAGAGATAAAGAATAAAGAGAGAGAGAGAGAGAGAGAGAGAGAGAGAGAGAGAGAGAGAGATGGAGAGAGAGGAGAGAGAGAGAGGGGGGGGGGAGAGAGAGAGAGAGAGAGATAGAGAGAGAGAGAGAGAGAGAGAGAGAGAGAGAGAGAGAGAGAGAGAGAGAGAGAGAGAGAGAGAGAGAGAGAGACAGAGAATGCTACCCACTTAGTAGTCCACTTTTCTGTTGAAACCCTCTCATGTGTGAATCATCGGTTAAGACAAATTGGTTTACATTTCCTGAGCAAGACACCCAGGGACGATAATTACCCCCCCCCCCCCCCCCTCCCCCCCCCCCCCCCCCCCCCCCCCCCCCCCCCCCCTTCCTTCCTGAGTCTCTCATTCATATACACGCACACACACGCGCGCACACATACACGCACACACACGCGCGCGCACATACAACACACACACACACACACACACACACACACACACACACACACTCATGCACACAATTATTATTATTACATGCAACTTCCTTACAAGTCCTTTAATAAGTTAAAAATGATTATGTAAGTATAAGGTCAGTGTCTACAAGAGGAAGATTACTCAAATGTGTCCATATCTCGTCAGTCTCATTGCATAACATTAATATGTTTTGCTATTGCCAGTCTCGCTTTTGAAACATTTTGGCGTCAGTAATACTTTACGAAAATGAGAAGATGAAAGCATTATAATAGAAAAGATTGTGGGCCGTAACTTGGAAACGTTTGAAAGCAGATGAACCCCCATTCTGGAATTCTGATGCAGATGAGCCTGACCAAGGCAATTAGTATGCTGCGAGGGCTGATGGTAATTATATAGTGTGAATCCGATCTACCACCTCTGGCTTGTGGGTAGGACCCTAATCATAATGTCTACTTTACTCACTTGTCCTTCGCATTTGCACATTTCAGATTTATGTTTGCTTTAAGAAAATCGTTTTAAAACGTGGTAGTAATGTGTTCATTTTGTTTCCCAACAAGCCCCTGGTGTGCCTGCATTTGTACCATCCGGATCTGCAGAAGAATGAACTTACTTGAATCCCCAAACAGAAAACAGAAAGAGAAGTCAAGGTGAAGACAGAAGAGAGAGAAAAAAAAGAACAGCGGAAATGTGACGGAAGAAGAGGACAGATAATTATTGTTTTTTTAAGTAAAGAAAGAATAAATACACAAATAAAAAAGATGAGGATGCTTAGGGCTTAAAAGAATTAAGGGCACACGAACAATGGAGAGGGTGGGTGGAGGGGGAAAAACAAGCAAGAAGAAAAAAGCAAGAACGAAAGTCGGAAACGAAATGCACAGAAGCAAACATCGGCTTTCGAGCCAATTTGCTCCGACTCGTTACAATACCAGCATCACCAACTAATCGTGCATGCTTAGACCAGGATTCACCTAGCCAGAGGTTTAGGTCTGCTTTTAATTAAGTGGCAAGCCAGTTAAAGCCTCAACCCTCACCACCATCACCACCAGCACCAGTCTTTCCACTATACCCCCCCCCCCCCCTTGCTCATCACCTCTTCCACCTTGCTCCACCCACCCACCTACCCACACCCGTTTTTTCCTCTCTCGTTTTTTTCCATACAAATTCGTCCGACTTTGTTTAGTGTTCCTGAAGTTTGCAATGTTTTATTAATCTTATGTTTATTAAAGCACAGTGCTATTGTATACATTACATTTGTGACCCAGAGCCACGAAAGTGTCAAAATGACCATTCTGAGAAAATGGTACAGTTAGAAAAGGCAGGCAATTGTCTTTCTAATGATATGATATAAAAAAAACATTCTTGTATTCTTATTTGTTGCAGAGGTATGAGCACTTACAGTTGGTAAGGTGACTGTCGGCCATTTTGAGAAAACACAGTCCACAGTCTTGCCTAGCTGTAGAAAATGCATTGACCTACTCGTTTTAAAGCATATTTAAGAGCATGTAGAGACCATGCTAAACATGATCCTTTATATATATTAAAGATAATATGTTAAGGAACACAAAAATACCCAGAACCCAAAATCGATTAAAAAACAACCACCTCGTATTTTCTTACTTTTCAAGCCTACTGTGAGGACCCAGCTGAGCGACTTAATGTCCCTCCCGTGGGGCCGAGCCACAATCTTGTGACACGCAATAACAGCACATACGTGGGAATTCATATGGCAAAAACATAGCCATGGCAAAGTCAAACAAATGTATGGGGAATTCAACTTAATACGATAGGCATGTTAACTTCCAGTTAGGTTTGGTTTAACCCTTTCACCGCCAGCCATATTTCAGTCAAAATTGTATATTGAATTATCCTGGGTAGAGAACAAAATCCATTCTGCAGTATTGGGGATTCTTCTGTGGCATATATAAAATAAGATCTATCCTTACTTCCCATAACTACGACAATGGGGTCTTGCGATAATGGACCCCAGTTTGATGCTTTTTAGTGACATGTGTTAAATCACTGTGGTGCTAAAATGCGACTTTGGCGGTGAAAGGGTTAAACAACCTTTTCTACAGACATATTTATTATATTATGCAGCTATAATAAAATACTGCGTAACTGAACACAAGCAGAATTGCACAATCGCGGAACCGGAAATCGGCAGTCCAAGGGGAGCGAATGTTGATGATTGTATGTTAGGCCGCCAGGAGGCAACCAACCGAGGCTACGCTGCATTGCTGCTGAGTCAGTCGTATTTTGTTGTTTCCATGTACGAATTCCTGCTAACTCAAAAACACTGGATAACTCACGATGATTTTCTGGTTTCAGTTTAATAATCTTTAAAGTTGAAAGGTCTTGTTAACTCGAAATGTTGGCTATATGTCAGAATATCATGTCAGCCCCTTCAATTTTGACTTATGTGAATTTCACTGTAAATGTGATCAATATTATGTTTTCTGAAATCAATTACACCTATATAATTATATGGGGGGAAAACTTGATCACTTCAAAATGTACTGTCTATAAGAGACTACGCCTAATTAGACGTTAAACCAACCATTGGGAGAGACACTTCAAAGGAAAATGAGATACACGATGGGGGGGTCGTAGGAGGAGTGTGTGTGTGGAAGGGGGAGGGGGGGGTGTAGATTCAAGAAAGCTTAAGGAAACGAAAAAATATGACAGGGATTTGAGGGCGGGGAGTGGGTAGGGCGGGGGTGTGGAGGGGGTTGGGGTTTGACAAGGTTGACACCTCGAGGGAGACTGTTACTTTTACACGGTGTCCCTCGAGGGAATGGACACGTTTGTTCAAATAAGTATCGATCCTTCCACCCCACCCCACTCTCTCTCTCTCTCTCTCTCTCTCTCTCTCTCTCTCTCTCTCTCTCTCTCTCTCTCTCTCTCTCTCTCTCTCTCTCTCTCTCTCTCTCAGGAAGGCTGGTAGAGAAGACTGGTAAGAAGGCTGGAGAAGACTGGTAAGAAGGCTGGAGAAGACTGGTAAGAAGGCTGGGGAAGACTGGTAAGAAGGCTGGGGAAGACTGGTAAGAAGGCTGGAGAAGACTGGTAAGAAGGCTGGGGAAGACTGTTAAGAAGGCTGGAGAAGACTGTTAAGAAGGCTGGGGAAGACTGTTAAGAAGGCTGGTGAAGACTGTTAAGAAGGCTGGGGAAGACTGTTAAGAAGGCTGGTGAAGACTGTTAAGAAGGCTGGGGAAGACTGTTAAGAAGGCTGGTGAAGACTGTTAAGAAGGCTGGGGAAGACTGTTAAGAAGGCTGGTGAAGACTGTTAAGAAGGCTGGGGAAGACTGGTAAGAAGGCTGGGGAAGACTGTTAAGAAGGCTGGAGAAGACTGTTAAGAAGGCTGGGGAAGACTGTTAAGAAGGCTGGAGAAGACTGGTAAGAAGGCTGGGGAAGACTGTTAAGAAGGCTGGAGAAGACTGGTAAGAAGGCTGGAGAAGACTGGTAAGAAGGCTGGAGAAGACTGGTAAGAAGGCTGGAGAAGACTGTTAAGAAGGCTGGGGAAGACTGTTAAGAAGGCTGGGGAAGACTGTTAAGAAGGCTGGAGAAGACTGTTAAGAAGGCTGGAGAAGACTGTTAAGAAGGCTGGGGAAGACTGTTAAGAAGGCTGGAAGACTGAAGACTGGGGAAGACTGTTAAGAAGGCTGGAGAAGACTGTTAAGAAGGCTGGAGAAGACTGTTAAGAAGGCTGGGGAAGACTGTTAAGAAGGCTGGAGAAGACTGTTAAGAAGGCTGGGGAAGACTGTTAAGAAGGCTGGAGAAGACTGGTAAGAAGGCTGGGGAAGACTGTTAAGAAGGCTGGGGAAGACTGTTAAGAAGGCTGGGGAAGACTGTTAAGAAGGCTGGAGAAGACTGGTAAGAAGGCTGGAGAAGACTGGTAAGAAGGCTGGAGAAGACTGTTAAGAAGGCTGGGGAAGACTGTTAAGAAGGCTGGGGAAGGCTGGAGAAGACTGGTAAGAAGGCTGGAGAAGACTGTTAAGAAGGCTGGAGAAGACTGGTTAAGAAGGCTGGGGAAGACTGTTAAGAAGGCTGGGGAAGACTGTTAAGAAGGCTGGAGAAGACTGTTAAGAAGGCTGGAGAAGACTGGTAAGAAGGCTGGAGAAGACTGTTAAGAAGGCTGGGGAAGACTGGTAAGAAGGCTGGAGAAGACTGTTAAGAAGGCTGGGGAAGGCTGGAGAAGACTGGTAAGAAGGCTGGAGAAGACTGTTAAGAAGGCTGGGGAAGACTGTTAAGAACTGTTAAGAAGGCTGGAGAAGACTGTTAAGAAGAAGGCTGGAGAAGACTGGTAAGAAGGCTGGAGAAGACTGTTAAGAAGGCTGGGGAAGACTGTTAAGAAGGCTGGAGAAGACTGGTAAGAAAGAAGACTGGTAAGAAGGCTGGAGAAGACTGGTAAGAAGGCTGGAGAAGACTGGTAAGAAGGCTGGAGAAGACTGGTAAGAAGGCTGGAGAAGACTGGTAAGAAGGCTGGAGAAGACTGGTAAGAAGGCTGGAGAAGACTGGTAAGAAGGCTGGAGAAGACTGGTAAGAAGGCTGGAGAAGACTGGTAAGAAGGCTGGAGAAGACTGGTAAGAAGGCTGGAGAAGACTGTTAAGAAGGCTGGAGAAGACTGGTAAGAAGGCTGGGGAAGACTGGTAAGAAGGCTGGAGAAGACTGGTAAGAAGGCTGGAGAAGACTGGTAAGAAGGCTGGAGAAGACTGGTAAGAAGGCTGGAGAAGACTGGTAAGAAGGCTGGAGAAGACTGGTAAGAAGGCTGGGGAAGACTGGTAAGAAGGCTGGAGAAGACTGGTAAGAAGGCTGGAGAAGACTGGTAAGAAGGCTGGAGAAGACTGGTTAAGAAGGCTGGAGAAGACTGGTAAGAAGGCTGGAGAAGACTGTTAAGAAGGCTGGAGAAGACTGTTAAGAAGGCTGGGGAAGACTGGTAAGAAGGCTGGAGAAGACTGTTAAGAAGGCTGGTGAAGACTGTTAAGAAGGCTGGGGAAGACTGTTAAGAAGGCTGGAGAAGACTGTTAAGAAGGCTGGGGAAGACTGGTAAGAAGGCTGGAGAAGACTGTTAAGAAGGCTGGGAAGACTGTTAAGAAGGCTGGTGAAGACTGTTAAGAAGGCTGGAGAAGACTGTTAAGAAGGCTGGTGAAGACTGTTAAGAAGGCTGGGGAAGACTGTTAAGAAGGCTGGAGAAGACTGTTAAGAAGGCTGGGGAAGACTGTTAAGAAGGCTGGGGAAGACTGTTAAGAAGGCTGGGGAAGACTGTTAAGAAGGCTGGAGAAGACTGTTAAGAAGGCTGGGGAAGACTGTTAAGAAGGCTGGGGAAGACTGTTAAGAAGGCTGGGGAAGACTGTTAAGAAGGCTGGAGAAGACTGTTAAGAAGGCTGGGGAAGACTGTTAAGAAGGCTGGAGAAGACTGTTAAGAAGGCTGGGGAAGACTGTTAAGAAGGCTGGAGAAGACTGTTAAGAAGGCTGGGGAAGACTGTTAAGAAGGCTGGAGAAGACTGTTAAGAAGGCTGGGGAAGACTGTTAAGAAGGCTGGAGAAGACTGTTAAGAAGGCTGGGGAAGACTGTTAAGAAGGCTGGGGAAGACTGTTAAGAAGGCTGGTGAAGACTGTTAAGAAGGCTGGGGAAGACTGTTAAGAAGGCTGGAGAAGACTGTTAAGAAGGCTGGGGAAGACTGTTAAGAAGGCTGGGGAAGACTGTTAAGAAGGCTGGGGAAGACTGTTAAGAAGGCTGGAGAAGACTGTTAAGAAGGCTGGGGAAGACTGTTAAGAAGGCTGGGGAAGACTGTTAAGAAGGCTGGGGAAGACTGTTAAGAAGAAGACTGTTAAGAAGGCTGGGGAAGACTGTTAAGAAGGCTGGGGAAGACTGTTAAGAAGGCTGGGGAAGACTGTTAAGAAGGCTGGGGAAGACTGTTAAGAAGGCTGGAGAAGACTGTTAAGAAGGCTGAAGGCTGGGGAAGACTGTTAAGAAGGCTGGGGAAGACTGTTAAGAAGGCTGGGGAAGACTGTTAAGAAGGCTGGGGAAGACTGTTAAGAAGGCTGGGGAAGACTGTTAAGAAGGCTGGGGAAGACTGTTAAGAAGGCTGGAGAAGACTGTTAAGAAGGCTGGGGAAGACTGTTAAGAAGGCTGGAGAAGACTGTTAAGAAGGCTGGGGAAGACTGTTAAGAAGGCTGGAGAAGACTGGCAAGAAGGCTGGGGAAGACTGTTAAGAAGGCTGGAGAAGACTGTTAAGAAGGCTGGGGAAGACTGTTAAGAAGGCTGGAGAAGACTGTTAAGAAGGCTGGGGAAGACTGTTAAGAAGGCTGGGGAAGACTGTTAAGAAGGCTGGGGAAGACTGTTAA
>CM065682.1:53115279-53132779 GCA_017654935.2 Phymorhynchus buccinoides
AAAATCAGCTTAACATATTAATCACAGAAGCAGACAGATTGCAACTAGTTGTTAACCTAGAGAAAACCAATATAATTGTCTTCCGGAAGGGTGGGTATCTTGCTGCAAACGAAGTGTGGTGGTACGGAAATGATGAGAGCAGGGTTACAAATAGATACAAATATTTAGGTATTATTTTCACTACAAAACTAAGCTTGACTCCATGCTGGTCAGAACTAGCCAAAAAGGGTAGAAAAGGGATGATCGAAATCCTTCGTAGTTTGAGGAAGTTAAATTCATTTGATGTTAGTATATTTTGGAAGATGTTTGATACTAACATAGAGCCCGTTTTAACGTACGGAGCTGAAGTGTGTGGACTTATTGAAAATAAACCATTAGAAAGTGTCCATACTTTTGCAATCAAAAGACTCTTAAGTGTGCCAGTGCATTCCTCAAACAAAGTATGCTATGGCGAGTCAGGAAGATATCCATTGTTTATTCGTTCGTATGTTAAATGTATTAGATATTGGATTAAAGTAACAAAACTACCATTGACACGTATTTGCAAAAAAGCGTACCAAATGCTGTTAAGACAACACGAATTAGGTAAATATAACTGGGTATCAAGTGTTAAAAAAGTATTAACAGAAAATGGTTTTGGATTAGTTTGGATAACGCAGGGTGTAGGAAATGAAAAGGTTTTTCTGTATGAATTCAAACAACGTAATTCGATGGCTTGGAGTCAAAACGGACCATCTTTAGATAGTCCATCGACACATCATTGGACTTATTACAAAAACTAATAACCCGTATCAACCAATGACTGCAGAAATATAAAAAGGGAGTTATGCTTTTTTTCCAGTTCTGCAGTCTTTCTTTATACAAGTTATTAGTTTTTGTAGTAAGCCCAATAATATGTCAATGGACGATCCAAAGATAGTCCGTTTTGACTCCAAGCCATCGGTATGGTCGATTGCTTTAATCAAAACTGGCACGCTGCTATAACTGAAAAAGATAAATATAGTTGGTACCATTCTTTTAAGGACGGATTATATTCTGAAAAATATTTTGATGTACTAACAAATAAAATTAATGGTGTAGGGATGCCTTTATTAAATTTAGAACGAGAACTCTAGGCTTGTATTCTAACAAATTGTGGTTCACTCGTGATTTGTTTATTAATTCTGTTTGTCCTTTATGTTCTGATGGTTTTGAGAATGAATTGCACTTTTTATTTTCTTGTAAGGAATATAATAAGTTACGCAAAACATGTCTTATATTGACTAAATTCAATTTGCAGAGGTATAATTTATGTAAGTTACTTGCCTCAGAGAATGAAGATGTCAAAGTGTTTTGCTTTGTTTTTAGCTAAAGCTACAAAGCTTAGAAAAGAGAAATTGGATTGTTGCATATAACTTTGTGCTGCATTACCCGACCTATCCTATTGGTAACTTACGTATTATTGTTGGTTGGTCAGTCTAACAGTTATGCTTTTGTGTACATTTATTTTTCTCTAGTGTAATCTATCTATGTATGTAAGATGTTTTATTTTATGTTTCTTAAAAACAAATCTTATGAACTGATTTAGTCGCCAGTTAGGCTTATATTATTCTTTAGTTCATGGTTTGTGCTTCCTTGGCATCGGAGCATTGTTTGCTAATGTCAATAAAATTCACTGTTCAATTTCAATTTCAATTTCAATTTCAATTTCTCTCTCTCTCTCTCTCTCTCTCTCTCTCTCTCTCTCTCTCTCTCTCTCTCTCTCTCTCTCTCTCTCTCTCTCTCTCTCTCTCTCTCTCTCGTCATTGTGTTCGCTCCATGGAAGGGGCTATGGCCTATTATCCATTAAATTTCCGAGTTCCGAGTTCTCTCTCTCTTTATTTTTTGTTATGGGATTATTGGTGCAGGATTCTGTCAGTAAAGAGATCTGACCCATCGATTCCAAGTGAAATTTATTCACTCGAACGTAAGCCTGCAAACGTGTGACTGAGATAAAATAGGAACAGACGCAGATTTGTTACTGGATCTCGAAAATTTGCTTTTTTGCCTAGTAGCTCGCCTCTCTCGTTGCTAAAGGTGGACCCTGACGGATGAATGTTTGCAAGGAACACGTCTAGAAATCAAACCGTCAAAACGGCGATTCATCCTTGGCGGAGATGCTGGAGAGAGAAGCCATTTTGGATGGAATGGGTGGAGGACAATCCCATTGTGGTTGAATTTTGTTTCTTTTTTTGTAGTGCAGTAAGAACAAAATTAAGCTATTCCCTTTGTTGTGAGCGAAACGCCTTTAGATAAACTGCATACACTTTTTAATTTGTATTTTAAAGGTTTGTATTGCCAAAAATTTCGTGCGAACGATTTGGTCTGAACTCAGGCGGCCATTACAAAAGAGACGCCACACGCCTTCTCTTTCAGTGAAAGAATTTGACTTCCAGCACCTCCGCCAAGGAGGAATCGCCGATTTGACGGTTTGATTTCTGGGAAACCAGAGCAAAGTGAATGTTGCGATCTCTGTAAAGGGTGTTTTCATGGTGATCTCGACGAGTTTCTTGCAAAACCTCACCCGTCAGGGTCCACCTTTAATGTGTGTGGGTTTTGTGTTATTGTTGGTTTGATTCATTGATTCCAGGAGACATTTATACACTCGAATGTAAGCTACCGACTTCTGATAAGGACAGATTGAAAAGACGCGGATTGTATTTGGTGAAGCTAGATTGTTGTACTCTCGGATCTATTAGAACGGGGTAGTACATTAGGATGTGAACGAGGTCCTGCCTGTGTTTTTTTTTGTCTGTTTGCACGTTCCTGGCATTTTATTGGATTACGAGAATGAGCGATCCGCCGTCTCCCTTCACGATCTTATCGAGTCCGTTATTTTTTTTTGTTATTTTTAACACGGGAAACAGCGCGGAACAGCGTGTGTCATCCTCTAAATTAATAAATGGACATTTCCCCCCAAACACATTCGCCTTCGAATTGTCAGAACATCGTACCAAAAGGGAAGTTTGACTGCATAATCGCTCTACACTAACTGGGCTTTATGCCATAAACGTGTACTATAGGTCCTAGCATCTATGTAATACCAAGGAGCTTGATAATATGGAGTAGGTCTACTGCTGAGAACGCCGAGCTCACGTTTCACGGCTCATGGAGCCTGACTTCCTGTGCCTTTCTGACAGCAACAGGGCTCCAGGAAGTGAAGGATGGATTAGGTGGGGTGGTGGGGTGGTTTTTTTTTGGGGGGGGGCTACCTGTCTGTCTGTTTGTGTGTCTGTTTGACTGCATGTATATCTGCTAGGTGGGAGCGGCATAGTAACATGGAGACGGTAAACAAGGGCAGGTGTGGAAATTAAACAAAACACTCAAAACAAACAACAAATGGAAGGGATGGAGGTGTATGTGGGTTTAGAGGCCTTGTTGAGATAGTTCTATTTCCCCATGGCAACGCAGTGGTGGCTCATTCTTAACCCTTTCAACGCCAGCCATTCTTTTCATCTAAAACTTCCATTAAACTTACCTGGGTGCACGGTAGAAAAAAAATATGCTGTCTGCAATATTGGGGATTCCTCTGTGACATGCATCAAATAGGGCCTATCCTTACCTTCCAAAATTAAGAACATAGGGTAATTAGATACCAGACCCTCATTTGATGCTTTTTATTGACATGTGTATTACATCATTATGGTGCCAAGAGGCACCAGTGGCGATGTAAATTTGTTTTAAGGTCTGGTACACGTTAACACTATTCACAAGATAATAATAGTTATATTCTCACCATGACAACACAGTGAGCTGTAAGTCGTATTAAGAGTGGGCTATCACTGTGTTGCCATGGGGAAAAAGAGATGTCTCATGAATAATGTCAACGTGCACACAGACCTTAATATGACTTACAGCTCACTGTGTTGCCATGGGGAAATAGACATATCTTGTGAATAGTGCTAACGGGTACACAGACCTTTTGGCATACAGTGAAACGGAATAAAACAGATAAAGGTTACTTTACACGTTAATTATACACGTTATTGTTCTTCGCTGTTTCCCCATAGCAACACAATGATAGCCAGTCATAACATCACTGGCATATCACAGGTGTTTGCCATGGGGAAGGAGCGAATAATGTTAACATGTATTGAGACCATAAGGAGTGGAAGGAGGGTGTGTGTGTGTGGGGAGGGATGTCATCGTGTCTGTTTGCTTGTTGTGTGCATGTCACCATGTCTTGTGAACTGCTGCACACAATCACTTTATATTTTGATAAGATGAATTTTAAAACAACTTCACTCTTGAAAGCAAAAGTTTAGGCTCATCTCGGAGCTTCGTTTGTTTGTTTTGGGGTTTTTTTCTGCCGCTATGCCTACGTGTTCAGTCTGAAGATTCAGTCGGAATGTATGGATGGTCACGGGGTATCGCCTGGAAACCGTTACACTAAGTCTAAAATAAAATATGAACCACCTAACTGTGGAAAGCCACTTCAAGTTTGGTTCAGTGGTATACCACCTGAAGCTAATATGTTTGTTAGCGCAATGTCAGTTGAACTATTGTACGATTGTAGACATTATTAACATCTCTAGCCTCTTGGCTATTCGTTTTCATGTTATTCCTTCCCTACATTTAACCCCGTCCCACCCACACACACCCAACTGGCCCCCGAGCTCTCTTCTTAGCGTGCAATGTCTTCATTAACCCTTTCGCCGCCAGCCATTTTTCAGCCAAAAAATAGCATTAAACTGAACTGGGTAGAGACAAATAGTTATGCAGTATTGCGAATTCCTCTGTGACATATATAACATTAGGCATATCCTTACCTCCCAAAATAAAGAAAATATGGTCTTTGGATAACAGTCCATGATTTGATGCCTTTTAGTGACATGGGTGCTACACCATTGTGGTGCTAAAATGCGACATTGGCGGTGAAAGGGTTAAACCTCATTCGAGCACAGTGGATTCCTGATAACTCAAAAACGGATAACTCAAAAAAACACTGGATAACTCACAATAGTTTTCTGGTCCCAGTTTAATCATCTTTATGATGCAAAAAGTCCCTTTAACTCAAGCTATTGGCTATATCCAAATAACATTTATGTCACTCCAATTTTGACTTACGCGATTTTCATTGTATGTTAATTCTGTTTATTTATTTACTATTGTGTTTGAGGTTTTATTCACCGCGTTTATTATTTATTGCATCTTCATATGCTTGTGTGAGTGTAGCGTTTTGATGCTTTTTAGTTCAATGGTCGACTTATGGCGATAATTTGACCGCCAGGGGGCAGTCAATCCACTAGGGGCTTTTCACGCTATATTCTTAGTTGGGCGTGGTGAGAGAGAGAGAGAGAGAGGGAGGGTGGGACTCCTCCCTATCTCTATCTCTCTCTCTCTCTCTCTCTCTCTCTCTCTCTCTCTCTCTCTCTCTCTCTCTCTCTCTCTCTCTTTATCCCCAACTAAGAATATAGAGAGGATTAGCCCCACTCGAGCGCTATGCCACCTGGCGGACAAAGGAGCCAGCTAAGTCGCTCATTGTATCTTAATTCTTCTAAGACAAGTGAGAGCATCAAGGTAAGTATAAGACTTGAAGGCCAGCAGAAGAAGGAATGGCGTTCTTAAAAAGCACACTATATTTGGCAAAAGCAGAAGAGACGCCATCTTTCACCACTTCGGTGTTAGAAAATAACAGGCACTAACTGGTGTGTGTGTCACTGAGTGACGCGTGCCACTGAGTGACATGACAATGACAGCTGCCGCTACTTTGATTGAGGGGATTTTGTTGACGATGACGCAGAATTATGGTAGGCCTTCTGCAAAGAGATGCACGTGCATTGCATGCAGCGCAAGCGCAGAGGGCATATAGTTACTTTGTTGGAACATGGCGGATCGGAGAGGAAGTCGAAGCATCCCTTTTTGGCTCAAGAATGGAGTTTTTAGTTTCAGTTCTTAGTTCTTAGTAGTCTTCGTCATTATTTCGCCTGCTGCTTAATTGGGGGTTATGTTCCGTGCTTCCTGTATCCTGTACTTTGAAGGAAAGCGAAGGGGGGATGGGGGGGGGGGGGGGGGGGGGGGGGGGGGTAGCTTGAAGTGTGAAGGATAAAAACAGATGCGCAGCGATAGTCAAATCCATGCAAGCACACAGCTACAAAATTAACAGCTAGTGTATAATTGTGTAGTGCTGAAACTTGGTTTAATTGAAGATTTCTCTGAAGAAAGAAACTGTTTGACAATCGTTTAAAAATCAAACTAAGTGCCTATTATTATTATTATTATTATTATTTATTATTATTCTTATTCTTATTATTATTATTATTATTATTATTATTATTATTATTATTATTACTATTATTATTATTATTATTATATTCACAAGGGAATATATCGCGGCGCTAAACATTGTGTTAATTACCAAAAAAGGTGATGAATGTTTAAACAAAATGCTCCATAATTAACTCCGAACAAAATTGAATGGAAAATTTCGATGGCAAGAAAAAATTTAAACAACTTAACAATTTATGGAACAAGAATCTGTTCATGAAAAAGCTGAAAACGTATCTCACGAATGAAGAACTTTTGTTGTTAAATTATCATGAGAAAAGGCAAAGGCTTGATATTTATCATGTTCGAATTTTGTTTTTCTACAATGATGTACTTTGCTGTCTTGTCATTGCCTACTGTGTATGTTTATATGTGTATATGCATGAATTGTATGTTATTAAGCATTAGCCATTGTTTTTCCTTTGTTTCTGTTTCTTTTCTTTGTGTGTTATAGGTGGTTTAATATATATAAAAAAAGCAAATTGTAATTGCTTTTTCAATGTTCCATCTGAAAATTAAAAAACAGTTGACTTTGACTTTGACACACATACACACGCATCCTAAGCACCTATTCAGAATCACTGTTTTCTGATTTGTTTGTTTGTTTGGTATAGTTTGTAGTTATTCTAATTCTGTGTTATGTATTTACTCACGGGTGTGGTAAATGATTCGATCCATATTCGGGTGCTGTTTGTTGTTGTTGTTTGTTTTGTTATTTGCCTAGATACATTGTGTCCTTTTTGTTTGTGGCTCAAGCCACAGACCTATAACTCACTTTGTCGGACGGTCGGTCGGTCTGTCTGTCGGTCGGTCGGTCCAAAATTGTCGCACATTTTGACAAAAATTGTCGCACTTCAAATCGAGGCTACACTTCAAATTGAGGCCGCTCTTTAAAATGATGTATTTTAAAAGCGTACAAAATAATAAACATACGTAATACAGACACTACAACAGACACGACGAGTATGCGGTGCTTCTTTTGATGAGTATAAGTAGGATACATAGTTTTAAATGTTTTCCAAAAGATATAAAAAGTTACGAAATGGTGCAGAGATAACATTCTGGTTTACAGATTAAAATTATTGAAAAGCCAGGGGAGGTGACTCATGATTGGAGTGGTAAAAATAGACCGCGTGCCACAAACTATTGCGATTTCGCGCTTGTTCTCTTACTCGCCTCGTTCATTCCGTTCCCATTATAGGGGGTTAGATGATCTAAAGAAGCACACACAGGTCTTCGGTCTGTAGCACACACAGGTCTTCGGTCTGTAGCACACACAGGTCTTCGGTCTGTAGCACACACAGGTCTTCGGTCTGTAGCACACACAGGTCTTCGGTCTGTAGCACACACAGGTCTTCGGTCTGTAGCACACACAGGTCTTCGGTCTGTAGCACACACAGGTCTTCGGTCTGTAGCACACACAGGTCTTCGGTCTGTAGCACACACAGGTCTTCGGTCTGTAGCACACACAGGTCTTCGGTCTGTAGCACACACAGGTCTTCGGTCTGTAGCACACACAGGTCTTCGGTCTGTAGCACACACAGGTCTTCGGTCTGTAGCACACACAGGTCTTCGGTCTGTATGTCGGAGGACCTGTTTGCCGTCCACGACTTTGAGATCAAAATCCACCTGGAGCACCACTCCACGGGAGTTGGTTTTGGCTCACTCGTGTTAGCGAAGCGAGTCTATGTACCGTAAACACTGGACTCTAAGACGCACCTGCATATAAGCCGCACCTCTTATATTCTGTTCCCCTCAACATAGATATGGAGAAGAGACTATCTATGCCCTCCATTAGAAACGAATTTACAGTTTTCTCTAATCCATAATTTGGGTCTTTGGTTGTTTCTGTTCTTCTTTTTACAATGCGTGTGTGTGTGTGTGTGTGTGTGTGTGTGTGTGTGTGTGTGTGTGTGTGTGTGTGTGCGTGCGTGCGTGCGTGTGCGTGTGTGTGTGTGTGTGTGTGTGTGTGTGTGTGTGTGTGTGTGTGTGTGCGTGCGTGTGTGCGTGCGCGCGTGTGCGTGCGTGTGCGTGTGTGCGTGTACGTGCGTGTGTGTATGCGTGTGTGTGCGTGTGTGTTTGTTTGTCAGTACAGCTTTTATAGTTAATCTGACAATAAATCGGTCCCAGTCCAGTGTGTGTGTGGGGGGGGGGGCGTGTGTTGACGAGTCACGTTTCTCTCTTTCTCTCTTTTCTCTGTTTACTCTAGGTTTTTAACAAAAAATATCTCCAACTGTTTCTTTTTTGTACCTTTTTGTCTGTCTGTCTGTCTTCTTATTTTTATTCAAGAACAGCTGCACTTTTGCAAACACCTTAATGCTCATCGAGTTGTTTACCTGTGGCAGAGATAAAGAGCCCGTAATTTTGGTGTGTGCATTCGCCGCGTATAAAGCCCAACCTGTTTTGTTTTCCCGGCTTTTAGATATGTATACTGTTCTTCGCTATGAATCGTGGCATCCCTCCTGTATCTTAAATAATATTTGGCATCCAATCACACACACATACTCGCTCATACCCGCACACACACACACACACATGCGCGCACGCGCGCACACATACACATATATGCGGAATCGTACGGGAGTGTACTGAGGAGTAGGGTGCTCTTTTTGTGTGTGCGTGTGTGTGTGTGTGTGTGTGTGCGTGTGCGCGTGTGTGCGCGCGGGTATGTGTGTGTGTGTGTGCATGCGCGCGCGCATGTGTGTTTGTCTGTGTGTGTGTGTTTATGTGTCTCCGTCACATCCCCCCCCCCCCCCCCCACACACACACACACACTTCCAAAGCGCTTCTTGACGCATTTAAACCAACTTTCTTTCAGATTAACATTATAGCCCCGTCGACAACTGTTTTGGACAACATGTCAGGGCTGTCGCCACGTTAAATCTTACCACGTATTAAAAAGGGATAAAAACAACACAAGGTAAAAACAAAATCAAACTTTTTTTAAACTTTTGCAAAATACACTAATTATAGTAACAAACTGAATTATAGTAACAAACTGCGTAAAAGGACGAATGTAGTATACTTAAGAGTTAGCTTACCCCTTTCACTGCCAATGTCGCATTTATTCACCACAATGATTTAACACCCATGTCACTAAAAGGCATCAAAGCGGGGTCTGTTATCCAAAGAGCCTTTTTTCTTCTTATTTTTGTTTGTGGCTCAAAGCCACAAACCCTATAACTCACTTTGTTTCAAAAATTGTCGCACATTTTGACAAAATTGTCGCACTTCAAATCGAGGCTACACTTCTGGCCGCTCTTTAAAATGATGTATTTTAAAAGCGTACAAAATAATAAACATATGTAATACAGACACTACAACAGACACGACGAGTATGCGGTGCTTCTTTCGATGAGTATAAGTAGGATACATAGTTTTAAATGTTTTCCAAAAGATATAAAAAGTTACGAAATGGTGCAGAGATAACATTCTGGTTTACATATTAAAATTATTGAAAAGCCAGGGGAGGTAACTCATGATTGGAGTGGTAAAAATAGACCGCGTGCCACAAACTATTGCGATTTCGCGCTTGTTTTGAGGTAAGGGTAGGCCTTACGTTACAAATGTCATAGAGGAATCCCCAATATTGCAGATGATGGGGGGTTTTCTACCCAGTTTAGCTTAATGGATTTTGTTTTGGCGAAAAAATGGCTGGCGGCAAAAGGGTTAAACAAAATAGCATAGTGCTTTAGTAAGCCGTACTGCACCGCCATTTTGCTTTCCATGAACCCAAGAGAGAACTGAAAGTACTGAGGAGGGGAGATGTGGGGCCCGGGGAATGTGTCTGCCGCTCGACGACACCCTCCCTGTATGTAGTTTCTTTCCTTTGTACATCCAGTTCAGGTTTCTTGTTGTTTCGTTCCTTCGCATTATAACCCTGTGGCTTCTGTTGGAAGACATCACGCGGCGTTGTTTGCCTGGAAACGTCTTCCCGATGTTGCTTGTTTCTTGCTGCTTGTTACTGCGCGGCTCATCCAGTATTGGCATCATTAACGTGAAAATCCCCCCCCCCCCCCCCACACCCACCCCAACCCTCCCAACTCCTCCACCTCACTCCACCCCGTCGCGAAGTTTTCCCTGCCTCCCCTACACACAATCGTCCCCAAGAAGGAAGGAAGGAAGGTGGCAGAGTGATTAAGACGTTCGCCTGCCAATTTCAATGCGTGAATTCGTCTTCGAATCCTGGCCTCGCCCTTTTCTTTCTTGTTCGACGAGAAAATCGAACTGAACGTTGAGTCCTTCGGACGGGGACTTTTAGAGCTAGTCTGACCCGAGCGCTTTACGCACGTAAAAATATTACGGCAGTCAAAAGTCGGTAAGAGCAGGGATTAATCCCGCTGCCTGGTATGACCAAATTGATAGCTGAGTTTCCCAAGCCCACTCCAAACAAAATGGCGCTGCGCTTGCAGCGACGCGCTCTCCGGGTGGGAGCAACCTGAATTTCACAGAGATACGTCTCTGTGACCATAATATACCAAAATGCCATTACCAAATACCTCCCCTACCCCCTTTCAATGACCCACCCCCTTTCAACCGTTCTGACTTGTACGCGTAGGCCTACTTTCTTGTTTTTTGTTTTTTTTCTGACAAAGCGGTGCCATTGTCCCATCTATTTCGTTTCAAACAACAAACTTTTAAAAAAAACACCAACACTTTCTTGATTCCTCTATCAGTAAGTTCCCAAGCTTACTTGACACGTTAGAAGTACTGCACATTTATTAGCTGCCGTGAATTAGTGTTTTTAGGATGATAAGTATCTGAACAGTTTTGTTGTTCAAAGGCTGCAGTATGGAAAATGTATTCCGTAAGTTAGTTTATGTGTTGGTGTGCCTATTGTTTCTTTACAACAACATTATTTATCAAGCTGTGTGACTTGCTAAACAAATAGCTCATTCAAAGCAGATCCCCTGAAATCGGAGTATGGCCGCCCATGTGGCGGGGCCCTTTAAAAGCAGCCATATATGCACGCAATCTTCCCGCCCAAGGCCGTGCGAAATGTTCACATGGCACTGGGTGTGCCCCCAGAGCGGTTAAGCCGTGGAACGAAAACAACAACAACACCATTCAAGGCATAATTATAATGATTGTGTTTTGATGAGGATAAGGTTCATACAAAAGACACATTATCAAAGTGTTCTATTTTATCTTTATCATCAATCATCCTTAGGATTTATAGTCATTACTACCGTTTTTTCTGGGAAAAAGTTTTTTTTGGAATAAACCAAAACATTGCTTTGCTGTTGTTGTTGCAACAGTGTTGCTGTTTTTATTTCGTCATTACTAGCCTAATTCTTACATCTTTTCTGCATCACATAATTATATCCGTATGTTTGTCCACACGCGCGCGCGTGCACACAGAGAGAGAGAGAGAGAGTGAGAGAGAGAGAGAGAGAGAGAGAGAGAGAGAGAGAGAGAGAGAGAGAGAGAGAGAGAGAGAGAGAGAGAGAGAGAGAGAGAGAGAGAGAGAGAGAGAGAGAGAGAGAGAGAGAGTGGGAGACAGACACAGACAGAAACAGCGACACACACACACACACACAGAGCGAGGCAAACAGACACGCAGACAGACAAACAGACAGGCAGAACAGAATGACAGATCCGCGCCTCACATGCTGCTAATTGACAAAGCAGCTCGAGGGAGCTTCAAACAGCTCCAGGTTTTCACTTGACGAGCGCAACGAATTGACGACTGTCTGCTTGCGTACTTTAATGCCTATGGCAGGTAACGAAGAGGAGGTGGAGAGGGGGGTGGGGTGAGAGACGGACAGAGAGAGAGAGAAGAGAGAGAGAGAGAGAGAGAGAGAGAGAGAGAGAGAGAGAGAGAGAGAGAGAGAGAGAGAGAGAGAGAGAGAGAGAGACAGACAGACAGACAGACAGAGAGGGAGAGAGAGAGTCTGAGTCTGAGTCTGAGTGTTTAATGTACATCAGCCATAGGCCATTATACAAACACGAAAATGAGAGAGAGAGAGAGAGAGAGAGAGAGAGAGAGAGAGAGAGAGAGAGAGAGAGAGAGAGAGAGAGAGAGAGAGAGCAAACTTGTGATGGAGAAGGATTAGGTACCGGTACACAATTGGCATACATAACTACATTTTAGGATCTAGGAACACCCCCACCCCCACCCCCACCCCGTGGGGATACCGGGGGTCTTTTGCATAAATAGTTCCCCCACCTTCTGGAAGTTCGTTGCTTGTAACTTCCTCTAATCTATCACTCTCTTTGACTCTGCCTTTTCCCTTTGCTTGCTGTCATCTACTATCTTTCTGCCTTTCATATCCATTCTCCTGCCTCTTTTTTTCAAGAAACGCTTTCAAAAAGATTCCCTCTTAGCCGAAGTCGGACATGCTGGGCCTAATCATTATTGATTAGGCGCATAACGGCAGCATGACGCATCTGCGCTCACCGTTGACAGGAAACTGTCTGAGCGATGGAAGAAGAAGAATAGATAGATGGCAGGGTTGTAAAGTTAGGGAGGTAGAGATTCCGGGGTACAGGGTGGTATAGTAAAGGGTGTGGTTGGGGTGGGTGAGTGGGGTAGGTACCGGAACACACATTGGCAGACAGAACTATATTAATTTAGGATATAGGAACGAATAATTAGTATGGCCTGTTTTGGTGTCCGCTTCTGTCGGACTGATATGTGACTGGGTGTAGAGTGGCACAGTGGTAGCGCGTTCGCTTCGTGTCAAGCAAACCCGAGTTCGAACCTGGGTACAGGGGATTTTTCCTCTCACTTTGCACTAGGCCTTACGCTCTTGAATGTGGAGTCTTTCGGATGAGACGATAAACCGAGGTCCCGTGTGCCCATGCACTTAGTACACGTTAAACCCAGTGGCAACGAAACAGTTGTCATTTGGTCAAAATTTACCCCCCCCCGTCTCCTTCCTCATCAATCACACACAACAAATCGCATGCAAAAAAAAAAATCAAAAAAATGGGTGGCGCGCCTCTGGCTGCGACGCGCTCTCCAGGTGGGAGCAACCCGATTTTCACAGAGATGCCTCTGTGACTATAAAGTATGAAGTACCTAAAATACCTGACTGATCGGCTGAGTGTTCTCTCTATATGTGTGTCTGTCTGTCTCTCTCTTTTTGTCTTTCTCTCTCTCTCTCTCTCTCTCTAAAATCTTCAACATTTCAAATAAAAACGGGCACGCATTTGGGCAGAACTCCTAGAAAACGTAACAAAAAAGTGTGTAAAGAAAATGGAGTCATCATCAACATCACAATGATTTTTACTACTGTTAATTAGTAATGTCAATAGTAATGAAGAAAACAATGCATACAAGGAAAAAAAGTGAGGAGGTAACACAAATAAAAGGTTTTGATTAAGCATCAATAACAGATCAACGACTCGCCTTCCATGATTATATGAAGGGAGATAATCCTTATCTTTCAGTAGAGGTTAATTGGAGTGGTCCCTCATTTCCGTTTTGCAGCTTTTCGGTTGAACAGGTTTTTCCCCCCACTGAAATTGCGTGAGGTCAGATACGTGGACACGCGTGCGCGTACACAAACACACGCCTACAAAATATCCACATAGTATATGCATTATGCAAATACGCACTTACGCACACACACGCGCGCGCGCGCGCGCGCACACACTTACCTACACGCACGCATGAGACAAAGAGACACATCGCGTGACATGGTATAACATATTGTGCCTACCTGTCTCTCCACTCCTCTTCCATTCCAATCACACACAACGAGCGCGCACGCACGCACGTGCCCACGCACGCACGTACGCACGCACGCACGCACGCACAATCTCTCTCTCTCTCGCGCGCACACACACACACACATGCGCGCGCGCGCACACACACACACTCACTCACACACACACACACACACGCGCGCACACATCACGTGTACATAATGCGTGCTTTCAATTCATTTAATTACGCCGTACTGTTAGATATACTAGCAATGAGCTACATTAGGCCTACTGCAGAGAACGTTCTGAAAATAAAGGGAATACAATATATTAGTTCAGAAGAAGAAACAAATAGAGAAGCAAGACTGAAAATAACTACAGAAACGCTCTCTCTTTTTCTGTTTGTCGGTCTTGCCCTTCTCTCATTTTTCTGTCTGCCTGTCTGTCTGTCTGTCTGTCTGTCTGTCTGTCTGTCTGTCTCTCTCTCTCTCTCTCTCTCTCTCTCTCTCTCTCTCTCTCTCTCTCTCTCTCTCTCTCTCTCTCTCTCTCTCTCTCTCTCTCTCTCTCTCTCTCTCTCTCTCACACACACACACACACACACATGCGCACTGCACACTCACACGCTAATAAAAACGAACCATAGCAATAATATATTCTTTTCTCTTATGTCAACCGCTATAGTATCAATATACATGAATATTTTACTGAGATAAAGAAAGAAAGAAAAAAGACAGAGAGAGAGAGGAAGAGAGAGAGAGGAAGAGAGAGAGAGAGAGAGAGAGAGAGAGAGAGAGAGAGAGAGAGAGAGAGAGAGAGAGAGAGAGAGGAAGAGAGAGAGAGAGAGAGAAAAGAAGAGAGAGAGAGAGAGAGAGAGAGAGAGAGAGAGAAAAGGGGGGGGGGAGGCGAGTGAAGGTAGAGATGAATGTAGTTGGGGAAGACACATTATAACTGTTTGAAACTGTATATTACACTATTGTGTAGGGCTATTTCGTTTGTTTTATTGTAGGTAGAAAGAAGAAGAAATAGGATATGGTGGATGGGAAGTAGGGGGAAAGATAAAAGGCGTTAACCCTTTTACCGCCAAAGTCGCATTTTAGCACCACAGTGATTTAACACCTATGTCACTAAAAGGCATACAATTGGGGTCTATTATCCAAAGACCCAATTGTCTCAGCTTGGGGAAGTAAGGATATACCTTATTTCATATCTGTCACAGAAGAATCCACAATACTGCAGGTGGATTTTGTTCTCTATCCAGGTACATTTCATGGACATTTTTGGTTGAAATATGGTTGGCGGTGAAAGGGTTAAGAGAAGTAGGGGTAGGGGCAGCTGAATCAGTCAGTCAACCAGTCAGTCAATCAATCAATCAATCAATCAATCAATCGATCGATCAATAAAATGATCAAGCGATTTGTTTTATTGTCTCCAAATAGAAGATTGTTTGTTGTTGCTCGGCGTGCACATTAAATACATTAAATAATTAAATAATAAATATAAATCATGTCCTTAACCGCCAGAGAAGATACATGACAAACATTTAGTCCAGTGGCCTGAAGAAAAAAAAAGAAAAAAAACATGCAATGGATACACCTTATAAACCGAACGTGAGAAGCAACTATTGGAGAGACAGAGATAGCACTGACACTGACACTGATACTGACTCTGACACTGATACTGACTCTGACACTGATACTGACTCTGACACTGATACATAGTATTTTGTGAAGGCCGTCGACCCATACACAAAAGTGTTTACCCTTTCCCTTCCTCTGTTCCAACATGCCCCCCTTCACCCCCCCCCCCCCCCCCCCCCCTCTCTATGCCCACCTCCTTTTTAAAAAAAAAAAAAACCCCTACATAAATAGACAAATACATAAATGAATAAATAAATAGAAAATTGGATAAATAAATAGATAAATGAATAAATAAATAAATAAATAAATTGTTACTACACAAAATGTCTCCTTAGGCCGGGTTCACATTAGACGCGTAAGTTCCGTACGGAAAACCCTAAATAAATGGAAGAAAGAAGGATAAAAAGTTTACGCATTTAGGGGAAATTCGGACACGTGCGCGAATATTTTCCCTTCTTTGTTTCACTTATTTATGGATTGCGCCTTCGGGTTTCCGCATGGAATATCCGCTTATGTGTGTACACGACCTAAGGGTCCTCCACCCTCCACCAAAGGTCAGTGTCTGTGAATAGGATCCAGGCGTCAACACTTTGTCTTCAAATAAATAATCAATATTTAAATATTAAAAACAACTGCAGCGAAAATCACAACATTTGCACGAAGCCCCACGTGTGATCATGGAGAGAGAGAGAGAGAGAGAGAGAGAGAGAGAGAGAGAGAGAGAGAGAGAGAGAGAGAGAGAGAGAGAGAGAAACGAAATGTTATTTATTCAGGGTAATGAGATAAGCTAATTAATTACAGCTTTTTTTCATTCAGCCCTGAGGCAAACAACAAGAAAGCAACGAACAAATAAATTTGGTTAAGTGTGTGTGTGTGTGTGTGTGTGTGTGTGTGTGTGTGTGTGTGTGTGTGTGTGTGTGTGTGTGTGTGTGTGTGAGTGTGTGTAACCCGCTTTCTCTCCAGATCCCTAGGTATAAGCTTTCAACTGTTGGTCGGCGTTGTTTTGCCGTTCTCTCTCTCTCTCTCTCTCTCTGTTTTTTTATTTGCTGTCTCTTGGAACAAACTTCCTCTTTCCCTCCGTCAGCGACCGACCCTCTCAGCCTTCAAATCTAACCTCAAAACCCACCTGTTCCCTCGTGATTGAGGCTCCACTCTCTTTCTCTTCTCTCTCTCTTGCCTTTAGGTCTGTTTCTGCTGTATACCATTTATGTCAAACGTGTGTGCTCGCTTTGTATTGCATTTTGTTTGAATGCGTTATGAATGCTAACGTGTGTGTGCGCTTTGATTTGATTTATATCAAGATTCAGCGCCGTATAAATACCGTATGTTGTTGTTGTTGTGTGTGTGTGTGTGAGTGTGTCTGTGTGTGTGTGTGGGGGGGGGGGGGGTTGTGTGTGTGTGTGTGTGCGCGCGCATGCGCGTATGTGGTTGTGTGTGTGTGTGTGCGTGCGTGTGCGTGTGCGTGTGTGTGTGTGAGAGAGAGAGAGAGAGAGGAGAGAGAGAGAGAGGGGGGGAGAGAGAGAGAGAGAGAGAGAGAGAGAGAGAGAGAGAGAGAGAGAGAGAGAGAGAGAGAGAGAGAGAGAGAGAGAGAGAGAGAGAGAGCAAGCAACGAGGAAGCAAACAGACACGAACGATCGCAATACTCATCCGCTCCGGGATGAAGCAGTGGACTAACAACTTCTTTTTTTTATTTATTAAAGCTACCAAGAAGAGAGAGAAGACCGAACGATGAAGAGCAGTGACAACTGGCGCTGCATAATGCTGTTGTCTTTCCGTTCACTGATTCAAGTTGTCGGTTTCTGCAGCAGCTACTGCTGCTGTTGTTGTTGCTAATCCCAAAGATGTGGTTATTGTCACGTCACAGTTCTAGTGCTTGTAGCTTCCTCTTGTCTTGCACTCTCTTTGACTCTGCCTTTTCAATCTTT
>CM065682.1:53172779-53175279 GCA_017654935.2 Phymorhynchus buccinoides
ATATATTCACGATTCACACACGTGTATGTGTGTGCACACCCACGTAACATTACAAACACGCACACACACTAATACACGCACACACGCACACACGCGCGTGTACTCACAGAGAGAGAGAGAGAGAGAGAGAGAGAGAGAGAGAGAGAGAGAGAGAGAGAGAGAGAGAGAGAGAGAGAGAGAATGTGTGAGACGTATGTGTGTGTGCGCGCGCGCGTGAGCATGGGTGTGTTATGTGTGTGTGTGTGCGTGGGAGGGGGGGGGGGGGGTGATTGCTTTGTCTATTTCTTATTCTATCAGGTATGCCTGCTGGATTCCGAAATGCCAAGGGCCGCATATGCCTGTCCTGTCGTGTCGGAAGGATATTATTGCCATGGCAACCGACTGTGACAGCTTCTTTAGACTGCTGAAATGACCGTACCGTCCTCACCTTCACACCTTCTACCCCCGACACATACACCACCACCACCACCACCACCACCACCCTCTCTCTCTCTCTCTCTCTCTCTCTCTCTCTCTCTCTCTCTCTCTCTCTCTCTCTCTCTCTCTCTCTCTCTCTCTCTCTCTCTCTCTCTCTCTCTCTCTCTCTCTCTGTGAGTTTGTAAAAAAAAAAAGGGGGAGGGGAGTGGGATGGGGGTGAGAAATGCGATGTATTTATCGACTGTTTAAATGAGTAATGTTTTCAACAGTTTCTGGTATATTGCTTGCCAAATTTTGCATGATTTTTTCGGCGTATTCTGAATCTATTTTTTTATGTATGTTATTTTTTTCTTATTTGTTATCGCCCCTACCCCACTGTTCCGTTTGACATGGGCAGATGGCCTAGTTCATTACATCGTTGTTCTCTCTCTCTCTCCTCTCTCTCTCTCTCTCTCTGTTTCTCTGTGTGTCTCTCTCTCTCTCTCTCTCTCTCTCTCTCTCTCTCTCTCTCTCTCTCTCTCTCTCTCTCTCTCTCTCTCTCTCTCTCTCTCTCTCTCTCTCAGAATTATTGGTATGTTTAATCCGTTTGTTCAATCTTCATAATAAGTAGGTTTTTATTTTTGTTATTGCTTTTTGAGTGTCATGGTTTATGTTCCTTAATTAACTTCGGCGCTGCATGTAACAAAGTTCCCCGCATTGACATAAAGGCTGTATTTGTGCCATTGCCAATACAACAAGCGCATCTCCGAGCGGCAGCAACGCATTGTGACAATGACAAACCCGGCCAGAATTATGTCCTCCCCCCCCCACCCCCCCAATAAACACCCCCACCCCCCCAATAAACACACCACTTTCCACCCTTACAGAACGCATAAAATACATAGCCCAAAATTTGAAGCGATTCTGTTCAGTAGTTCACGAGATACAGCTGAACTTTTATGCAAACTTCCTTGCACCATGTCCTCTCCCCCCCCACCCCCCCCCCCCCCCCCCCCCCCCCCCCCCCCCCTCCCCCCCCCCCCCCCCCACCCCCCCAATAAACACACCACTTTCCACCCTTACAGAACGCATAAAATACATAGCCCAAAATTTGAAGCGATTCTGTTCAGTAGTTCACGAGATACAGCTGAACTTTTATACAAACTTCCTTGCACCATGGTACACCACCACACAAAATTTGAAGCGATTCTGTTCACTAGTTCACGAAATAAAGCTGGAGGGAAATTACATAGCCCAAAGAAGGAAATTTCTGTTTTCAAGGTCAACTTCAAGGTCCAGGTCAGCACGGTGTTGATTAACGAAAGGAAGCTTCCTTTTCAAGCTGTCTACCCCTCTGCCAATTTTAATCAAAATCAGTAGTTTTTAAGATAATCGATACACAGACAGACAGACACAGACTCTCTCTCTCTCACTCTCTCTCTCTCTCTCTCTCTCCTCTCTCTCTCTCTCTTCTTATATATATATATATATATATATATATATATAATATATATAATTATATATATATATATATATATATATATATATATATGTATATCTAGTTACATTTGTTGTTGCTGCTGTTGTTTATTCGATATTTCTTTTGCCACATGGCTAGGTGTAAACACAGTTTTTTAATACTCCTGTCATTACGCAGCATACATAACATTTTGTTCGTTCGTTCTGTCGTTCGTCCGCTCTCTCTCTCTCTCTCTCTCTCTCTCTCCTCTCTCTCTCTCTCTCTCTCTCTCTCTCTCTCTCTCTCTCTCTCTCTCTCTCTCTCTCTCTCTCTCACTCTGGGTGACTGTTCTTGCTCGCTGCGCCTACCAAGCATGGACGTACCCCTCCCCTAGTCCTACTATATCAATGCAAAGAGACACCCGCAGTCTGTGTCCCACATGGTAAATTCCGAGAGGACGTAAAACAAAACTTTTCTTCTTCCGCAGTCTGTTAAGTCCTTTCGCGTACATGTTGTCCTCTCGCCGATACCATGATCTACAATAAGCCTAGGGTCTCCCATAGCCATATATATATATTCTTGATCATTATGCCACAACCTATTCAGATCCTGAATTTTGAACCGCCAGTGCAAACCTCCGCCGAG
>CM065682.1:53192779-53197779 GCA_017654935.2 Phymorhynchus buccinoides
TAAGAAACCTTCTTGACCACTTTTTTTCGCCCCTGCATGCTTCAGACATTTGAATAGTGTTTCCCCCCGTGGGGATACTGGGGGGTCCCTTTTGTATTATTAGCTCCACCACCTTCTGGAAGTTCTGTGCTTGTAGCTTCCTCTAATCTTTCACTCTCATTGACTCTTGCCTTTTCCCTTTGCTTACTGTCATCTACTATCTGTCTGCCTTACCGGTCCATTCTCCTGCCTTTTTCTCTCAAGAAACACTTTCAAAACGATTTCCTCCAGCCGAAGTCTGACTTGCTGGGCCTAACTTCTTTTTAGCTATGCGCATAATGGCAGCATGACGCATCTGCGCTCATAATTGCCGGGAAACTGTCTGAGCGATCGAAGAAGAAGAAGAAGAAGAAAAGTGCCTGAGTAGGGACCGGTGTAACGAAACGATTGTGTGAAATAAGTCCCGGTCACCGTAATACGCATGCGCGCCACAGCGTAATGTTGTTGTGTTTTGTATTAATATATATATAGAGAGGGTTTTGTAATTAATTAATGCTCAATCTGTACGGGAAGAACCGAGAAATCGACCGGGACGGTGTTAATGTACGTAGACACGAAATAGGATTTTACGCCCTCTGCGGTCTTTCGACCATGTGGGGCATTTTTAAATACAAAGATGGTGGGAACAATACTGGAGGCAATGCCGGAGGCAGTGCAACACCAGTAAAGTCCCGATTTTTTAGCAATACAGATATGTGTAGCAGTAACCACGCCTCGGTTAAACCTCATCGGCTATGGTACCGCCACTTTTTAAATAATAGAGTTAAGAGTTAAGAGTTTTGACGACACATCGACCCTAGCTGTTTATAAAAGTACTAAAACCCTTGTCCGACGATGCTTCCTCTGTCATGCACCTGGTTGCTCTGTCGTGAGAATGGGTGTGAACACTTGCGAAAGAGCGAGTGATTGCATCGTCGGACAAGGCCCTTAATTCACTAGCGGCGTTCAAGAATGCACTTGGTCATCTCCAAACATGAAACATTTCAATTGTTTTTTAGTAAAGATTTATTTTGTGTGTATTTGACGGTTTAAGGTTTTGGTTAGGGTTAGGTTTACGGCTAGAGTCAGTTTAATTTCAGATTGAATGGTGAAAAGATACACATTCTAAAGTTTTGCTGAAAACGGACATTGTCACGCGAATGGCGTCACATTCCATATTTGGAAATGATCAAGTGCAGCATTGGACGTCTTGTCCTTAATTCAGTCTCGAAAGCAACGTCATGGACTAGTAGTGAGCGTGCGCAATGAGGAGGGAACGGGACAGATTTTTAAAAACGCGGGAGGAATTTTCGGGGGGATCCCGGTCACAACGAAACCCCCCCCCCCCCCCCTCCCCCGCTTTCCAACTTCGACTAATACGACGCAAACGGTGAGAACAGTCAACAACGACTGCACGTGCAGCGCGTGGTCAGTTGGCCTCGCTGTTGGGGACAAGCTCGCGGGCAGGCGGAGAGAAACCGATTGGTGTTCGTTTAGAGAGAGAGAGAGAGAGAGAGAGAGAGAGAGAGAGAGAGAGAGAGAGTACGTTTGTGTGAGGGAAAGTGAGGGAAAGAAAGGTGCAGATAATGCGTTTTTGAGAGGGACAGAGAGAGGGAGATGGAAGGTGAGGGTGACAGAGACAAACGAACGGAGATAACGAAATATATATATCATAAATATATATTAAGTATATATAAGACAGAGATACAGCCAGAGACAGAGACAGACGAAGTTAGAACGGAGAGAGAGAGAGAGAGAGAGAGAGAGAGAGAGAGAGAGAGAGAGAGAGAGAGAGAGAGAGAGAGAGAGAGAGAGAGAGAGAGAGAGAGAGAGACAAACATATAGACTGAGAGAAACGAGAGATAATTAAACAGAAAGAGAGAGAGAGAGAGACAGACAGACAGAGATTGACTGTGGGGCGGGGTGAGCGTGGATTGAGGAAAAGGGAAGGGAAGGGAACGGGTGTGGGGTGTGGTGGGGGATTGGTTAGATGGGCGTCTGAAGTGAGAGAGTGTGTGTGTGTGACTGTGTGTGACAGAAAGAGGTGCGCGACAAAGTTGCACTTGTCGTGGTTGTCGTTGATGTCGTAGCGAGCCTAGGTGGGGTAGAGTTGTACCAGAACCTAGATGCCAGTGTATCTATCTCTCCGTGTGTAGTTTCAACAATACGTGGTGGCGTAGTGTGCTGTCTCCCTCCTCGCTATTGCTTTTCCTTCTTTTCTCTTCTTTGTGTTCTCTCTTTCTTGTGTGGTCAGTCTCTTACACTGTCACATGTCGTTGTCGAGTTGTCCGCGGTGTAGCACTAGTAGTAGTAGTAGTAGTAGTAGTAGCAACAACAGCAGCAGCAGCAGCAGTAGTAGTAATAGTAGCAGTCAGTCGAAATGGTAGTGGCGATGACCTGTATGTAGTTGTTAGCTGTAGTGGTGATAGCAGAATTATAGTAGTAGCAGCAGCAGCTGTTAGGATTTTTGGTGCTGTCTGCTGGCAGTGTGGTAATTTCAAAGGAAAGTTGATGTTGTACGAAAACCACTAGTATAGATCTACTTTCGGATTTCTGCTAAGGCCTAATTGGGAGGGAGAAAAAAAGAAAACAACTTCGACTATAATTGTGTATACGTTTTAAGTTGCTGTGTGTGTTGTTGTTATTGTTGTTGTGTGTGTGTCTGTCTGTGTGTCTATGTGTGTTTGTGTGTTTTATGCCTTTTTTAAGCTTTGACCCGATAATTTTATTATTGTTATTTTTTAACAATCTTTTTTTTTCTAGATATGCATTAATTTGCTACGACATATAACTGAGTTTTCATTAATGTTTAGTGCCCGAAAACAATTCCATACGACTTTAGTGCTAATCTTCACCTGAGACTTCTTATCTACACTGCGAGACAAAAATGCAACGACACTACACTAGAGTAAACGCGTGACTTTGTGAAGCTTGTGGGTGCCTCGGTTGAGGAGGATTTAGTCTTTACTTTTGACCTTTACCCTTTGGTCTTCCCCCCCCCCCCCACACCCCCCTCCCTGGATGGATCTCCCTCACAACGCTCACCTCCGGAGGCAGCGTCAAGTGCATAGCTGTAAGTGACGTGGTAGATATGTGTGTTGCATTGATGACGTAGTCAGTGACGCGGTGTTAAGTTCACAGCTGTAAGTGACGTGGTATAATTGTGTGTTGTATTGATGACGTAGTCAGTGACGCTGTGTTAAGTGCACAGCTGTACGTGACGTCGTAGAAATGTGTGTTGCATTGATGACGAAGTCAGTGACGCTGTGTTAAGTCTTTTCGTGAACATTAACTTGTCCTCTCGTAGCGGTACCATGACTTACAATAAGCCTAGGGTATCCCATAGTCATATATGTTCTTGATCATCATGTCATAACCTATTCAGATCCTGAATTTTGAACCGCCAGTGCAAACCTCCGCCAAGGAAGACTAAAACAAACCACGAAATTTCCTTCCTTCATGTCCGAGCTGTATCTCATGAACCAGTGGGTAGAATGGCTTCACATTTTGTGTGGCAATGTAACATGGCGAGTAATGAAATAAATACTTGCAATAAACACCCCAAAAAGCAAAAACAGGGTCATTTTAGACTTATGTGCACATAAGGACAAAAGATTCGCGAGAGGACTTAACAGACGCTGTGTGTCAGAATGCATTTCGATCGTCATCATTGTCCTCCGCCACATAGTAGAGGAAGTCTATTTTGTTTCGTTTGCATCATGTTGTTCGTTCAGTGTTCATCTGTTTGTCGATCTCCCTGTTCGTAAGTCTGTCCGGGCAATACTTCGTGAGCTGCTTAAAGACCCACCACGTCACGTGTCAAAATCACGGTTTTCACGTGTTTCCCCTCTTATGGCTAGTAATGAATCTTAAGAAATCTTCCTAGGATAAGAGGGAATGTGACACGTGACGTGGGGGGGGGGGGGGGGGGGGGGGGGGGTCTTTAATAGTCTTCTCATTTTGTGGGATAGTGTTTTACTTTGTCTCACGACTATAACCTTGCTGACCTTGACTTTGACTTTTGACTGTGTATCCCTTGGGGGTAACTGCAACCTTGAATACATTGACCTTGACCTCTGACATGTCCCCTGATTGATTAAACCTTGTTGATTTTCATTGTGGCCAGTTATTGCCTTTGACTTTGAACATGCCGATGCGTTGCCTCGGCCACGGCTTAATTCCCGTCTTCGCAGTTACAGTCCCAGATTTGATAAGTTGTTAGATTGTGCCTACGACTCACATTATAATATTGTGCTATGCATAAAAAAAAACCCACAACAACGTTACATGACATTCTCAAAGATACGCCCCTCAAAAAAAGAAAAGTTTATTTTCCTAGTTATATCGACGCTTTCTCTGTCATCCTTATCGTAAATTATTCAATTCGAATTAAATTTACATACGAACTCATAGCCATTTCTTGGAAAACATTATAATGTCATTGTTGTTGCTGCTGCTGCTGTTGTTGTTGTTGTTGTTGTTGTTGTTGTTGTTGTTGTTGTTGTTGTTGTTGTAGTATTTGTTGTTCTTCTTGTCGTCGTCGTCGTCGTTGTCGTCGTGTTTTTTTAAAAACCTAGGTACCAGCTGAGATGGTAGCTTAAGACATTTGCTTTTCCCCCCACGAAATAAACATTAGAAAAACTAACATGAGAACCAAACGTAAATACGTATTTTCCATTCATGCGTTATTTTTGTGTTATTATGTTTTTTTGTTAGTATTTTGTCATGAATCAACGCGAATTATTGCTAATCTTTAGCCAGTGCCTTCTGATCCTCAGCGAAGATTATCCGTTGACTAAACAACACAGGTGTTCGTTTCGCCATTCCACCGGTCAAATTGTATTAATACTACTAGTATTGCTCATTGACTTTTTCTCTTTCATGGACGAACGCTCCCCCCACCACTTCTCTGCTCTCAATAGCGCATGCGTATGCTCTCTCTCTCTCTCTCTCTCTCTCTCTCTCTCTCTCTCTCTCTCTCT
>CM065682.1:53212779-53215279 GCA_017654935.2 Phymorhynchus buccinoides
GAGGGAGGGGGGGGGGGGGTAGGTGTTTAGGGAAATTGGGAAGAATCCCTTGACAGCTTCTGCGACCAAAAAAATGGCACTCTGTTTAGCATAAGTCATTATGCCCGTTTCCTAACCCCTCCCCTCTCTCTCTCTCTCTCTCTCTCTCTCTCTCTCTCTCTCTCTCTCTCTCTCTTTCTCAAACTTCCCTCCTTTCCTTCTCTCCTCATAAAATCTGTACTTGATGTTGTTTGTTTATTCATAGTCTTCCATGCTATTTTTGTGGAGAAAACATGATAGCTTTCTTTGCTTTTACGCCTTTAATAATATGTGAGTCCTTTTTTTCTTGGCCCTAAAATGACAGTCTTGCTTTATTTTATTGCCCTTACGTGAGCCATTTTGTTTGCGCAAATATGACAGTCATAAACCGGCTACAAAAAAAAGGACATAAAAAGTAAAACCCAAATCTACAAATTATGTGTCGTAGGTTTAGTGACCTTGATTTTTTAAAAAATCGCCTTGTGTATGGAACCGCTGCCTGTATTTTGTATTATTTAATTTATTATCTGAACTCTTCCGTATACGTTTGCAGCTAGCTGCATTAGATAGTGTACGTAGGTTTTCAAACCGTATAAATCAAACTTCAGGAGGCTATTCAATAGTTCCTTCTAGGTCTACACTAACCGTTGTTTTTGTGGGGTTATTTTTTGCTGTCCCATCTTCTGGGCTATACAGTGGCGTTGCTCCCACGCCGCTCATTCCGAGTCCCATCTCGCAGCCACACCTCCGCACGTTCAGGTCGCAGAATCCGAGACCAGCAGTCCAAGGGATCTATGTTAGGCCGTCAGGAGGCAACCAACCGAGGAGATACTGCACTGCTGCTGAGTCACTTCGGTGGAGTTCAGTGGAGCCTATTCAGGACACCACCTACTAAGCCCCCCTACTGACGACACTATTATTTAAGTCGCGGAATCAGCGTGAGTGAGGTCTTTCTCCGAGGGCGCCACCACGACCGTCCACCGACAGCCCCTTGGAACTGCTCATTACATAAACCGTTATTTGCTTACGAGACTTTTTTGTTTTATTGACAGCCACTTTCATTCCGAAATTTAAAAAAAAAAGGATATAGCGTAATGACATTTCGTCCAAAGATACCCCCATGTACAAACAAAATTCCTTTCATAAAAGGTATTTTGCCTGTTTTGAATTCTATAGTATGGGACCCTTAGTCACACCACAAAAGTCTATAAATACATTTTAAAGACCTCCCACGTCACGTGTCGCATTCCCTCTTATGCCTGGAAGACTTCTTAAGATTTCGTACCAGCTATAAGAGGGAAAACACGTGAAAACCTTGATTTTGACACGTGACGTGGTGGGTCTTTAAAGGAATTATTTCGTACACACATAGGAATGTGCTCAGGGCCTGTATTCACGTTCAATTCAAATCAAATCATCTTTATTATTTCATAACTGAGAAATTGCAGTTGAGATAGCATGAGACTTAGCATGATGCTAACTTAGAAGCTCTTCCAAAAGTCCTATTAAATCCTATAGGACATTGGAAGAGCTTCTAAGTTAGCATCATGTTAAGTCTCATGCTATCTCAACGTGAATACAGGCCCTGATCAATAAATGTGTTTTGTTTTGTTTTGCTTTGTCTGTTCTGTGACTGTTGTTTATGTCGCCCTTTAGTGTGATGAACCCCATTCATTTACTGTATAGAAAAAAAGAAAAAAGAAAAATTCGCCACCGGATTGTGCTTGATGTAAGTATGGGCAACATTATCGAATGAGTTCCGTGGCATGCTTGCTGAACATGGGGGTAGAGCGAAAGGGCTACTACATTGAACACAGTGGGAGAGGTGGTTGTAAGCTTCTCTTTTTGGGGGGGAGGGTCTCGTGCATGAAATCACCACCCAGGGAATTGGACAGGGGCTTCATTGTGTGTCCTGGCATCCTGTGCTGGAAAACGACGGATATATCACAGGGTAGGGGGGAGGGAGGGTGAGAGAGAGAGAGAGAGAGAGAGAGAGAGAAGTGAGAGAGAGAAGAGAGAGAGAGAGAGAGAAGGGGGAGAGAGAGAGAGATAGAGACAGAGAGAGTTGTGCGGAGGTAGTCCAGATGGTGAAAGGAGTGTTGGTAAAAATAGAGAGAAAGAGAGGGGGAGAAAGAGACACACAGAGAGACAGAGAAAGAGAGGTGCATAGGATAGAGTGAGAGATACAAGGGGAGAGAGAGGGGGAGAGGAGAGAGAGAGAGAGAGAGAGAGAGAGAGAGGGAGAGAGAGAGAGGTGGAGGGGGGTGGGAGAGAGAGAGAGAACATTGACCACTGAAAAACTTTATTTAACAAGGATAAAGAGTTTAGACGATGCCTATTCTTACAATCTGTCTTTGTTAAATAAATAAAATAAAAATAAAGAGAGAGAGAGAGAGAGGTGGAGAGTGCGGAGAGAGCTTCCGAGAGAGAGAGAGAGAGAGAGAGGAGAGAGAGAGAGAGAGAGAGAGAGAGAGAGAGAGAG
>CM065682.1:53222779-53225279 GCA_017654935.2 Phymorhynchus buccinoides
GATAACAGGCCCTGATTTGATGCCTTTTAGTGACATGGGTGTTAAACCATTGTAGTGCATAAATCCGACATTGGCGGTGAAAGGGTTACAGACTCCAGGGATCATCCACAACGACCGAAGCACTTGGTACAAACGCACCAGCAAGGGGTGAGAACAGTACGTGTGTGACCGTTTTTGATTACCCCCGCCACGTCGTGGGCTGCCATACTCCGCCTTCGGAGAATTTTGGGAATACTGGTGATTGTTATGCGTGGAGCTTGCCACGGCTAAAGACAATCCCCGCATAACTATGCAGAGCATAACAACATTTTGATGTAGCCTTGCTGTTCTCAATAATTTGTCTGACACAGCCTTAAGCCAAGGCGTCTTTGGTATCAATAGTTCCCCCGCCTTATGGAAGATATGTGAATATAAATTCCTCTAATCTGTCCCTCTCTTTGACATTGCCCTTTCCCTTTGCTTTCTGTCCTCTACTATATGTCTGACTTATTGACCCATTCTCTTGCCTTTAAGAAAACATTTTTCAAATTGTCTCCCTTGAGCTGCTCCGAAATCGGAATGTGTCGGCTGAATGCAGCGAGGAGACCGGTTACAACTGAAAACCGGACACCTATGTACCTTACCCCTTATGACCATATCGCCTGGGAACACAAAAGAAGAAGGACATTCTGTCCGTCTCTCTGTCTGTCCGTCGTCTGTCCATTCGTCGCTCCGTCCTGTCTGATGTCTGTCTGTATGTCTGTGCTGGTCATCATCTGTGTGGCGTCATCGTATCATCTTTTCTGAATCCTGCCCCTCTTCCTCTTCTTCCTCCTTCTTCCGGATCCTCCTTCTCCTCCTTCGCCTCCCTTTCCTGTTCCTCTTTCTGGTCTTGACGGTGCTGCGACGCACCAACGCCCGCTCCAAGACAGCCATCCTCCTCCTCCTCCTCCTCCTCCTCCTCCTCCTCCCTCCTCCTCCTCCTCCTCCTCCGATCCTCCTCCTCCTCCTCATCCTCCTCCTCCTCCTCATCATCATCATCATCATCATCATAATCACCACCACCACCCACCACCACCAACATTCATAATGAACACCATTATCAACCAATCCTCTTTTCTCTCTCTCTCTCTCTCTCTCTCTCTCTCTCTCTCTCTCTCTCTCCTCTCTCTCTCTTTCTCTCTTTCCTCTCTCTCTCTCTCTCTCTCTCTCTCTCTCTCTCTCTCTCTCTCTCTCTCTCTCTCTCTCTCTCTCTCTCTCTCTCTCTCTCTCTCTCTCTCTCTCTCTCTCTCTCTCTCTCTCTCTCTCTTGTTTACCTGAAACGGTTTTTGTATGCGTTTTAAGGAAGATTAATAGCATGTAGATGGCAAGACTGGAACTTCCATGTAAATAACAGTGAGTGATTTAATGTGTATAGAACATTGTGCGTGACACATGATGCTAAAACTTATTTGAACATTGATATGGATAAACATTTTAAATTCATTATGTCAAGGTTTAGATGTGGAGTATCTAAGATTTTAGTACATCACTATCGTTATAAGAGACACACTGAAGCTGACTTAATTTGTCCACTATGAAAGAAAACAAGAGAAGACGATGTTCATTTTGTGCTTTGTTGTCCTGCTTGTATGATTTAAGAAAACGGTACATTTTGCAAACGTTCTACAAACATCCAAACCAGTTTCGTTTTAGTTTACTCTTAGCTTCTACGAATGAGAAAATTGTAAGAAACCTGTCGATTCATCTATATAAAGCTTTGCGTACTTTACGATCATTTAATTTGGTTAATTAAAACCCTTTCATCGCCACTGTCGCCTCTTGGCACCACAATGATTTGACACCCATGTCACTAAAAGGCATCAAATGAGGGTCTGGTATCCAGTGACCTTACGTTCTTCATTTTGGGAGGTAAGGATAGGCCCTATTTATGCACGCCGCAGAGGAATCCCCAATATTGCAGACAAAATATTTTCTCTACCCCGGTAAGTTTAATGGTACATTTTGGCTGAGGAAATGGCTAGCGTTGAAAGGGTTTTAATATTATTATAATCAGTTATATATGATGTTTTGTTTATCCTGTACCCCACAGTACACCAATTCCCCTCATTCTGGCTCCTTTCGGTTTTCCACAGAGAGCTATTTGTTTCAAGATATGTCCTTTAACAGAGGGAAATATTCTTATCATTGATTGTGGGTAGGGATAGGAAAAGACCTTACAAGTGGTATGCCACCATAAAACAGTGTAAGCCTAATGGATACAACACTTTAAATTGGTTTATGCTGGTGACGAGTGTTAGCAAAAGGCATGAACTGAAAGGAGCTGAGAAAAGCTACTGTGACCCCCTTCATGAGGGGCAAAGGCCTAAATGAATAAATCATTGTCAATGCGATTGTCATTGTCCCCCGTTTACCAGGGACGGGGTCGCTGACGGTGCTGCGTCGCACCAACTCCCGCTCCAAGACGGGCAGCAGCAGCAGCCGGGCATCCTCCATCAGCCTGGACAGCAGCGTGGACTCC
>CM065682.1:53227779-53237779 GCA_017654935.2 Phymorhynchus buccinoides
TACATATTGACCTTTATATTTGTAACCGCAACGGATGTCATGCAAAACAGGCCGTCTCAATTCAAAAGATATCCCAAAGGGAGCAGACCCAGATAACCTGGAGAGAGAGAGAGAGAGAGAGAGAGAGAGAGAGAGAGAGAGAGAGAGAGAGAGAGAGAGAGAGAAGAGAGAGAGAGAGAGAGAGAGAGAGAGAGAGAGAGAGAGAGAGAGAGAGAGAGAGAGAGAGAGAGAGAGAGAGAGAGAGAGAGAGAGAGAGAGAGAGAGAGAGAGAGAGAGAGAGAGAGAGAATATTTATTCCAGAAAAGGCATCGCCCCATTAGGAAGGGTGTGTGTCAGATTATAAAAAAGCGGTTTATCAATACATCAATAATTAGCAACAATACAATACTTAGAGAGAGAGAGAGAGAGAGAGAGAGAGAGAGAGAGAGAGAGAGAGAGAGAGAGAGAGAGAGAGAGAGAGGATTGCGTCTGTGCGTGTGAATTCGCGAAATTATACTTATTATGTGTAAGCGTGTGGGGGAGGTGAGGGGGTATGCTCTTGTGTATGCGAGCTTGTGGGTGTAAGCTTATGCGAATTTTGCATGCATGCACATACATATATATCTCTGTGTGTGTGTTTGTGCGTATGTCTGCGTGCGTGTGTATTTATGTGTCTGTGTGTGTCAGTGAGTGAGTGAGTGAGTGAGTCAACTAAAGTTAAGTCAAGTCAAGTCAAGTCAAACTCATCTTTATTAAGGGTTAAAGAGAGAGTGAGTGAGTGTGTATGTCTGTGCGTGCATATCTGCGTGCGTGTGTGTATGTGTGTGTGCGTGTGTGTCTGTGTGTGTCAGTGTGTGTGAGTGAGTGAGTGAGTGAGTGAGTGTGTGTGCGTGTGTGTGTGTGTGTGTGTGTGTGTGTGCGTGTGTGTGTGTGTGTGTGTGTGTGTGTGTGTGTGTGTGCGTGTGCGTGTGCGTGTGTGTGTGCGTGTGTATGTGTGTGTGTGTGTGCGTGCGTGTGTGTGTGCGTGTGCGTGCGTGTATGCGCGCTTAATGTGAAAAAGAAGAAACCAAAAAAACGATTATTGTCTCATGTTTATGATAGGGTAGGGTGGGGTAATATTAGAAACCTCGGGGACAGATAAAGTGTGTGTGTATGTGATGGGATATGATAGCATAGGGTGGTGTGGTTTGGGGAAACACGGGGTTGGGGGTTGGATAAGGTGTATGTGTCTGTGTGTGGGGTGGGGGAGGGGGGGGGGGAAAGGGGGGGGGGGGCTATGATAGTGTAGGGTGGTGTAGTTTTTTCCTGTGTGATAATGATGAAGATCAACACCCCCCCAGTCACAGTCTTGATTCTTTGCGGGGATTTTCCTTTCTTGCCTTTATCTTCTACTAGGGGAAGACGGGGTAAAAAGCGCATGGGCGGGTAAGAAGCCCACCCCAATTATCTCATGAAATAAAGAAAGAAAATGTCAAAGTTGCCCATGAGACGAATGCTAGACATTAACGCTCGTCTCATGGGCAAAATGAGACTGAGAATTTTTCTTAATTTCATGAGATAATTGGGGTGGGCTTCTTACCCGCCCATGCGCTTTTTACCCCGTCTTCCCCTATTATTGAATTCACGTTTTTAATTGTGTAAACGGATGAAAAGTAACGTTAAGCATAGACAACGATAGCGCTCAATTTGCAGTAAAAAAAAAGAATAGAAGGCAATCTGAAATAAACGGAATAAAAACCGATAAATAGAGGAGGGGGGTGTTTTATCTGCATGTTTGCCTGTGTGTGTGTTTGTCGGGGGTGGGGGGGTAAGTTGGATTGGTGTGGGAGTGCCAGAGGAGGGGGGTGGTTGGTCGGGTCGAGGAGTGCGTGCAGGATGGCGGGGGGTGGGGGGGGGGGGGGGCGCTTCATCGATTTGGTGCCAGAGATTCCTGTGCCCCTGTTCCACATGGCACATTATTCTGCTGCACAGATACTAGTAATAAGCGGAGGACTGTCAGGAGAAGAAGGGGTACCAAAAAAAAGTGGTTGCTACAGTAATGAAAGTAGCATTAAGGTGTGTGTGTGTGTGTGTGTGTGTGTGTGTGTGTGTGTGTGTGTGTGTGTGTGTGTGTGTGTGTGTGTGTGTGTGTGTGTGTGTGTGTGTGTGTTTCTCGCTGTGTGTGTGTGTGTGTGTGTGTGTGTGTGTGTGTGTGTGTGTGTGTGTGTGTGTCTGCGCGCGCGCGCGCGCGCGTGTGTGTGTGTTTGGCATTGACTATTGACTATTCCTCCTCATGCTCGTGTGTGCATTTTGTACAGTGTACGTGTGTTTGTGTTTGCGAGCTTCCGTGCGTGGCGTGCGTGCATGATGTGTGGATGTGCGTGTGTATGCGTGCGTGCACTGTGAATCCGTACCATTCTCAGTTCTGTTGTTCGTTGTTGTTGTTTGTCATTCTCTCCGTATGCGATGCAATTTGTGCTGATTTCTATGCGGCTTTCGTAAACGTGACAACCACCAAAGGTCGCGGATAACAGCAACAAGCATGGAATAAAATATTCCTGACTTTCTGCTCTTTTCCCATGTCCCCCACTAACCCCTTAGATTGGTGCGGAATGCGAGATATACCCCCCCCCCCCCCCAACCCCAACCCCAACCCCCCAACCCCCCTAATGCAAAGATCGCATCTTGCCCCAACCAAACTGCTGCTGTGATGTAATTCCGTTCATCCCCCCCAATTTGGATTCGCCTACGACAGGCAAGGCAATAATAAGACGTGCATGATTTGTGCACTACGTGGATTGAATAAGAACATGGACTTCTCTTTCTTTAACCCTTTCACCGCCAAAGTCGCATTTTAGCACCACAGTGATTGAACACCTATGTCTCTAAAAGGCATCAAATAGGGGTCTTTTATCCACGAGTGTTCGTTCACTATACTAGACTACTAATTTGCCCGAAGCTCGTTCTGCCCGAGTTGCGCTGACCTCTCTAATTCAACTCTCTAAATTCAACTCAGTGAAATTAAGGTAACAAAGTCACCCAATACGTGGCAAATGCTCTATTGGGGCCTATTTATCCAAAGACCCTATTGTCTTAGTCTTGGGAAGTAAGGATAAGGATAGACTTTATTTTATATATGTCACAGAAGAATCCCCAATACTGCAGATGGATTTTGTTCTCTACCCAGGTAAATTTAATGGAAATTCTTTTGCTGAAATATGGCTGGCGGCGAAAGGGTTAAAACAAAAGCAACAACAAACACATAAACAAACAAACCAAAACAACCGAGTGAGTGCAACCGCGTCTATGAATTGATCATTCTTCTTCTTCTTCTTCTTCTTCTTCTTCTTCTTCTTCTTCTTCTTCTTCTTCTTCTTCGGTCGCTTAGAGAGTTTCCTGTCAATTATGAGCGCAGATGCGTCATGCTGCCGTTATGCGCCTAACTAAGAAAGAGTCAGGCCCAGCAGGTCCGACTTCCGTCGGCTGGAGGAAATCGTTTTGAAAGTGTTTCATGAAAAACAAAAAGGCAGGAGAGTGGACCGGGTAAGGCAGAAAGATAGTAAGTAGATGACAGTGAGCAAAGGGAAAAGGCAGAGTCAAAGAGAGTGACATATTAGAGGAAGTTACAAGCACAGAACTTCCAAACGGTGGGGGAACTATTTATACAACAGGAAGATCCCCCCCCCCCCCCCCCCCCCCCCCCCCCCCCACCCCCCCCCCCCCCCCCCCCCCCCCCCCCTAGTATCTGATAAATACAGAATTAACAAACACAAACAAAAAAACACAAAAAAAGAATCAAAATGGATGAGAACTTCGATGTAAATGTAAAAAGCCGGTGTTTGATTATTATTTTGTTTTAATATTCTACGTCAGATTTGACAAACACAAACAAAAGAAAAAACCCAGTATGAAAATGGATGAGAAACTTCGATGTAAATGTAAAAAGCCGGTGTTTTGGGATATTATTTTGTTTTAATATTTTACGTTTTTTTGTTGTTGTTTTATGCGGGCGCGCGAATTTAGGGAAACAAGAACGAGAATGCATTTGGGTAACACTGATTTTGTTGTTGTTGTTTTCTTCTAGATGTAAAGTAATGCGAAAATAATGCCAAGTAAGATTTTGGCGTTGGGATACGAAGTAGGCGGCAGGTAGGGTGGTGGTAGGAATTCGTTCTGGAACATCGGGTGCGAGAATATCTTCTTCTTCGATCGCTCAGACAATGTACTGTCAATTATGAGCGCAGATGCGTCATGCTGCCGTTATGCGTCTAAGAAATAGTAAGGCCCTAGTAAGTCCGACTTCCGTCGGCTGGAGGACATCTTTTTTGAAAGTGTTTCTTCAAAAAAAAGGGCAGGAGAATGGTCCGGTAAGGCAGAAATATAGTAGATGACAGCAAGCAAAGGGAAAAGGCAGAGTCAAGGGGGGGGGGGGGTATAATGGCAGAGTCCTGGAACGGTATTCATGTCGAGATAGCATGAGACTTAGCATGATGCTAACTTAGAAGCTCTTCCAATGTCCTATAGGATTTAATAGGACTTTTGGAAGAGCTTCTAAGTTAGCATCATGCTAAGTCTCATGCTATCTCGACATGAATACAGTCCCTGGATGTTTGTCATTGTAGGTTCTTTCTTTCTTCTTCGTCGATCGCTCCCACAGTTTCCTGTCAATTATGAGCGCAGATGCGCCATGCTGCCGTTATGCGCATACAAATCATAATAGGCCCAGCATGACTGTCCGTCTTGGGCTGCAGAACATATTATTTTGTAAGAATGTTTAGAAGAAGAAAAAAGGCAGGAGAATGGATCAGCAAGGCGCAAAGATAGTAGATGATGGTAGTAAGCAAAGGGAAAAGGCAGAGTCAAAGAGAGTGACGGATTAGAGGAAGTTACAAGCACAGAAGGTGGGGGAACTATTTGTACAAAAGACTCCACCCACCCCCGGTAGGTTCTTTCTCATTCCTACTCCCTGTATGCATACATGCCTCTCTCTCTCTCCCTCTCTCTCACTCCCCCCCCCTCCCCCCGCTTCCACTTCTCACGTGCCTTCTACCTTTCACCAGACGAATTATGTATCGTTTTTGGCTCACTCGCGTCAACGACACGAAGTGAGTTTATGTTCTCATGCTTCTTCGGTTTTCCGGGTGTCCGTCTGTCTGTCTGTCTGTGTGTGCGTGTGTGCGTGTGTGTGCGTGCGTGCGTGTGTGTGTGTGTGCGTGTGTGTGTGCGTGTGCGTGTGTGCGTGTGTGTGTGTGTGTGTGTGTGTGTGTGTGTGTGTGTGTGTGTGTGTGTGTGTGTGTGTGTGTGTGTGTGTGTGTGTCTTTCTGTCTGTGGTAACTTTAACGCTGGCTTTTTTTCTTGGGAACTGTGTTCAAACTTTACATGCACATAGATATTTATCCAAGCTTTCAAGAAAGATGATTTGCGTATTAAAATTAACCAATGACCTTGACCTTTGACCTTTAATGTTTAATTTTTGTCTTGGCCATATATTTCACAGTTTCGCAGTTAAAGTCCCCAAATTTGGCATAGGGGTGCATTGGCCTAAGGTGATATTGTATCTCTTGATCTTAACCTTGACCTTTGACCTTGAACATCGTCAATTATTTGTTTGGGCCATATCTTTTATATCCTGGCAGACACAGTCCCCGAATGTGGCAAGCAGGTAAACTAGCTTAAGATCAAATGGAATTGCGAAGTGTTCTCGACCTCCGTGACCATGATCACCTTGACCTTTGACCTTGAATTTTTGTGTATCACAATATCACACGAACCGCTGCACGGATTCGCTTAAAATGTTGTAGGGTGATATATCACGTCAAGCTGACGAGTCAGCGAAATGTTGCCATGGAGATTATTTGTGAAGTAAACGATTTTGGCATTTAGATCCGTCTCTGGCATTTAGATCTTATCTCCAACAAAGCACAGCGAGTGAGCCTTGAAGGCTTTGCCTCTTGTTCCCGATTATATTCCGCGATAACCATAAACTATCGCACGCAGACAAGTTCCACCCACTTGGCCCGCCGTTACCAGAGCTACAATCAGATTGCTTTCGACACGATCGACATCACCCAAATGCAGGGGTGAGGGAAACAATGATATAAAATGTGGGCATGATGAAGGGATTTGAGACTGGGGGTGGAAATATGGGGGTTGGGAGTTGGGGTGGGGTGGGGTGGGGTAGAGAGCATCCTTGAAAATCGGTCACTTTATTCAGAAACAAGCCATTGTGTCTACTGTTCTTTGTTCACATACACCACACTTTCTTCCTTATTCTTTACTTTTACACCCTCCTTTGTTTTCCCCCCTCTCCGCTTCCTCCTTATCATCGTAGATGTCCCCCTCCCCTTCTTCTTTCCTTCTTCTTCTGTATCCTCCTCCTTCTCCTCTTCCTTCTCCCCCCCGACTCGTCTTTCTTCTCCTCCTTCTTCTTCTTGTTTATTGTCCTCCTTCTCCTCTTCCTTCTCCCCCCCCCCTCGTCTTTCTTTCTTCTTCTCCTTCTTCTTCTTGTGTATTGTCCCCTCCTTCTCATCTTCCTTCTCGTGACCTCCACCTTTTCCTTCTCCTCCTCCTATTTATTCTTGTTCTTCTTGTTCTTCTTGTTCTTCTTCTTCTTTCTCCTAACTTCTTCTTCTTGGGGACTGATTCTATTTCCATCAGCCCTATCAATATTCATTCGATTATTTCCCATTGTTCTGCCTCTCACGTAATCGCGTCTTCTTCACAGTCGGCCCGTCCCGAAGATTATGGGGTTGATTGATTCATTGATTCATTCATTCATTCTTTCATTCATTGATTCATTAATTCATTCGTTCGTTCATTGGCAGATTCAAGTTTATCGTTTCCTGATTTAATCGGTGAACATGATTGAATTATTGCTTAAGATCAGAAATAAAACAAGGGCGTCGCCGAGCGGCAGACATGTCCGTCACCAGCAATGCCACGCACTTGCGACACCCCGTAGAGTGTCACATCCTGACACAAAATTGGAAGGGATTCTGTCTTCTAGTTCACGAGATACAGCTTGAAGAAGAAACATATAGCGCAAAGAAGGAAATTTCGGTTTTCAAGGTCACACTTCAAGGTCAAGGTCAGCATGGTGATAATTTATGCTCGGATGTTTTCTTCTCTAGGGTATACAGTACCACACACAATCTGAAGCGCTTCTGTCAAGTACCAATGTGGAAAATATGGCTTAAAACCCAATATGTAGACCCCTACCACTTCGCAAGGCCATACTGATCGCCCGGACCGTGACCTTGACCTTGATCGGTATGCCACCATCAGAACGGGCATAAGCCAAAGTACCTTCATGCCAAATTTGAAGACTCTAACACTAACGGTGTGGGAGTTATGGCCCCTGAAAGATTTTCGGTTTTCAAGGTCGTACGCCAAGGTCAAGGTAACGACGGCAATAATGTTGTGCGCGGATGCTTTCCTCTCATGGTGACACACCAGCACAAAAAATTTGACGTGATTCTGTCAACCCGTTCGAAATATATCCTTGGGACAGACAGAAGGAGACAAAAATGACCCTCCGATTTTCAGGCTCCAGCGATCATTTTGACCTTGACCTTGACCTTGATCGGTATGCCATCATCAGAAAGGGCATAAGCCAAACCACCTTCATACCAAGTTTCAACATCCTATGTTGATCGGTGCCCGAGATATGGCTAAAAATAGATTTTCGGTTTTCAAGGTCGTACGTCAAGGTCAAGGTCACGACGGCAAAATGGTTTGCGCCGATCTCTTCCTATTAAGGAGGCAAACCTTCACACAAAATTTGACGCGCTTCAGTCAAGCGGTTCGGGAGATATCCTTGGGACAGACAGAAAAGAGAAGAATTTAAAAAAAAAAAAAAATACCAACCAGCCCATCGCAAAGTCCGTTACCTTCGGTGACGGACAAAAACAACGAAAAAACAAAAAACCCAATACAAACCAGCCCATCGCAATAGTCCGATCACCTAATTAAATACTGCATGGTCCTTTTCTTAATAAAAATTAATGTTTCCCTGCTAAATATATTTTTTTGTTGTATCTGCCTTCTGAATTACTTTGGTTTTTTTTAGTGTGTTTTTTTAGGCAAGGCAAATGTTTTATTTCATACCCACTTGAGGCACAGAAATATAAAACAAAGTACACACATAGATAAACAATCGAACATCAAAACAGAGTGATGTCTATATTATGAACGACAAGGAAATAACTAGGACAAATATACCTATATCATTATTACAAAAAACAAAAACATGTTACATTTTGTCCATACAAATCATCGAAAAGAACTGTTTATAACTGTAACAAAGTGCTTAATCTTAATCAAAAGTTTCTTATTTTTTGAGGAAAACAAAGCATTAAATTTATACGCATTTGGTCGCACAAAAAAGTACCGTGGAAGATATCTATTTCTTTCAGTATTAAAGAAGGGACAGACAAACAAATAATGGAACTCATCTGCCACATCATGTACGCTACACTTTTCGCAATTTCTTTCACTTCTGGGTATATTATCGTAGCGCAGTTTATTTACTGGCAAGTTATTATTAGTTGTTCTAAATTTTAGAATGGTAAACACATAATTCTGTGGAAGTACTAAGTAGTAGGGATCAACACCAAATGATGGTTTAAACATTCTATAGTTCATATATAATTCATCATTATCAACATGCATGTACCAGGTTTGTAAGAAGCTATCTTTAAGACATCTCTTCACTTTCTCTTTGAACCATAAAGGATGTACATCAAGCAAATTTTGATTCAACCAAAAACTACTTAAACCAATGTCATTTAATAACGTATGAATGCATTTGATATTTTTATTTTCGTGTACATTTAATTCATACATTCTCAAAAGGGTTTTTATACACAATAAATGATAGCTTTTCACTTGCACTGTGATGGTGTGTTACTAGGTTAAACCAAAATGATAACATTCTGGATTTAACAGTGACTGATACGGGATGTTTTCCTGTCTCTCCAAATATCATGAAAGAAGGAGTCGATTGTCGCACTTTCAAAACCAACTTATAAAATTTTAGCTGCAGTCTTTGAATAATATCATTCATGTCAAACCCCCAAATTTCACATCCGTATGTAAGAATTGGAAGTACAGTTTTATCAAAGAGGTCAATCATTAGGTCTGCAGGAAGTTTCAGTAACTTAGCTTTTGTTAACAAAGCAAACATTGCTCGAGAAGCTCGATCAAACAGGTCACGTTGTGCAACATGAAATCGGTTATTATAGTTAAGCTTTAATCCTAAGTACAAAAAATCATGAACTACCTCTATCTTTTCTGTTCCTATAAAAAAAGTGTGGTGGGTGAATGATGGATGATGGATGGATGGGTGGATGGGTGGGTTTTTTGGATGGATGGATGGGTGGATGGATGATCGATAGATGGATGGATGGATGGATGGATTGCTGGGTCGGTGGATGGGTTGGGTGGATGGATGGATGAATGGCGGGATGGATGATGGATGGATTCGTTAGTTGATTGGATGGTTGGTTGGTCGATTGGTCTGTCTTTCGATGGATGGTTGGGTGGATGGATTGGTTGAATGACATGCCTCCTTCTCTCTTTCTCTGCCTGCCTGTCTGGGAAATAAAATGAAATACTGCGCGGTCCTTTTCTTAATAAAATGTGTCCCTGCTAAAACTACCTATCTGCCTTCTGAATCACGTTGAAGATGGTCCGCTGTGGAAAGATGGATGGGTGGATAGGTGGATGAATGGATGGATGGATTGATGGATCGGTGGATGGATGGGTTGGGTGGATGAATGGATTGCTGGGTCGGTGGATGGGTTGGGTGGATGGATGGATGCATGGGTGGATGTATGATGGATGGATTCATTAGTTGGTTGGATGGTTGGTTGGTTGGTTGGTCTGTCGGTCGATGGATGAATGGATGGATGGATTGGCTGATTGACATGCCTCATTCGCTCTTTCTATGCCTGCCTTCGAGCTTCCTGCATGAACGTCTTTACACTACTACACATATATTTATTTTTTTGACTTAGAAGAAGCTGGGTTATTTTACAAGCAG
>CM065682.1:53242779-53250279 GCA_017654935.2 Phymorhynchus buccinoides
CCACTTTCACGAGCCGCCGTGCGGATGGATTATGCTGTCCAAGACAGGTGTTTACTGTCGTCGGTTTTTGTGTTTGTTTGCTTGTCTGTTTGCCCGTCCTCTTGCATCCCTCTGGCAATGAAGACAGGTTGGTGTTTATACTGTTGCGGTCGGATTTTTTGAATGCTTTTTGCTTTAGTTATTTTGCTATTGAATGTCTTTTTTTGCCCTTCTCTCCCTATTGCATCGCTGCCTGGGCAATGAGGGGTTCATCTCTCTCTTTGATCCTCTCGCTCTGTCCATTCTCCTTCTCTCCCTTTTGTGTTTTGAGGTCTACTCTGCCCTCCCATTGTCCACTCATCTCAGTGAACTCCCGCCCACTCCACAGTCGCAGCCCTCTCTCGTCCAGGTCCCTCATTCTCGCGTCCCATTCTCAACTCCTGTGGCGTCAGCATCCGGTCAGCAAGCTTCTCTCCTCACGATGGCTCTTTCGAAGTCCTAATCTTCCTTCGCTCTTTTTCTCCGTCATTCACTTCTCTGTTCTCATCTTCGCGGAGTCTCTCTCTCATCTTTTCGTTCTTCGCATCGCTCCTAGCATCTCCATCTCCTCCTCCTTCTTCTCTCATAGGTCTCTACCATTCTCTCTCTCCTCTCTCGTCGGTCTTCGCGCTCTCTCTCGCTCTTTTCTCTCTCTCATCCGATCTTCTCGTCTCTCTACAGTCGGCTCATATCCTCTCACTCGTGTGTCCCTCCTCTCAATGCGATCCCACATTTCTCGTCTCCGTCTCTCGTCTCGCTCATCTCTACGGTCCCCTACTCTACTCTCTTTATTCTCGATAATCTCTCTATCCTCTCAAGTTCTCTCCATTCCTCTTTTTCATCTCTTTCAAGTCTCTAACTCCTCCGCTTCGCTCAAGAGCTCCAGTCCGCCACAGCGTCGCTCTCTCTCAATTCGACTAACACTCATCCTGTTCCACCCATCTCTCCGGTCCCTCGCTCCATTCCGCTCTCTCCGAAAGCTCAAACACTCTCACATAACGTCGTCGGTCCGTCCCTTCGTCAATCTCATTCTCTCTCGTCGCTCAATTCGCATCTCTCCTCCCAATCCTTCTTAGAGCCTCTCGCTATCTCTCTGTATGCAATCTCTCTCTCTACTTTGGTCTCTCTTCTCTCTCTCTCCTCGTACCCTCTCTCGTCTCATCTTGCTCTTCAACAAACTCTCTCACAAAACCACAGCTCTCATTTGTCTCCCTTCATTTCTTTCTCTCTTCCGCTCTCATTATGTCTCTCTGTCACCTCTCTTCTCTGTCTGTCTGTCTTCTTTTCTTCTTCCTGTCTGTCTCCGTGTCTGTCCCCTCACCCCTGGTTTCTTTCTTCATTTCCTCTCTCTCCTCGTATTCCTCCACTCTCTACTGAATCTGAATTATGTCTCTCTGTCACGGATCTGTCTTTCTGTCTTGTCTGTCCTCTCTATCGTCTTTCTCTCCTCCTTGGTCTTCTCTTTCTTGTCTCCCTTTCTCTGTCTGCTCCTCGATCGAACCCCATCTCCTGGCTCTGTTCTTCTCTTTTCTTCCCTTTTCTTTCGGATTTCCTTTTCGCCCCATCTCTCTTTCTTTCTTCCCTCCCTTCTCTCCCACTTTCTCCTCCCACTCCATGCACTTCGGCTTTATGGCTCTCTGTCACCTCTCGTCACTCTCTGCTGTCTGTCTCCTTTGTCTTTCTGTCTGTTCCTGTCTCACTGTTTCTGTCGTGCCTGTTTTCTTCTCTCTCTCTGTCCGCTGTCTTGTGTCCCTGCTCTCAGTCCGAAATCGTCGTGTCTCATCCCTCAACATCCCATCGTCCTCTTCCCCATTTTTTTTTTTTTTTTTTCTTTCGTCCTTTTTCTTCTCTCTTTCTTTTCTTTCATTTCTTTCTCTTCTCTTCCTCAGCCTTTCCTGTCTCTCTCTCTCTCTCTCTCTCCTCCTCTCTGTCTCTTCTTCATCTTTTCTTTCTCCTCTCCTCTTTCTTTCTTTCTGATACTTTCATTCTTTCCTTCTCTCGTCTCTATCTCGCTCGTTCTCTCCCACAGGTCCCCCAATTGGATGTCGCTTTCTGTCTTCCTTTCTGTCTCCTGGGGTGTCGGTCTGTCTCTCCCCTTATGGTCTCTGCTTCTCTGTCTCTCCCTCCACAGTCTGTCTCCGGATCACAGTCTGTATCTCTGGTCTCTGTCTCTCTCCTCTCCCTCTCTCGATTCCGCAATCCATCAGTATCCCTCCACGTCTCCCCCTACTCACCGTCCCTCGTCTACTCACCCTCCCCTCTCTGGGTCAGATCTTCATTTCTCTTCCCTGGTCCTCTCTGGAGATGCTCTCGTTTCTTCTCTGGAGAGGTCGTCGTCGGTCTCGTACTCAATATCTCACTGATACCTCGTCTCAATCATTCATCTCTCTTTCCCTCACCACTCCTGTGGTCTTCTCACTCTCGCTCTCTGTTTTTTTTTTTTTTTTTTTTTTTTCTCTCTCTCTCTCTCTCTCCAATGTTTTAAATTCTTCGATAGAAAGCAACAACTCCTTACAAAAATTAAAAAATTATAAGACACAACACACAGTCGACATGGCAGAAGAAAGCAATGTATTCGATTCGCCTGGGTTTCTCGAACAAAACTGTTTTCGCCAGGGGGGGCAAATGATGATGTTCCATGTTTATGGTTGTTGATGGTTTGTTTTTCTCTGTTTTTTCGGGGGGGGAGGGAGGGGGGCGGGGGGGGGGGGGGGGGCGGGGGGGGGGGGGGGAGGGGGGAGGGGGGAGCGGAGGGGTAGGGGGGGGCATATGAACATTTTTACCACAGGAAACTACATGGATGAAGTTTGAATTGATGATTGTTTCAAATCAATCATGGAATTGTTCATTTACATCCTCTTTTTCCGTTGAGTCATTTTTATGATTGTCTAAGTGGGTTTGTTATTGACATCGTCATCATGGGGGAAAAGTATACACAAGGATTTGTTTTAAATTTTATAAAAAAATCGTGCAGTTTTAAGGCTCTTCACAACCACATTGTTTGCGTTTCTTAGAAAACGCTTCTTAATAAGACCAATTCTCTTTGTTTTAAAACATACCTATAAAAAAAACCTGCTGGAGTGTTGTGTTCTTTCGTATTCTTACAGATTAATAACTGGTCTCATGATGATTTAATTATTTATAGAAAGGATGATGTATGTTGTTTTAATAAAAGATTACAAAAAGAACATTATAATGATGACAAAATATATGTTTTAAACTTGGGCGTAAAACTGATTTCTCGTTAACTAATTAGAACCAGTTAACCTTACACACAGAGATGTATAAAACAACTGTCAAATTAAAATGTATTTTTCTTTTCATTATGGAAAGGTTTTTCCCCTGCCAGAACAAGGGCGTATCTATTCTGCCTTCGCTATAATTTTCCCTTTTGATATTAACACTTTTTCCTGGCAGAAACACCCCTCGCAACAAAAAATAAACAAAAAAGTAAACAAGGATAAAACAAATGTATAACTATTGATTGAGCGGCACTGGGGAAAATCCGAGATCAAGCTTGGTGTAATTCCAATTCTGGGCTCATGGTCATGTGTGAGGTTTACGTACAGAGAAGATGAAAGGACAAGAAGCATCACATAAGCAGAAGACAAGACGCGAGATATGAAGACAAGAAGAAGAAAGATCAGACGTGAATTAAAAAGAAGAAGAAGACCAAAATGAAAGCGTGTACAAGGAAAATAAGTTAGCTAAGATAAAGAAGAGAAGAAGAAGAGGAAGAAGAAAGAAGAAGAAAGAAGAAGACTGGTAGAAGACGAAGAAAACGGCAATAGATGAAGAAGAAAGAAGAGGAGAACACAGAAGAAGAAATGAAGAAGACGGAGAAAGAAGCACGACGGAAGCAATCACGGAAGAAGAATGAAAGAAAAGACGAAGTATAGAAGACATAATCAGAAGAAGTAGAGGAGGACAGAGAAGAAGAGGAAGAGGAAGACGAAGAAAGAAGAAGAAGAAGAAGAAGACGCAAGAAGAAGAAGAGAAAAAGAGAAAAGAAGAAGAAGAAGATAGAAAACAAGGTAGAAGAAGAAGAGGAAAAGAACGTGGACAAAAGACAGAAGAAGAAGAAGACGAAGACTGCAATTACAGAAAGACGAAGAAGAAAAAGGAAGTAAAGAGGCGAGAAGAAGAAGATAGTAGAAAGAAGAACGACCGAAAAACGAAGAATAAGAAGAAACCAGGAAAAAGAAGAAGAAGGAAGACGACGAAGAAGAAGTAAGAACGAAAACTAAGAAAGAAATAGGTAGAGGCAGTGAAGAAAGAAGGTAGAGACGACGAATAAGTTAATGCGAACGAATAAAGAAAAAGAGAAGTGAAGAAGCAGAGAGAAGAAGTAAGAGATGAAAAAGAAAAAGAAAGAAAAAAGAAGAAGAAGAAAAATAAAAAGAGGAATGAAGAAGAAAAAGAAGTAGAGGTCTAGAAGAGAATAAGAATGAAAAGGAAGGAAGAAGAAGAAGGGAAAGAAGGAAGAAAAGAAAGAAGAAGAAGCAAGACAAAGAATAAGAAGAAGAAGTATTAGGAGTCATGGAATAATAAATACCTACTGAATAAGGAATCATGGAGGAGGATCACTAATAAGTAGTAATGAAGAATAATAAAAATAATAATAAGAAAGAAGAAGAAGAAAAAGAAAAATAGAAGAGAAGTAAGAATAGGAAGAAGAAGCGTAAGAAAGAAGAAGAAAAAGAAAGAAGAAGAAGAAAAGAAGAAGAAGAAGAAGAAGAACTAAGAAGAAAGAAGAAGAGAAGATTTCAGAATAAGTTGACCTGCAAGAATTCTACGAACGTTAAGGGAATGATGAACCCGAAGCGAGACAGCGAAGAAGACACGAGAGAGCTATAAAGAAAGAATAAGATGAGGAGCGAGAGGATCCCGAGAAGAGACAAGACAGACAGACTGACGAAGAGACAAGTAGAGGATTGAATAATGAATCAAGAAGTTTAATAGAATGTCGAAGAGAGGACAAGAGAGAGGGGGAACGAATGAGAGAGAATGAATTCCTATGACGAAAGGAGTGGAAGAGGGAGAATAAGAAGAAAAAGGGAAAAAAGATTAGAGAAGTATGAGTGAATAGAGAGAGAAGATGAGGCGAGAGAGAAGAAGAACGAGAAAGAAGAAGAGTGAGGGTATCGACTGAGAGTAGGACTAATCACGAGAGAGGAGGAGACTAAGATAGGAAGAAATTCAATAAGGAGAGCGACGAGGGATAGATGAAGAGGTGAGAGAAAGAATTAAGAGTAAATAATAATGGAAGGGGGAGATGAAGAGGAGGAAGAAAGCAAAGAACGATGAGAATTAGAGAGAAGATAGTATCGGGAAGAAGAAATATCCCCCCAGACGACTGATTCTATACGATGAATGGAAAGACCTCTAGAAGACATCGAATGACTAAAGAAGAAATAAAGAGATATAGCTAATTTAATAGAGGGATAATATAAAGAAAAGGAAGACGTTGTTTGCCGAACGTCCGTAGTCTCCCCAATTTGTGGAGGCAAGAAGGCAGGCAACAGGAGTGAACGAACGAACAGGAAGAAGAAAGGAAGGATGAAGGATGGAAAGACGAGTTCCTGCTTTATTGGCCAGCTCCTCGTTATGCATCTAGTCTGTTGGTAATCGCTTTTTGTCCTCCACGGCCAAATGAGCACGTGCAGGCCTAATGAAGCGGACACGGACTGTCTGATGACGACAATCGGATTGGACGAGGAACATTCGGTCTCTGTCTGTGTATCGTGCTCTCTGTGTTTCTCTGTTTCTGTCTCTCTGTCCTTATTGTCACCGAAGGTACAGGGGAGATTTTTGCGATGGCTGGTTTGTCGGTTTAAGTGGTCGGAGGCTGGATGAAGAGAAGTTTTTTTGGGGGTTTTTTTTAAGGTCCGTCACCAAAGACGGGACTGTATTGCGAGGGAGATGGATGAGCGTCAGAGAGACGGACTATTGAGATGAAGAGAGTTTGTATTGTTGATGAGATGTTTGTTTGTTAGTTTGTTTTTTGAGGGTTGTTTTTTTCTGTCTGTCCCAAGGATATCTAGAGCTATTTTTTTGGGTTTTTTGAGCTTTGTTCTTCTTCTGTCTGTCAGTCCCAAGAGGAATATCTCAATCCGAACCGACTTGAACGAGAGATCGACTGTCAAATTTTGTGTGAAGGTGAAGTACCGGTCCTTAATAGGAAGAGATTGGTACGGAGGGAACCATTTTGCGACCGGGAGAGGACCGATGACCTTGACCTTGACGTGGAGAAGAGATGAGACCCGGCTGAAAATCGAAATACTATTTTTAGCCATGATTCTCGGCACCGATCAACATGACAGGATTTTGGAAACTGTGGTATGAATGGTGGTTTGGGCTAATGCCCGTTTTAGTCTGATGAGTATGGCTATTCATCCTGACCAAGGAGGTCAAGGTCAAGGTCCTAAAAATAGGTGAGTTAGCTGGGGGAGCATTAAAATTTTCTGGAGGTGTCAGTTTGTTTTCAGCAGATCTCCTGTGCCTTGTGCTGTCTTTCCAAAGATATTTTGACGGACACGGTGTTGACAGGCACTCACGTCCAATTTTGTGTGCTGGTGGGTGTCACCAGTGAGATGAAGAGATCCGCGCATACCCTTCGTTTTTGCACCCTGTTAGGTGACCTTGACCTTGGCGTACGACCTTGAAAACCGAAAATCTTTCAGGGGCCATAACTCCCACCCCGTTAGTGTTAGAGTCTTCAAATTTGGCATGAAGTTACTTTGGCTTATGACCGTTCTGATAATGGCATACCGATCAAGGTCAACGTCAATGTTAACCGGCCGAAAAAACCTCGGGAGATCGCTTAGGGCCTTGAAAGTTGGTTATGGGGTCTCAAATTGGGTTTTCAAAGTTGTAGAAGCCAAATTGGGTTTTAAGGCCCACATTTGGTACTAGTTGACAGAAGTCGCTTCAGATTGTGTGTGGTACTGTATACCTAGCTAGAGAAGAAAACATCCGAGCACTAAATTATCACCATGCTGACCTTGACCTTGAAGTGTGGACCTTGAAAACCGAAAATTAGCGTGTCTTCTTTGCGCTATATGTTTCTTTTTCTTCCTTCAAGCTGTATCTCGTGAACTAGAAGACAGAATCCCTTCCAATTTTGTGTCAGGATGTGACACTCTACGGGGGGGTGTCGCAAGTGCGTGGACATTGCTGAGTGACGGACATGTCTGCCGGCCGCTCGATGTCGACGACCCTTGGATTTTTGCCTGTTTCTGTCTCTCTGTCCCTGGTGTGTTTGTCTCAGTTTATGTCTCTGTTCTTGTGTTTGTCTCAGTTTATGTCTCTGTTCTTGTGTTTGTCTCTGTTTTTGTCTCTGTCCTTGTGTTTTCTGTTTTCTGTCTCTGTCCTTGTGTTTGTCTCTGCTTCTGTCTCTGTCCTTGTGTTTGTCTCTGCTTCTGTCTCTGTCCTTGTATTTCTCTCTGTTTCTGTCTCTGTCCTTGTGTTTGTCTCTGTTTC